>VZRI01006834.1:0-15197 GCA_013397515.1 Upupa epops
TCCCAGTTTATGCAGGTGGGGAAGGTTAGCTCCCCCCACCTCCCCCCACTGGGTGAAGTGTCTCACAATGGGATGATATGAGCCTTAATGGNTTCCACAACCCAAGACAGCAGTGCACCCTAATCCCTCATCCAAGTCATTAATGAATAGATTCAAGGCGACTGGTCTCAGCACTAATTCTTGGGTGACCCCACTAGACACAGGCCTCCAACTAGACTCTGTCCCATTGACCACTACTCTCTGGCTTCTATCCTGCTCCTGATTCACAATGTATTTCACTACCCAGTCATGCACTCTACACTGCCTCATTTTGGCTGCAAGGATCCTATGTGAGATTGTATCAAATGCCTTACTGAAGTCAAGATAGACCACATCCACTGCTCCGCCATCATCTATCCACCCAGTTTTGCCTTCATAAAAGGGTCTCGGGTTGGTGAAGAATAACTTCCCCTTGGTGAAGCCATGCTGACTGTCCCTAGTGACCCTCTTGTCCCTGATGTGCCTAGATGTGCCTGATGTGCCTAGAGACAGCATCCAGGACAAATTCTTCCATCACCTTTCCTGGGATAGAGGTGACATCGACTGGTCTATAGTTACCGGGGTCCTCATTCTTACCTTTCCTGAAGATTGGAGTGACATTTGGTAACCTTTAGTCCCCATACTTAGAAAAGACGATGGAGAGTCGGTGCATCCCTTCAGGGCCCACGGATTTATGTACATCCAGTTACATCAACACATTCCTAACCCAGTCCTCATCAACCAAGGCAGGCTCCTCTCTTGCCTTGACTTCCTCTGGAGCCTCAGCAGTTTGGGTTTTGGTACCAGGACTTCTGGGAGTTGTAGTATAGACAGAGGCAATGAAAGTGTTCAGTATATCTGCTTTCTCTGTATCCTCTGTCTTCAGGGCACCTAGCTCATTCAGAAGGGGGCCTACGTTGCCTCTCGCTTTATTTTTACCAGCAATGTATTTGAAGAAACCCCTTTTATTTGCCCTTGAATTCTCTTGAAAAGTTTATTTCTAAGGAGGCCTTGGATTTACTAGTGGCATCCCTACATTCTCTCACCAGAGTATTAAAATCACCCCCTGTGACCATACTCTCCTTCCATGACCTATAGACTTTCCTCTTCCGTTTGACCAGCAGCTCCCTGTTTAACCACACAGATCTTCTGACTCCCTTCCTTGACTTATTTCCCGTTGTGATGCTCTTGTACAGCTGATATCCATTATGGATAAATATAAATTAATGCACAGAAGGGAAAAACACCCTAATGATATACACATAGGCATAAATTCTAAAATGCCTGCAACTAATGAAAAATGAAAGCTGCATTCTTTGGGAATACATGCTCTTTCCCCAGCAGCAATGAAAAGTTTAGAACATTAAAGAAATAAATCAAAAACCACACTGTAAAATAGTCACCCAAAGTAAAAGACTATATAAACAATCAGAATATAAAGATCAGGTTGACAAGGATGTATAGAACAGCCTACATAAGATACCTTAGGAGACCATATAGTCGAACAGTAAAGGATTTGGAAACTACTCTGGTCAGGGAAAAAAACCCTGGTTACAAACAATAGTAACAAATTGAATCAGTTCTACCATCAGATGCACCATATGGCCATACACTTGTTCCAAAACAAGTGATAAGGTCTCATGGGGGCAGGGATTAAGGGCGGGGTGTATGTGTGTGTGTGTGTGTGTGCGTGTGTGTGTGTGCGAGTGTGTGTGTGTGTGTGTGTGTGCGGAATACTATGATTACACAATTCAGGAACAAGGCTGGCTTTAAATGCTTAAATGTTTAGTAATCAACCGTGACATTGCACCCCAGAAAAAAACAACAGAGAAGGATTCTGAAGACGGTCAAAAAAGATTTCAGAACTGAGCTACTACATAAAATTTTGCAAATATCTTATCTGAAGGGAACACATTTTTGCATCATTCTTGAAAACTGGTGAGTACTAATCATCAGATGTCTTCCAATCCCTTCTTCATAACACAGGCATTGCATTAATTAAAATTAATAAATTAGGTTACTACCAACTTAGCAAGTACCGAAATTTGTTATACACAATTTATTTCAGCTTTTTTTTTATCACCTCTGGAATCAGAATTTTTATGAGATTAAAAATGGCTTCAGTTTTTTTCTGTAAAAGGTACTGTTTATGGTAGCGATTTGTATCTTTTGTTCTACAGCTTGCACTTCCACTACTTTTCTCCCTTGAAAGATCAATGAAAACAGAAAAGACATTTGTGAAAAACGAATGAAATAGCAAACCTTAATTGATAACCTGAATTCTTTCAAGTCTAAACACTGACCAGTTTCTTTTATCCTTCCTCTACACAGGAGCCACTTACATTTAAAGTCCCATCACAAATTGATTAGAAAACATTAAGTTGGTAAAGTCTGTAACGTCAATTGGAAGTTTGTTCATTCTTTTGCTTATTGCAGGTATTTCTTTAGTTACAGGTGGTATTAGCAATAGTTTTTAATATCTACATCATTCTACAACGAGCAAAGAACAGTCTTCACAAAATCATTCTGTTCTTAAAACAGAAGCACACCTTCAAAGTGAAAAGATAAGCTAGAAAGCAATCCCTGATGAGCAATCATTGAAAAACACTGATCCTCAAGAAGCTGACAATTTTGGCCTATGAGAAATTGCACAGGCACTTGGGAAAACCCTAACGGCAACCCTAAACATTTCAGAGTTTAGCCACAGTTGAATTGGAATAACCAGGGATATCTTTGAATGAAATTAGTGAGAGAAAGCCAATAGGAGGGCATTGCAAAGGGCTCTTCCCGCTTGGTATGATTCAGGCAGAAATAAACTAAATGAGGCCCAGCACAAAACAGAAAAATTCGGCCAACATTGTGGTCAAGGAAGGTGGCTGATGTGGAGGAACCTGCTTATGGCTGTCAGTACCTAGGCAGCAAAGGAAGAAGATGATTCTCTGCTCACTACCTGTCACACTTGCAAGAGGTCAGTTACATATTAAGGGTCTATTAGCAGTAAAAGATTTTCATATAACTGTAGGGTGGCTTCGTGTAAACAATTTTTTTCATTTTAGATTTGTCTGACAAGTCTTTAAATGCTGCTATAGTTAACAATCCAGAGGCAAGAGTTGGTTAATATGGAGGTTAATATGGAGGTGTGCCAGGATCTGCATTCAGAAGACCTACAGCAGGATGCTATGTAAAAAAGGATTGGCTGAGAGTAGGAGCAGAATTTTTTATCAGGGATTCAGCAGATTTAAACCTGTTCATATCTTGGTGAGCCTCTGCTTCTTATTCTTACTAAGAGTCTCAGAATGTTCTAGAGCACACACATACACACACAGGATATGGTTTACAGTGGCATAGATACATCTACTGGAATAGCACTAGATAAGGGATGCATCATGATGTTGGAATTTACTTACTTGGTACAGTGTTACACCTGCATGAGCCAGAATCTGTCTCAGGCACCATATAGTGGAGTCCTAAACACGCTGCAGACTTGAGAGGAATAAATAAGTTTTTAAAAAGTAAAAAGCAGAATGTTACAGGATTATTTTTCCTTAAAAAATCCTCAACAGCATGTTTCATGCTTCAGTCTGTGAAAACAGCTAACTAAAGTTTGTCAGAAAAAAAAGAAACTGGACATATTCCAGGGTCAATTTAAAAACAGAAAATAAAGTGTATGGTTACAGATAACTGGGCGCTAGAACTATATTCTAAGCTGTAGCCTCTGAATGTTATTACAAATTAACGTTTTTAGTGTCCCTTGACCTGACGAGGAAGTTTATTTTACTCTTTGATGGCAGGATAATTTATATTAGAACACAGCTAATGACCTCCCCACTTCAAAGTTTCATTCACCTCCTTGTACAGCCCCCTTCCTCTCAACACCCCTTTTTTGAATGGAACACCCAGACACAACAAGCACATATTCCTTGGCAACATGACTCACTCCAGTGTTGCAGCCTCATTAGTGAGCAAGGCAGAAGCCCAGATGCCAATGCAGTATGTAGCACATACATTTTTATATAACAGCTCATGATTTATATATAAATGGATAATACCTTGTCTTGGGAATACAGCATCGATTTTTGGCTGAACATTAGTAAGACTCCCTCATACTTACAAGTGTCTTGTTTATTTTACTTCACTTTGTAATTTTCTTCTTTAAGTTTTGTCATGAATTATGCTTACTCAGAAGGAAGTAAAGCCCCTTTGGGACACTTCCCCCTGAAGGCATTGCATATTCCAAAATGTCAATGGCAGAATCTCTTATGGTGTTACAGTTGACAGTCGGCATACTTTAATCAAGCCATAAAGTTTTAATTATACTGCTAGAGGCATCCCATTTACATTTATTTTCTTTAATAAGAACTCTATGAGCAATTAAAACCAAAAAAGGTAGAGTCTACAGTTCTTTGGAAAGAGAGAGGAGGGCACTCCTCTGTTTCTTAAACACATCCAAATCTGAGCAATATAACCACAAACCAACTATGTAATTTGTTGTCTTTTAATCAAAGTAAAAAAAAATCTTGTATTTGATTCTGTTAATTTGATCACTGTAACAGCCGGTAAAATGGAATACTGTAAAATCAAGCTTTTGATTACTGTAACAGCTCTAACAATAGCAGGACCTTTACATAAAATTCTGCTCACCATCCATTTCCCTTTTTTCCATATTCAGGCATTTAGTAATGGGACTGGGTAGCCCCATGCAGTTGGGAACTGTGCACCTGAACAAATACAGCTGTAAGAACAGCATGTGTCTTGCCCTATTTAAGCTTACCTTGAACAATGTCAAGGCAGGGGATTTTAGTTTGGGAAATGGAGCATCAAATAGAGGGCCACCTCAGATACCTGCTTTTGGAAAGAAAGGGACCTTTATAAAATATATGTTGGCCTTTGAAACAGATTAAAGAAAAAAAATAGCAGAAGGACTCTGTTATGGTCTATTGAGACAGATTTTTCTCCTCATCTCAGAAGAGAAGCATAATTTGTCTTAGAAATTTATTTTAGATCTAAATGTTATCCAGTTATTATCATTCAAGTCACAATTTCTATACTGTTGAATAATATTTTTTGATGTTTCATAAAGTATGTGGAATAAACGATCTACTTTCGACAGTCTGTACTTTTGGACCTGAGTTCATAATTTGCCTTGTGTTTTTTTCTGGAGGGTGAGCTCATTAGCCGTAGGGTTCCTGACTTCAATCCAAATCGGGTAGTTCTTTACCTAAAAATTCTTTTTAATCTTCATTTGGGTACATTTTATCTTCCTCCCTGGTCTGAAAGAGCTGTTTATGCAGCATTGCCATTAAAAGATTTTCCTCATTCTTTCTATACCTTAGGCTGCAGCACTGTAAGAGTGACACAAATAGTTTATGAAGTAATGGCTGGGAAATTACTGCTGGAATATGTATAAATATACACAAGACTGTTAATGACCGCTACAGCAGCAGGGTAACAGACAATTTGGCTGAAACTGCACTTAAAAGAACAGGTCTGTTTGTAGACTTCTTGTTTGAAAGTACGAATTCATACAGCATGTTTAAATCTCTGTAATGACCCCCAAACAGATAAGATACAACAGCTTGAAAAAAAAAAAAGTGGACTTTCAACTTGAGATCCAAGGACACAACCTTGAATTTATGCCTTTGGATTACAGGGACTCTGGGTAGCATATAAATTCAACATAACAGTTCTTCATATAAAACAGTCTCAGCTTCTCTAGATGATGAGAAAGACTTAAATGTCATGTATCTCACTGCAGAGGGCAAACCTAAGCATTCTTCTGCCTGGTTTCCTCGTGCCTGGAGGTTTTAAAGCACACTGCAAACTATTTACTGAAGAGTTTCATTCTTCTTGCATTTAGGCAAAATCTTACTCAATGATGCAGTGGCCCAGGCCTCATACACTTTCCTTTTCGTAAAGTGGCATTTGAGCCTACATACTTTCCACTTCGGAGAAATTCACAGTTGCAAAGATTGAGGTACACATGAAGGTTGTGTGATTTTCCACCTAAGAATTAAGAAACTACTTCTTGGAGGTTTAGAGGGTGAAGAAAGGTTACTAGTCTCTTGGCTCTTTTTCTTTCCATTCACATGAAATCTGTTCTCCAGTTTAGGCTGACTGCAGCAACAAGTACAGTGCATGAGAGTGCAGTGACTGCTTATGTAACAACATCTTTACAGCTGTTTGTATCTGGAGCACAGGTGTCCCCGTTCAATATTTTTCTGGCTAGACAGCCAGCATAATAATTTTCTGGAGATCATGCACAGCCATTTCATAAAAAGAATTGTATATCTTCACTGCTACTAATTACAGTAATCATCTTTCTACATAATAAGCCAAGGGCTTGAGCCAGAGCAACTAATTTTGCGTTTACTCCCAACTCCAAATTGCTACTATGTTGGCCAACCTTCTCTCGACTAAAAATTGTTTAAATGCTTAGTTGTACTTAAAACACAGTCAGCAATAACATTTACTTCAAGATATATTTGTTTCTAGATTGTTAAGCAAAACTGGATTCAACTGTGAAGCGTAAGAGATGTTTCTCTACATTTGGAGATGTTTCTTAGGAGAGTGGGTGACAGTAATGTTGTCAGATGATGTCTACAAAAGCCATCCTTTTGGTTTGAAAGTACTTCATAACCATTGGTTACTCCAGCATCAACTTTTAAAGTGGCCCTTAATATGATCTCAGTTTTGAAGAAAGAATAAGAATTAAACAAGTCAGCTATGCCACTACTGTACTTTTCTAAGCTGTTGTTAACCGTAGTAGCCATTTTGAAATTGAAGCCATTGGGTACATATGAGAGAGGAAGAAATGAACCAACAGGAGTAAACAGCTTCAGGCCCTGCCCTCTCCTCCTGTCGCTAGTTGCCTAAGAAGAGAGCCCAACACCCACCTAACTACAACCTCCCTTCAGGCAGTTACAGAGGGTCTGGAACACAGAGGGAGGTGTGCATACTTGGTAAAAATAAAGAAATCGTGACACTTTAATATTTGTAACATTCAGAAAATTCTCACAGAGATGTCAGAGACATGAAATTAGCTGTGATGTTGAGAACTACACTATATAGAGTACAAACAAAAAGCTGGATACTATTCAGCGTCATTAAAATAGCAATGATCATATAAACTGCTACCTGTGTTTTGTCACCAGTAACCTCCTCATGCAATTTCTCGTACTTCTAAGAGTAAATATGTGTAGTCTATACTGTAGGCGTCATATCCAAAGTCATGTTATCTTAATTCCACGCTATACAAATTCAGTGATTTAAAAAGTATTTATAACTATGAAAACAAGACTTTGCCAAGAGGAACTGAATGTGTTGCCTCTGCACAAAAAAATGACAAAAGGCTGCTTGAGGAATTTAATTTTTTAAAATCAAAAATTCTTAGAGGCACTGTGTGGGACTGATCTGGCTTACAAATAAAGGAATCATCCTTGAAAACAAGCCATATGATTGCCTTCAAATTACTGAAATTTTCCATGTCACCATTACACAGCTTTTTTGTTCACAGCGCAAGCTGGGGGAAGCAAACAGCAATGGTTAATTTCTAAACAGTGCAACAGCTCAGTCCTGTACTCTCCACCTTAAATGCCAGGTGTCAAAGTGTTGAACTTAGTGGCTTGTAATGAAGCTTCCAGTTGTTGCTGTCTGTTTCTTCATAGTCTTTGAGCCTTTGAAGTTCTTGTGTTTTTGAGAAATTTGGATAACCTTGAGAACAAAAGAAAAAGCCAAAGCAATTTATTGCAAGCAGTGCAATGGCAGAGGGTTTTATACTGATAAGGGAATAGTTCTGGAACATGACAAATGCAAATAGAGAAGGCAGTAATGTACTGCATATTTAAGAACAACTTACATAACAGGTAAGGACTAGGGAAATCGTTCCATAACTTGTAGGGCAGGGTTTTACATACTTAGCAAACACCAAAATGCCACTTTTAGGGACAAAACACTATTGACACATCCTCTTTCCTTCAGTACACACAAACAGAGCACTACATAAAATTATTAATAAGAATAAGAGTCAATTAAGACAAATTATTTTTTATATTTTAAAGAGAGGTATGCTTAGGGGATGATTTTTAAGTAAGACAGACATCTCAAAAAATTACAGCATTTATAACTGATCACCTGGTTGTCCTGTATCTGCTGTGTGATGGCATTCAAGATGACCTGCTCCTTAAATTTCCCTGTCACCAAGGTCAGACTCTCAGGGCTGTTGTTCCCAGGATCGTTCTTCCAGCCCTTCTTGTAGATGGGTGTCACATTTGCTAATCACCAGTCTAGAGGGACCTCCCCAGTTAGCCAGGACTGCTGGTAAACGATGGAGAGTGGCTTGGTGAGCATTTGTCCCAGCTCCTTTAGTACATTTGAGTGGATCCCATCCAACTCCATAGACTTGTGCCCATCTGTGTTGCACAACAGGTCACTGAACTTTTCCTCTCAGATTATAGGGGCTACATTTGGCTCCCCATCCCACTCAGGGAGCAACTGGCATTGCTGGTGAGAACTGGGGCACAGTGGGCATTTACTAGCTCAGCCTTTTCCTTGTCCTTGGTAACTGGGTTTCTCCTCATGTCCAGTAGAGGGCAGAGATTCTCCTTAGCTCTCTTTTTATTGTTAACATATTTATAGGAAGATTTTTAGCGTCTTTGATGGTGATGGCCAGGTTAAGTTCTAGTTGAGCCTTTCTAATTTTCTTTCTACGGAGCCTTGCAAGAACTTTGTACTCAGGAGTCTCTGAGTCGCCTCCACATACTTCTGACAGGATGTTCCATAAGCAATTACTGCAATCACAGCTAATGGAGGCAAACTATTTACAAATCAGGTCTTCAGGCCTTTACAAAGACCATATTTAGCACAATGTACCTAGAGGTGAGTAGCTACAGAAACATTCAGGGAACAAGTGCACACACATTTTATGAAGTTATGGAATTAAAAAGAGAAAATCTGAGCATTTAGCAGTTTAGGGAATACTACTTCTCTTGTGTGCTCCACTGAAACTGTTTCAGGTCCTTTAAGACTATAGCATGATGTCTTCAGATGTTTGTGTAGCTAATGGACTAACGGTGTTCTACCTCATCCAAGATGAAGTTGAGCAAGCAGGGATTAACACAGATAAATGAACTCAATATTATGTTTTTATCTTTTTACCCATAGATTAAATCTGCCTCTGGCTGTATGCTTCATTGTGGTATGATGATCTCTGTCCTGTCAGAGGTTTCAATATGCAGAAAAGCAATGTTCTCTCAAAAGACCTAGAGCCTCTTAGAATAGTCTGCAGACTGTAAGAAACTACTCATGGCACTTTCTTCTCTAAACTTTTCCACCTAAAATGCTATCCATTCTTTCTTCCTCATCTAAATAGGTATGTCATTGCATAACTCTTCTATGTTAAGGTACCACATCATTTTGTCACTTCTTCAAATGACCCAATCAACTAGAAATAAGAGAAATGAAGAAAAAGTAATTTCAGGTAGGTTATGAACAAAGATGGAGAGTCAGCAAAGTCAAACATACAGACAAATTCCTGCAGAACTCAAACATGTCTCTATTAGTCAAATAGTTATGTCTTTTCTAAATACTTTTTAAGTTCTTGTTTGAAACCAAGCAGCTTTTCAATCAGAGTAAGATTGCTTCTTTAACTTTCTACTTCATATTTAATGGAGACTTTTCTCACTTCAGATTATTAGAAGTATTTTTCTCCAGTGAGGAGAATGCAGATTTGTATAGTACATGAATATATTGCTCTCCATGTTCTTGCCTCAACAATAGGGACATATTCTAAATAGCTTAGAGACTTCAGTGCCAAAAAGCTGCTGCAAGATGCTAATATATGAAACATTCAAAAGCATAAGATATTAAAGTAGAAACAATCTGTCATGTATCTTTCTTATTCCCTAATATAATTAATAGTGTAAATCTTTACTGTATAGCTATTGATTTACAGATACATGCATGCCTCATCTTCTCCTTTTTTAAAAACAACACATTTTTTTACCCAATTCTAAGAGGTTTTTACTACAATCCTCCTACTAACTTCAAAGCAGAAAGATCTTTTTATGCTGCTGATTGAGGAATAAAATATTCACTGAAACCAAAGAAATTTAAAGTTCACCACATTTCCCTGACACACTCTTTCTCCAGATTTCCCTGCTTTGATCCTGTTGGACTTTTAGCTATTCCACTATTTCTTTTCCTACACTGTTTACACTGTTTGCAGTGATTTTTGTTGTGTGTGTTATTTTTGAGGCTTGAGATGTTAGTGGGAAGGGACATGGAGTCCTGCAGATGACTGCTGAGAACACAAAAAACTTTGCCTTAGCTATTTAATCCCTCTTTGTGCTGAGGTGAAAGGGCTGGCACCCTCCTGAAATTATTTTTGGGCATGTCTGGAGCCTCTGAAACAATTTTTTTCATTCTAGTCAAACACGTTTCCACACTTTAATCTCTGTGTAAGGAAGCATATGATGAATAAATTGTGGCTACTGGTGTTTGTATTCCCCACACAGCCAGAGCACCCACACTATGTAGTCCATTACTGCAAATTGCTTTAGAATGCCTTCGGTATGAAAGGTGTTATTTTACTATCAAATCCTACTCTGGTCTGCACCTCAAATTCTTGATTAAAACAGTATTTTGGGCTAACGGGTCTTCTATTAACACCTCACCTATAGACTTCACCCTGAATAATCCTAAGTAATTTGTTACAGCTACAGAAAGTTAAGGCTACTTAGAATTACAGTCTGCTATTACTGCTTCAAATGAGGTGTGTATTTTAGCATTGCACTCAATATTATAAAATATTATATTCAGTGAAGTACTGCATGATTGAATAGAAGTTCTAAAACTTCTGAGGTGAATGGAGGCTGCTCGACTCAAGTCAGCCTCATACACTGCTATCATGTGTATGTACTCCTTGGACATGGAGGTGAAATGCAGACTGAGAATATGTTCAGACTAAACTGTCATCAGGTGATGCATACTTAGTCTCTGCCGCTAGTGTTAGACGTTGTGGGAGCAGGTCGCAAGCAGGGCACATTTAGAAGCTGACACGGAACATCTAGTGACTAGAGCAGACTCTGAGGCAGGGTGGAGGCCCCAGCAGCCAGCATCCTGCATTGACACAAAAGGATAAACTGGGCAACTAACTCTTCCTGGCAGAAGAGGATGACCATACTGGCAGAGAAGCTGATAATCCAACAAGGAGATGTACCACTGCCAAACCCACACAAGATTTTGACTACACTCTTCCCACGTACACATCTTATACATTAATAGAAAACTGAGCCATAAATATCAGACTTATTGGGGACTGATACTGTGGATGAGAATTTGACAGATTTACCAAATTGTAAGGAAAAACTGACTCATTTTCCTCCTTGTCCACCCCAGAAAACGATGCCTTTTGGTAAGTTTTTGTGCTGGCTATGCCATATGTCTGTATGTGTGTTTGGGTTTTATTCCTGTAGTGACAGAGTGCTTTCTGTAGCTCGTTATTGTATCCCCAGAAATTTCAAAGAACATGTAGATGTTGCACATGTGAATAAATAATACTAAACTGAGAAGTTCTGGACATAGAAAACCAAGGCCTGCTTATGCATCACCTGCTGACCTGCTGTAGCATCACTTAATGTGGGTGAAACAGTTGAGTGTTCTGAAGCAAACAGTGTCTGAGACTGACCATCACTCGTCAAACACATTGAAGGCATTTCACTTAAGAGAGAAGAGGCCAAATCTGAAGGTAGATACAGAAGCTCTGGAACCCTGGACAAGTCCATCTCAGAGTCCTACAGCTGAAGGCAGCTTCAATAGCTGGGCTGCTGCAGGGCTCTAGGATTGGCTGAGGAAGACTCTCAGTGACCATGGCTGCAAAATGGGGCTGCCTGGGGGGCTACCCTTCCCTGTATCTTGGGCTCCAGCAGATCCCCCTTCAGCAGCACCAAGAAGCCTTTCCTTTGCAGGTGAAAGCCAAGGCACTGGACTCACCTCACCCAAGTGCTGCCCTCAGAAATCTGTTCTGTCACATTCCAGAGTGGATTTCTCCAGGCACAGAACAGCCACATCCTTGAGTACAGCAGTATAAAAGCACTAAATCTGCTTCCGAAATGCTTAATGTTCAAGACAGCATGGAGCAAGCTGAGACAAAGCTTCAGAAGTGATCTAGGAAATCAGGTCAGACTTAGGTAAGCCGATCCCTTAAGCGACTTAAACATGCATGTAAACTGCTTTATTCAAGCACTCTCCTGACATCATCGAGCACAGGAAAGTTTGTTTGCACTATTCACACAACTGATTTCCAAATCAAACCCAAGGTTGATCCTAAAAGTCAAATCTGTGCATTTTTAAAGGAGAGCTATTAAAAAACAGGTCACAGGTGCCCAAAGGAAGGAGTTACCAAACCTGCAGGCAAACATGCAAGGATGGCCAAGAGCCAGGGAAGAACAGCCCTGGGGATGATGTGTGGTGGAACACTGTGGAATTGCATTTGTACAGGCAACTGTTAGATACTTCAGGAACACATCTAGAGAAAGAAAGAAATACATGTACATTTAGCTTTAGAATTTATCTTGGTTCAATAATCCAGAAAAGCAGGACAGCTAGCACCAATATACCACAGTTATTTTCATTGGCATCTGGCAAAAAATAACACTGAAGTATGAAAACCTGTAATCATTTAGAAAATTACAAAACTGATCCTTACATATCTTGGATGATATTTGCATTTTCTGAAACCCTTTTGAATTAATTTTTCATTTTATGCATTTCATAACCTCTGGAGGGCTGCACAGGTTGGTTTTTCCTACATACCTACCACAAGACCAATTTATGTCAAGTTTAACAGAGAAGTTTACAGAAAAGCAGGAGAAAGAGACTGATAGGTAAGTCTTTCATTTAATAATAATAAAAGCTATCCAGGAAAGTAATAGCCTTCAGTCAAGTACAAACAATCAAATCAATTATGGTCTTAAAAAGTGTATGCTAACTACTCTGTCACTTGTGTTTCCTCCTTAATAAATAAAAATTTTGAAAAGACAGTTCACCCAGTGATAGCCAAGTAACTCTAGGCTATCATACTTATTTCATGAAACTATAAAGCAGAATATTTTAAACAATGAAGTTAAAAAAATAAAGGTTTAAAGCATTTTTGTACAAGGTCAGCCTCAGTAGTTAGTGATGACCCTGCTCTGAGCACATAACAAGCTTTGAAATGTGGAATGCAGCTTTAAAGGAATGACAAATAATTAAAGTCCTGTTAAGAATTAAAGTTATAAAATTTGTATCTTTCGATACAAGATTAAACTTCGAAATTTACTTAGTTTTGCATTATATTGTCACTCCTTCATTGTAATGTTAATGTTTTCTAGCCCAGATCTTCACTACAATGGATTTAACTACAGATTGGAATCTGAAGCAAGCAAAATACATTCAAACTATCATTCATACCAATCAGATCTACTTCATCTATCCTTTTCAGACGGTAAGAAGTTTTTCTAAGTGCAGCATAACAGCCAGAATTCCAATGATCCCTCTTCCCTGAGCAGGTACCATATCTGAGTGCTGGAACTTCGTGTAGTAACTTTGAAGACAATTTTCCTTTCATGTGTAGTGTACAGAAATGCTTTGTTTCACTCAGAATCAGCCTCTTGGCTAATCAGAAGTTATCTTCAGACATGAAAACTGCTTTTGGAGGCAGTGGTGAGGGAAGTGCATTCTGGTTGAAAAATTTCAGTTTTTATAAACTTACTTTTCTTAACAAAAGAATATATAACCAGAAAATTCCTACTCACTTCTAGGGAGAAAACAACATTAATACGTTTCTTTTAGTTGCAAACTTTGTCACTATAATTAAATGATTGTTTCACAAGATAAAGCTCTTCTAGAAGCTAGTATTGTATTTGCATTTCTATTAACTACCTTGATTGCATGTTATCTTGAAAACATGGTACTTAAATTCCAGCGTTTACTTTCTTCAACTGTTTATTTTGAAGGCACATGTGTTTCTTCTCTACAGATATATATAGAACATTTAATGCGTAATTCAGATCTTTGTTTATTAACTGAAACTCACAGATTCTCAATTCACTTCAGAATTCAGCATTTGCTCATTTCCCTGATTCAACATTCAGAATCAATTTGCTCTGTCCTGACACATGGTTTATGTTCTGCAACAGTTTCTTTCAAGTACATACAAAACATCTACAAGCCATAATGTTTGCAGCCTTCCCACCATGAGTTCAAAATTCACAGTTCTCAGGATCAAATGCTAACATTCCAGACCTCAAGGCATAATGCAACATACAATTTCCCTCACCACCCACCTCCAGAAAAGATGAAAATCATGGACAAGTGAACAGAGTCATACAAACACCTTAACACCTTGAGCCACTAACCTTGCAAGGATCAATTGCATCAAAAGCACTGACTGGAACTTTAATGAGAGCAACTATCATGCTTGCAGATGGTACAACCTCTGTGATATTAACTCCATCCTTCCACTGTAGAGGATGGCTTGTTGTTGTAGTTTGAAGATTGCCAAATTTTCAGGTGTTGTTTTTTGTGTTTTTATGCTGAAAAAAACATTTTATTTTTAAGCTGGGGGTAGTTTTTCTGGTTTTCCTGTCAGACACTTGGGTCAATTTTTTTACTCCTACAGGTTATTGGTGGACAGTCTATAAAAGGGACTGGACTTCCTGTTTTCTGCTCTTCTTCTCCTATCTCTCGTATGACAGAGAGCCCTCCTGGACTGAGTACAGACTTTCTTCCCCACCCCCATCCCACTGCTCCCCAGCAAAGGAAGCAAAGCCCTTGGACTGTAGCCACTGTCAGCTCATTCTCGTTCCTGGCAGCAGGCTGAGAGAAAGGAACCGCTGCCCCCATATTGTTCATGGATCATCTTTGAACATGCCAGGTGGTGAACTCTTAAACCTTTCCTTCCTCAAAACCGTAGCCACCTAGGGGATGGAAAAAGAGAGAAAGAGAAAAGAGAGGAGCAGGGCCTTGAATCAGGTCTGTTTACCAACAGGTATGACCCCATGTGACCAGTGCCATGTTGCCTCTGTTCCCACCTGGTCCTGACAGCAGATGCTGTATGCTCTGCCACTGAGAGACTGGGAAAAGCTTCAAATAAGAGAGAGAGATAACAAAAGTACCAATCTCCTAAACCTTTGTCAAACAGA
>VZRI01006836.1:0-48621 GCA_013397515.1 Upupa epops
ACCCTCATAGAGAGGGATTTCTGTTTGGGATGTCATCTCAGTCTCTCCACTTTTAGCTCAAACCCATCCTCTTTGTCCTATCACTAGATGCCTTTGTAAAAAATCCCTGTCCAACTGTCCTGTCAATGTTAGCTAGTGACAGGACAAGGAGCAACGGGTGCCAGCTGGAACAGAGGAGGTTCCTGATCAATATCAGCAGGAACTTCTTCCCAGGGAGAGTAGTGGAGCATTGGAACAGGCTGCCCAGGGGGGTTGTGGAGTCTCCTTCTCTGGAGAAGTTCAAGACCTGGTTGGATGTGTTCCTGTGCGACTTGGTCTAGGTGATCCTGCCGTGGCAGGGGGATTGGACTGGATGATCTTTCGAGCTCCCTTCTGAACATTATTGATTCTATGATTCTCCTTTACAAGCATATTTATCATCTACTGAGGTCAATATAGTGTTTATTTGCTGGACACGGTCTTAGGTTAATGATGTTATCTTGAGTTTTCACCAGTACCAGTTATTAGAGATCAAAACCTATTCTTTGGTTCAGAACTGGTGGGCTATTTTTGGAGAGTTCACCTGAATATGTATCCTAATATACCTTCTAACAGGTTTCTAAAGCCTCTCTTGGTCTGGGATGATCTCCATTCCAAATTATCCCAAAGCAACTCTCTTTGTTTATGCCCTACATGTGTTTCCAGCCAATGAAAGGGGATGTTGTAAGGGTCTCCATGTCACACCTCTTCCTTTTCCCCATATTCTCTCTATCTGGTATGAGGAAACTCACCTATATAAAACATTCCTTGTGGTTTGCTATGACACCTTAGGGCCAGATACTATCAGCTTAATCTGCACAGAGAATGTTCACAATGTCCATTAGTTAGAGCTGGTGGGATCCTCTATCCTCAGATTACACATCTGGACTTTCTTCTCCGTCGGGAGGAAGCCATTGGGACATGCACAAAAGAACATTTTGGTGACTAAACAAACTTTTGCTCCTCAAAAATTACTCTTTCCTGCATTCACATGGAGCAACATATGAGCAAAGAGCCCAAGCTAATGCCAATAAAATTCCACGCTGTCTCATCATGTGTGTAGCCACAAGTAAATAGCATGCTCTACAGCAACAGAAGCTGACAGGGAGGCAAAAATAAAACTAAAACTACTTTACTGCACTGTGATGGCTTCAGAAGAGCAGTGGAAATGTGTTGCACAGTGGTTGTTAAGAAAGTGACAGCTCTTCTTTTGTTAGAACCAGTCGCAACGCATGCAGCATCAGCCGTTTGCAGTCTGCCTCATGATACCCATGTAGATTTGGTCCTGAAGGGGTGATGGCTAATCTGTCCTATCCGTTGTGGGTAGCTCCTTTAAATGATTCTAGCAATTTTTTTCTGACCTAGCCACTTCACTGCAGAAGGCTACCAGGTTAAGGATGAAGGTTTCATTCTTCTTAAATCTGTGCTCACTGCAGGTACTCAGCATCCTCTTCTCCATTCCAGTCCTCAGCGATCTCACTCAATGGCTATGACCTTTCAAAGATAGGTGATTATGACTTCATAATGACATCTTCCAGCTACCTCAGGACTCACCGTAGCTCTTGGCATATCCCATGAACTTGAGAATGTCCTTTTTGATCCCTAACCTAGTCTGCCTTCATGATGGTGAATCTTTGTTGCTCCAGATTTTCCTTGTGGTTTCTGAGACCACTAACTGCTGAAGGCAAACTGGACCAGTAAGGACCAAGGTAAAGGTGGCATTTGTTTCCCCATCTACTGTCACCAGGTGAGCTGCCCCATGAAGCATCAGGGACATATTTTTCCTGGCCTTCCTTTTCCCTCTGCTGCACCTGTAGGACCATTTCTCACTAAACTTCACACCCTTTGCCGGAATTAACTTCCACGTAGACTCCTACCCCTGACACTTGCATGCCCTGACAGCGTCTCTATATTCCTTCTGGGTACCCATATTTGCAAACTGATGACAACTATCATTTGTACACTTCTATTTTACTTATTTTCATACATTCAGACCATATCAGGTCTATGAATATGAAACATTGTTCTTATCATGATTTATTAGGATATTGACGTCATAAGCAGCCCTGGGCAAGAGCTAGATATTCTGCTTTACACAGTTAGTTCTTTTTGGTTCTTCTGGAATGGCTTTTCTATTAAGTGAAACTGTAAAATATAGTGTTACGAGGGCATCGGAAAAAGCTATCACAGAAAAAAATCCCTTTATTTTGTCTGTCTTAATATTCTTCCCCATGTTGTTTTCTCTCTGGAAAGCAATCTCAAATACGGAGATGGAAATAGTCCATCTGGGGAAAAAAAAGTCAATGAAATTGATGGCTTAAAAAAGTCTTAAATTTTGATGTGAACGGGATCATCTCTTTAAATATAAAAGCAATCCCCAAACTGCAGGCTAAGGCTGTAACTGTGTCCCAAATAATTGCAGAGAACTATCAGAACACTCCTCATGTCCTAATGAACTCCTCAATTTCATACACATTTCAATCTCTCTGAAGAAGATTTACAGTTTGATAAAACAACACTATGTGATGCTTCCCTGCAAGCACCTGCATAGGAACATTGTGGTATGAGACCCCATCTGGGGTCCTGTGTCCAGTTCTGGAGCCCCCAACATAGGAAGGAGATTGAGCTGTTGGAACATGTTCAGAGGAGATCCACAAGGATGAGTGGAGGGCTGGAGCACCTCTCCTACACGGACAGGATGAGAGAGTTGGGCTGTTCAGCCTGGAGAAGAGGAGACTGCAGGGAGATCTCAGAATGACCTTCCAGTACATGAAGGGGGCTACAGGAAAGCTGGGGAGGGGCTGTTTCCAAGGGCTGGGAGTGGTAGGAGCAGGGGGAGTGGTTTCAAGTTGGAAGAGGGGAGGTTTAGACTGGAAGTCAGGAGGAAATTCTTCACAATGAAGGTTCTGAGACACTGGAACAGGTTGCCCAGGGAGGTTGTGGCTGCCCCATCACCTCTGTGTTCAAGAGTTCAAGTGTTCAAGTCCAGATTGGCTGGGGGTTTGAGCAGCCTGATCTAGTGGGGAGGTGTCCCTGCTCATGGCAGGTGTTGGAACTGGATGATCTTGAAAGGCCCCTCCATTCTACGAATCTGTATACTAATAATTCTAGGTGTGAGTACAGATGTAGGTATATTTGTAGCTTTTTCTTACTGAAAAGAAGGATTTTTGCAAGCTGCTAAATCCTCTAACCCAATTTCTGAAATACTGTAAAACACAGCAGACTGGGTCTGTGCCTGTAGGAAGAATTTCTTTTCATCCCAACTTTCCATGTCTTCCTGGGGCATGTCGTCTTCCACCTCAGAAACTTTCCTTGACTCTTCCAGTTTTCTCCTCCTCATTTGTGCTTAATTCATTTTTCATCCTCACTACCACCCTATGGCGCTTATTCTGCTTCTTCTATCTCAGAGGTTCATAAGTCATAGTCTTTAAGTAACTGTTTTTCGAAGCCATTCCCATCCAACTGACATGTCCTGCTTGGGGGAGTATTTCTTCCTTGCATGTTTTATAACAACTCAGAGTTTCAATGAATTACAGGCATTTTCCAAGCACTCTGGTTTTCTCCAGCTGAAGTAACTTACACTGTTTGTCAGACCAGTTCAAAATGGGGTTCCTGGTGGACAGCAGGATGATTATGAGCCAGCAATGTGCTCTTGTGGCCTGGGGGGATCAGAAGTGGGGTGGTTAGCAGATCAAGGGAGGTTCTTCTCCCCCTCTACTGTGCACTAGTGAGACCACATCTGGAGTATTGTGTCCAGTTCTGGGCCCCTCAGTTCAAGGACACAGAGCTGCTGGAGCGTAGAACAATGAAGATGATGAAGGAAGTAGAGCACCTCCCTTATGAGGAAAGGCTGAGAGAGTTGGGTCTCTTTAACTTAGAGAAGAGGAGGCTGAGGGGGGACCTTATTCATGTCTATAAATATGTAAGGAGTGGGTGTCAGGAGGATGAAGCCAGGCTTTTCTTTTTCAAGGCCACTACCTCGTTCTTTCCATGCAAGTTTAATGTCAGCGTTCATGACTGAATCAGTAGCAGAGGTGTATCTTTCAAGAGGTTCAATGAATCATCCTCTTGATTTCAGTTTAAAGTCACTATGAACTTTTTTCCCATGTAAGTTGTGTGCAAGGTTTTTGCAGCTAAGAGCACACAAAGGATTGAGCTGACATTGACTTCTTTCCTTTCCGAATCCACCAACTGGATACCACCAGCCTTTTACATTTAGATGAAAGGAAGGTGAGATTGAAATGAATTAATCCACATGAAATTAGTTCCTTCCACATTTTGAGATTTGAAGATACCTCACTGTTCAAGAACATTAAGCTTTGCAGATCGTAGGCTGAGAAGACATTGCACTACAGCAGATTTCCCAGCAGCTCAGGAGACAGGAAAATGGAGGGTTAGAGTTTAGTTGATGTCTTGTTAAAACTCTCTGGAACACTCTGCCCTCTAGAGACTATGACCTTCCATCATCACATATGAGCAAGGGATGGTGAAATAACCACCAGCCAATGGTGCTGCAGTCCTTTGAAGTTGGGAAATGCTCTTCCATGCTGCCTCTTTTACTTAGCTTTTTTTTTTCTCCCCAACTTCTGGCAGGCATGTAAATGGGACATTTTAACCCAAAGCGCTATTTTAGCCTTTTATTTCACAGAGATAAATGAGACATTTTGTTCCATTCTCTAGAAAATAATAATTAAAAGAATAAAAAAAAGGTCTGATTTGATTCCTAATATGCAGTGAAAGCCTAAGCTGGCTAATAATTGCTAATGTAGTACTTAAGGCTTCCTCTGACTCACAGCCAACTGCAGAGGGCAAGTCAAAACAGCCTTGGATAAATAATTAAAACATTTAAAGATGTTAGGCTTATATTTTGATCCTAATCTTTAGCTGGTATAAATCTGCCCAGCTCAACAGAATGAGTGGAGTTGCAGAAGCTGAAGACTGGGTCTTATTTTCAAGATTTCTCTAGGTTGTGAGTAGAGTTTATTTATACCAACGTTTCTACCTCCAGTTATTTATTTATTCTAGTTAATAGGTTCTGATATGAGAATAAACAGATGATTACCCCCTCAGTTCTGTACTCCTTGCAGAGGTGAACTCAGGTAGCACTGGAATAGACATTGTTTTATTTTAAAACATGGATGCATCTCATGGAGCTCGGCTGTCTGCTAGGCTGACGTATGCATCTGAGTTCTTTTTAGGACCAGTTGTGATGAAAACAATGCTTCAAAGGCTTAATTGACTTTAACACCTAAAACATTTCAGATGGTAATGAGATCTAGAAGTGTCTGTTTCTCCCTACAGACTAGAAATGACAGAATATAGCTGAGTCACACACTAGTATCTACGTTATAGTCTATAAAATAAGGTGAGATGCTATTGAACAAGCTTGGCAGTTTACTCAGGGGGCTTGGTCTAGGTGGTCCTGTTGTGGCAGGGGGATTGGATTAGATGATCTTTTGAGGGCAGTTCCAATCCCTAATGATTCTATGATTCTATGATTCACAGTCCACTAGAAGATAAAAACTGCCACAGCAGTCTTGGACTTGGTCTGGGTGATCCTGCTGTGCAGGGGGATTGGACTGGATGATCTTTTGAGGTCCCTTCTGATCTCTGATGATTCTTCTTCAAATTGACTATGAACCAGGCTCATTGCAGCTCCTACCTCCTGCAGTTTGCTTTCCTTCCTCCAAAGTTGTTTTATTTCTGTTCAGTTGAAATTAGTACAGTTTTTCCTCACATTTACCAGGGACCCTGAACACCAGCAAGGACTCCCTGAACTCTGCTTTAACGTAAGAATTTGGAGCCATGTTGCTCAAGTGAATGGGATATGAACTGGACTAGGAGCAGTGATGATGTCCTTCCATTATCCCATACTGTTTCGCTCTTCAACAGGAATGCCAGCAGTCTGCCAAAGACCAGAAAAGGTCCAAGTTTCTGCTTCCCCTTTCCTTGACTGGTTGTTACTATTCCCTGGGTGGGAGAGACACTCTATAGAGGAACTGCTGCTCAGAGAAGTGACCTTTTTAGTGGTCACCACCATTTGTGTAGAAGCAGGATGAGACAGCTCGGATCTCCAGGGCTTTTTATTCCATCTTTACCCCTCCTATGTTGCCTGAAAAACCCTACAGAGGCAACATTCAGTTTTTCCTGCAGTGTTTGAGCTACTTGTGCTCTGATAGCCTTAAGGGGAATGAATCAGCTGCCAAATGGAGCTGTTTTTGCTTCAGGGTTCCACATACCCCTGTTGCTTAAATTGCAGTCTACAAGGAGAATTCAGAGCAAAAATAAAATGAGATAGGGCTACTACATTGCTGGATAGTTGAGATGCCTTAAGATAGTGGATTCTGGGGTCAGAGCACTGCTTTTTGTTTTGCAATGAACATTCTTCATTCAACACTGACTGCATTGATTTCATGAGAGACACAAACCCAAAGGAGTTTAGGAAGAAGGCCAACAGAATTTGGTTGATAGGTTTAGCCAAATATTTGAACTTCTTTTTACGTAAAATCACAGAATAATCCTGGCGGGAAAGAACCTCCTAGATTCCCGAGTCCAATCGTCCCCACCCCAACAAAAAACCTCAGTCCTTGAGAGACTGACAAACACAAACTGATCCCCTCCTGCTGCCACTCAAGCAGGGAGTGAAGCACCACGGGAAGCACCACGGGTACACGGTTCTTCAACTCCTCCAGAGATGGGGACTCTATCACCTCCATGGGAAGGCCCTGCCAGTGCCTCCCCACTCTTTCTGGAAAGAATTCCTCAGATCCAATCTAACCCTCCCCTACCTCAACTGCAGACCAGTGCCTCTGCTGTCAGCAGTCACAAAGGAGAAGAGGCCAACAGCCACCCCTCCACAACCTCCCATCAGGGAGCTGTAGAGGGCAATGAGGTCCCCCCTCAGCCTCCTCTCCTCCAAACTCAACCTGCCCAGATCCCTCAGCCTTTCTTCACACAACTGGTTCTCTAAACCCCTCACTGTCTTGGTAGCTCTGCTCTGCACCCGTTCCAGCATCTCCATATCTTGGCTATCATGAGAGGCCCAGAACTGAACACAGTACTCAAGATGATGCCTCACAAGGACCAAATACAAGGACACGTATCTAAGTACCTTCTTCCATTATAGTCAGTGGAAATCTCATTCGCATCTAAGTTAAAGGAGATCAGAAAGTAGTTCATCTTGCTCTTAAGCAAACACTTCCATTTAGGGATCAGAAGATCTATTTCTATCCTCAGTGGACTGCACTGGTTAGATTTCCACTGAGTACTGTGAAAGAGTGTTTTCTTGTAGACACTTACAGACCTACACTCAGGGCTCAACTCTTGTCTAAACATAGGCGTTTACTGCCCTTGTAGATGTGGCATTTGCCCAGACATGAGAAACATAACAAGGGACTTCAGGACAGCTGGTAACTGGACACAGGTAGAGTATCCTAGGATAACTCAAATAGCACTGAACACTGGTGTCTGAACATCTGAATTACAGGTCTATATGTGGAGTTAGTCAAGCTATGGGTAACTCTTAGTCAGAACTACTCTATTTGTACTCCACCCAGAATAGAAGACCCACAATGAGTGGTTTCTACAAAGAAAAGACAAAAAGAAGGACAAAATAGACTGGAGAAAAGACTTACACAGACATAATACTACTCTTCAAACACCTAGAAGTCAGATATAAAGAAGAAGAAAGAAACTATTCCCCATATTCAGTGGGATGGGAGAAATAATTCTGAATATAAATTGCAGAAAGGACTTTCTTTTCTGATGAAATGGATCGTTGCAAACCAGTGGATCACCTGGAAAAGTTGTAAGTGTCTATGCCTTAATGATCTGGTGAACAGGTAGAGGGCAGGGAGTGGATTTCCTCCCGAGGTCTCTTCTAGCATCACTTCTAATGATTTTACGACTCTGTTTTTCTGTGCTAGGGAATTGGAAAATGATCTCCGTGGGTGGAAATGGACTTACCCCCATCACACAGGCCTCCCGACACCACCAACAGAATTCTAAATGAGCAGCTAGACAGTCTGTAGTTCTTTAATAGGACTTTGCTGCCAAGGGGCCCAACATGTTTCCTATAATGAGGCAAGGGTAGGAGGAGAGAAGAGGGAAATTCCTCCATTCTTGATATTTCCATAGTATTTTGTAATTAATTTGATGCTTTTACAGAAAATTAATTGGGTTTTGATAATGAAATAGAAAGGACTAGCCAGACGCTGGCAAATTAAATAATAAAAAAAAAGAAACTAGAGGAAAAAAAATGACAGCCTAATAGGGCCCCACATTAGACTGATAATGGTGTCTCCCTCAGGTGCTTCAGAAAAAAACAGCCCAAGAGAAGACACGGTGAAAGTACTTGTGAATTGAAGGGTTAATGTGCCTCCCTTCCCCACTCCCTTGCTCCCTCACAACTAAAGCTAAGCAGATTAATTAAAACTTAAAAGGATTCTGATTTAGTTATGAGGAAGAAAGTGAAGTGCCGCAGCCTCACGCCTATAATTCACCATTGCAGAGTAACACTCAGACAGGCCGAGCTGTAATTAGCTGATGATGTAGTGTGTTCCCTGCAATTCATCACAAAACCTTTCTTTTAGGCTTTTTCTGCTGCTTTACCTCCTCTCCCCAATCATCCCTCCTGAGCTGAAGGCATTTAGAAGTGGCAAATATTAATTTGGAGGAAGATGACAGCTGTGGGTCAAACGGGAGGCTGATGAATTGGCTCCATAAACTCAACAGGTGTCCCCTCCACTTCATCTGTCATCCCCTGGTGAAACAGAAAGCCATTCTATGATATTTCTACTTAATATTTCATTCCCACTCCCCGATATATTATCAGTGGAAAAGCAGTGAGAAGGAAAAAAGCAGAGATACACAGTCATGAGTATCTCCTCTTTCCATTCAAAGTACTTTTAGGTGGAACTAGCTATTGCTTTTCCATGTGTAGCAGTTAAATTCCCACCTTATTTACTATAGGATACAAGGAATAAATTGATGTCATCATACTTCTCAGCCATGAAGCCCACACACCATAAGTACATTTCATACTGGGTAGAAACTTTGTTCAAAATTGGTGCAAAGAACTTAGATGAATAGAGGAAACAGAGGATGTGAGGATGAAAATGCTTTAGCCACACCTAGAAACTAAAAATTGAGGGTGCTTCAAATGCAAGACCTTATTGGCTGAGAGAGTCACTGAGACTTTGGAGGATGCTGATTTATTCCTTCCTCAGCAGGAGGGAACACCTCTGTACTGCTTAATTTCCACTTTATGGTTTGGAGTTTGGGGACATGCAGACATAGAATGATAGAATCATTAGGGATCAGAAGGGACTTTGCAGTTGTTTTCATTCCCAACAACTCCAATAACTACACTGAGACAACTAAGGTTATCCCATTGCTTAGAGATTTAATTTTTTGTGGAGAAGTTCCAGACCTGCCTGGATGCGTTCCTGTGCAACTTGATCTACATGTTCCTGCTGTGGCAGTGTGATTGGACTAGATAATCTTTCGAGGTCCCTTAAGTTCCCTAATCTATGAGTCTATGGATAACACATGAAAAATAAATAAAAAACCCATTTCAGTTGGGCTCCTGATGCCTTTCTACCAAGGAGAATTAGGCAAATCTCCCAAAGCCCTCAGTGCAGCTTAGAATGCCATTTGATACACAGCAACACTCAACCGCTGCTTCAGAGGTGGTAAGGTCTCCTAAAAGTCCCAAATTAGATCTAGCTGGCCCCTGCAGATGTTCAGGATACCTTTGGCATCTCAAATTACATGTGCTGTCTGCATGAGGCACCTGAATGGTGTCTCCAGTGCTTGTCAGTGACCAAAAGACCTTTGCAAATCAAGTCAGGCTGCCTTACTGGAGTATGAAGTGGTGGGCTGAACCAGCACATTCCTTCACCAACGTTTTAAGGTGGATTCAGAGATTCCAACTTAATGGCATGATTTTTGGTATTCAATGTTAAATTAAAAATAGAGTTTTCCAACAACAAGAGCTTTTTAGGGAGGATCCTGAGATAACAAATACAGAGAATATAGACACTTCATATTTCTGTTCTATAATGTAAGATTCCAGCAATATTACAATGCATTTGTTGTACTAACAAATAACTTTATCCTTCCCTTTTACTAAAAAGGACCAGTAGATTTTTTGGAAATAAGCAGCCCAATGCAGGGTTGGAAGGAAGATCTTGTGCACAGTGCTGTTTGCTGGTGGAACCCGACTGGTGTAGGCATTGCAGGGAGTTGTAAAACCCTTAGGGAAGATGTGTTCTCTGCCCAAACAATCAGAGTAGGTGCAAGAATTTAGCTCTTTTGCCCTGGGTTCAAAACTTGTGCCAGTTGCCTCTTAGGTCTATGTGTGGAAGAACGTCAGTGGTAAGCAGAGTCTGTGCCAGGGATCCTGTGGAGTTGGCTGTATAGGAACAGGGATGGGATTTTAATCATTACTATTAGTGCACTTAACACTATAGATTCCCTTTCACTACTTTTCTTGCTTCTTCACTGTACACCATTACCTTTGTGGCTGGTGGTGGGTCCTTCCAAATTCCTTTTTAGCAATAACCACTCTAAATTTAACTGTTATGAGAGCTACAATTGATTTTCCCTTTTTAATACCTGTGGAAGTCTGACTGGTTGCTGGGTTTCATTCTTTTATCCTCAGTCTTTTTTCCCTTTACTGGATGAAATCAGTATATTACTTAGGACTTCTAGATTTCCAGTTTATAGTCAGAGTTTAGGCATCTCTGCAATATTAGAATTTTCCATTTAGGTGTCTAAATAAAAACAGTAAAAAGAAGAAACCGAGCAAAACAGTAATGTGCATGTGTTCAGCTTTTATAGGATAATTTTTACCGATTGCAAGGAAACTCTGCATAACATTTGCAGGGAAAATGTGTCTGGTTTGGGTCTCTTACAAAAGCTGTGATTGCTTTTTAAGGCAGTTTACAGGGCTGTGAATGCTCTCAGGGAATGGCCTGGGTGTCAAGACAGTGCCTTTTGCCAGTATCATAAATGTTACTCAGCTTTGATTGATTTATATACTTGGAAAAATTTTTATTTGCCTAGTGGGCCTTGTGATTTCTACATCTCTGCCAGAGTGAAAGATCTTGTGAAAGTTCATTCTTTACTATTGCACTTATCTAGTTGGAAACTGTTGGTGTAATTGTTAGTCTGGACTCAGAATAGTTCATTGACAGCAGACTGAAGCCAGAAGTGCTCTCATGGGCTGAGTCCTCCATGCAATCTCACCAATAACCAGCAGTGACATCAGGGTGTAATTTCTTACAACTGAAAGCAGTGAAAATCAAAAGGGGGAGAATTTTTTCTCCCTTTTAAAACCAATAGCTTCTAGATCCCTGTCATCTCCCAAAGGAAAGTGCCTTCCTTTTTCTTTAAGAAGGTTTCAAATGAAGTGCACAGTGATGGACGCATGACACTACCCTCATTTTGGCTTTTCTAGGTAATGGAGATCAAAGACTTTCCAACAGGACTATTTCTGGTGGCTGCAGTTCCAAGTTTTTCTGACAAGGATGTCCTTCCTATATCATCACAGGCAGCTGATGTGTTCCTCCTCATGTCCTCTAGAATAATACAGGGAAGATGAATCCACTTGCTGCAGAAACGATGGTCTCACAGGTTATATCCACAACACTACATGAAAACATGGAGTATCTTTACAATTCTAAAAAACTATTTCCTCTAAGAATCAAGGACTGATAGAATGGTTTGAGTTGGAAGAGACCTTAAAGATCTTCTAGCTCCAACCTCCCTGCCATGGGCAAGGACATCTCCCACTACATCCCCAGACTCAAAGCCCATCCTATCTGACCTCCTTCTGTTACTGGAAAGCTGTTGTAAGATCTCCCCAGACCCTTCTCTTCTTCTAGCTGAACAACCCCAACTCCTTCAGCCTTGGCTGAATTTTTTAGAGCAATTCTCAACAGATTCACAAAATAAGATGTATTCAGTAAGAGCTCAGACGATACAGGCAGCTTTTTGATCTCCAGCAATGACCAGTAAAGTCTGCCTATTGGGAAGGAGCACAAAACCAGACAATAGACATTGTTGTTCCCACAGTTTTGCTTTCCAGGTTCCTGCAGTCTGAAGCTACTTGACTTCCTGACCTGGGGGTTCTTTCTTTGTCTACTGTAGTCTATGAAGGGTTTTCCTACTATGTTTGTAACTAATTGCTTTTTGAATCCATGAAAACTTACGACATTCACCAAGTCCTGTGGCAATGAGTCTCACAGTTTAATTATGTGCTGCGTGGAAAAGTACTTTCCTTTAATCATTTTGAGCCCACCTTTGGATAACTTTATTTGATGCCTCCTCGATTGTGTATTACAAGAAATAGCAAATAATTGTTCTCTCTTCACCTCCTCTGGTTTTTGCTGTGAGTTCACAGACTTCCACCACATCTTGAAACAATTAGTCTTTCCGGGCTCAAGAGTTCGATTTTAATTTATCTTCCTCTACATGGAACTCATTTAATATGTTTATGCATCTTTGTTGACCTTTATTTTACCAATTTTGCTATATTTATGCTAGATGTGTCTTATACAATTATCTGGGGCTCTGAGTAACCTGGAGATGTCCCTGTGCACTGCAGGGTGTTGGACTAGATGACCTTTGAAGGTCCTTTCCGACCCCAACGATTCCATGATTTACACCTATGAAAAGCGATAGAATCATTTCATCATTCTAATACAGGAGTATTTTACACCTACTTTTAGCTACAAAGATGTGAGGTTGTGGAGAGCTTGGTCCTCCACATTCAATAAATATTAAGCAGTTTCAACATGGGATGGAATCCGAAAACCTCTTCTGACATACGATGATTTCTGGGTTCCCATATTTTATTTAAAAAATAAAAAGAATACATTTAATATTTGTTTTGATTATTCCATCTGATGTTCTCCAATCTGGTGGAGAGAAAACAATATGTTCTGCTAATGACTGTGTTTTTAATGTCTGATGAATTTTCTTCTGTGAGAGAAGGACACAGCTCTTTCAAACTCAGCAGCTGAATAGATCTATACACCCTCAGGCAGAATGTTGCCAGGATAATGACACAGCTAATGTAATTAATTAACCCTTTTGAAGACTTAATGTTTCAAAATTTCAGGTAATGGTATTTAGGTAACGATTTGATTTTCTTTTATTTTAGTTGGACTTCTGTAAGATTGTAATTTGATACCTAAGCAAAAAGTGCCCTCCTAAAAGAAAGAGAGAAAAGCTTCATTGCTCTAAATGAAAGAGCAGCCTAAATTAAGTGAACTATAAAATTTTTCAGATTGCATTTGCTTGGTTGTATATTAACCGGAAATAAAACAACCCAAATACTTTGCTTTGTAAGAAAAATAATCACCATAAAAATTATAGCTTTGCTTGTGAAATTTGAATCATAGAATCATAAGGGATCAGAAGGAACCTTGAAAGATTATCTAGTCCAATCCCCCTGCCACAACAGGATCACCTAGATCAAGTTCCAGAGAACACAGCCAGGTGGGTCTTGAACATCTCCAGGGAAGGAGACTCCACAACCCCCCTGGGCAGCCTGGTCCAGTGCTCTGGTACCCTCCCTGGAAAGAGGTTCTTTCTGATATTGATAGGGAACCTCTTCTGTTCCAGCTTGCACCCATTGCCCCTTGTCCTATCCCCAGATGACGTTGAGAAGAGCCTGGCTCCATCCTCCTGACATCCCCCCTCACATATTTATAGACATGAATGAAGTCACCCCTCAGCCTCCTCTCCTCCAATCTGAAGAGACCCAGCTCCCTCAGTCTTTCCTTCATCATCTTCATTGCTCTACGCATAATACAACGTCTCCTCTTGTCCTGCTGTTCAGCCTCACCTCTCGTACTTGTAGAAGAGGTGCTCCAGCCCTCTCCTCATCCTCGTGGCCCTCCTCCTCCAACAGTTCAATATCTTTCCTGTGTGTTGAGGCTGCTTGCTATTCCAGGAATCCTGTCCAGCTGAGCATTACTGCAGCTGATTTTCCAGCTGTATTAAGTGAAAGGCTGACATAAAAGCCAGGTACACAAATTTTACACCAGCTAACAGATTTCTTGTGCCAAAACAGCACAAAGATCCAGTCCTTGGAGCATCTTGGAAAGAATCCTATTTCCATGCCCAAAATCAGGATCAGAGGCATGTGTTATTCAAGGTGGGGGTACAAGGTGAGTGTGTAGCTGCATCTCTTTAACAGAAGCCCTTGGTTTATCGCATGTTGAGTACTGGGTCCAGTTTTGGGCACCACGGTATCAGAAGGACATTGACGGGCTGGAGCAGGGCCAGAGAAGGGCAGTGAGGCTGGGGAGAGGGCTGGAATACAGGCCCTGCGAGGAGTGGCTGAGGGAATTGGGCTTGTTTAGTCTAGAGAAGAGGAGGCTGAGAGGAGACCAAGAGGAGACCTTATAACTCTCTACAGCTACCTAATTGGAGGTTGTAACAAGGCTGCTGCTGATCTCTTTTCCCAAATTACTAATGATAGCATGAGGGGAAATGGCCTCAAGCTGCATCAGGAGAGGGTTAGATTGGATCTTAGGAAGATGTTCTTTACTCCTGCCCAGGGAGGTGGTGGAGTCACCATCCCTGGAGGTGTTTAAGAGAACAGTAGACATTGCATTGGGGAACAGGGTTTACTGGTGCTGATATGGCTAGAAAAGTGTTGGACTCAATGATCTTGAAAGTGTCTTTCAGCTGAAACTGTTCTTTGATTCTGTGATAACTCATTAATGTGAGAAACTAACACTTATTAACACTCATTATAAAATCACTGAAGGTTGCAATGCTGCTTCATTTCATGGCAACCCTAATAAATTCAGTTGGTGCCATACATGATACACAGGAGCAATCAACAACTCTATTCCAGTTTAGCCATAAAACATTAGGAGTCCAGCCTTAGTTAGATATCTAGTTTGCAGTCAGACAGCACATCCAGAGAAGGATTTCAACTCGATGTCTTAATCACCTCTTATGGGAAGGGGGAGGGGGGAATGAATAACTCTCCAGGGATTAATTTATCTCATCATTCCTTAATGAAGGGCCCTACTCCAGCAGCTCAGATGGCACACCTGATTTGTTTTGCTAAGGTAGATCGGAGTCAAAATGAATTAAAAGGGACTAGCTCAGGTAAGTGCCTACAGAAAATCTGTACTGTTCAATCAGAATCACTTTTCTGAGATTCCCGATGCTCGGAGACTAAACAGGAAAGACAGAAAATGAGTTTGGAAACCAGTCAGTGACATCACACCTGTAAAATTTATATTATATTAAGGTGAAATTCCCACAACGACAAGAAAGCTTTCAAGGCTTTCTGTACAATCTAATTAAGCAATTAATCCCTTGACCCATCTCCCTGAACTGTAGTTTTCTAGAAACTGTGCTCATTGACTAAGTTAGCTGTCAGGATAGGCAGCAAGGTGAGACTGGATTCCAAGGAGAATAATCCACAGCTAGGTAAAATAATCCAAAGCTAGGTAAAATAACCTTTTCTTACAGTGGGAATGCAAAATAAATTCTTTAATAAGGACTTCCAATGGCCTAACAGTGATTGATGACTCCTCTTATATGAATCTGTCATAGGAACAATATTTTATTCCCTTATGAGGATGTGGACTTTCTGAATGGCAGCTGTAACTCAGAGCAAAATAGAATAAGGAGAGAGCTCTGAATAACATGAGGTCTGTACCAGGAGTTTTGGAATTGGGCTATGAAGTTTGAGAGCTGAGTGAATGGGTGTGATGAGTGTGGTGGCGCTGAGGACGGCATAAAAGCAGTGTAGAAAGTTTATAACTAGACATTGGCCTGTTCCTGGTGACTAAATTGGGACTCTCTGCTGAGTATTTTGGTCTAATAATAAAATAAATGTGTATCTTTTGCAATCAAGGACACTTTCCCAGAGTAACAGAAGGTTACTGGAGTAGGTGTGGATGTGGAAAACTGCATCTGCATGAGTAGACAGCACAGAGCAGAGTTCTCCCTGCTGTCCAGAGGATCTGGTGTGCTCACATCCCTTGCTTCATCAAGAGAACTAGAAACTTAATATTAATTGACAGCTTTTAACCCCAGTATTTGGTATATTTGTGTTTGGTATATTGCTTTTATACCCTGTATAGGGTCTGGCGAATAAACCTTATGACGAGCAGCTGAGAGAACTTGGGTGGTTTAGTTTAGAGAGAAGGAGGCTGAGTAGAGAACTTATTGCTGTCTACAGCTACCTGAAAGGAGGTCAAAGTCAACCTGTTCAATCAAGTAACAAGTTATAGAAGAAGAGGAAATGACCTTGAGTTGCATCAAAGGAAGTTTAGATTAGGCATTTATTGAAAGGGTTATCAGGCACTGGAACAAGCCCAGGAAGGTTCAAGCTTGAACACAGGAGGTTTCATATCAATATCAGCAGGAACTTCNGTGATTCATCAAAGGCTACAGATAGTAAATGTGAAATGCTTCATGGCTGAGAGTGTATTTGATATACCCAGAGCTTACTGAGTGTAAGTGCAGCACAATCCACAGAGGGAGTCTATATTAGTCAACTCCAGAATCCAGCTCTTTGTTATTTTCTCACAACAAAACAGTGCAGACAAGTTTTAGAGGTGCTTCCTATTTTAATCCAGCAGCAACTAGTCATTTGTTAGGTGTCTTTAGTCTATCCACAAGCAATAAATATCTTCAGAAATTAGGCTTTTTCTGACAGGTTCCTCCTAAATTTCCAAATTTGTTCGTAAGAAACTTTGTGTAAAAATGTCCAGATTAAACTTTACAGTCTTTCTAGTGACTTCTGTACTGTTTGCATTAGTCTTCCATAATTACAGCTGCTCTTGGCACATGTGAAACACTGTTATTACACATCATGAGAGAAAGAAAACGTGTGTTCAGAAACGCAGAAGTCCTCTGGAGCGGGGCCACAGCAGCTAAATTTTGGAAGAGGTCCTTTTCTGTTGATCTGTACCAAATGTAACTCACAAAATCAAAAGCTTAACATGCTGCTGCATTCGTCCTCTCTATAAAATATCTATCTAGTCTGTAGTCCTCAGTATAGTTCATTCCTTTTCTTTTTCAGTAATAATACTGATAACATTGGTTTTGAAGGTAATTATTTAAGTGCATTTCTTGCAACACCCCAGTAAACAAAATTTCCAGTGGACATCAAAGCTAATTTTAATTCCCAAATAGAAATAGCTGAGGGTACATCTGGATGAGTAAAATAAACACTGCTGGAGATGGACACAGGCACTGAAATGTGGCTGTTCCTGCTGTTATATAACCAGAGCAGTCTCCAGTGTAGGGGTTTTTTTTCAAGACCAACTAGTGTTCTCCTAAACAGCTTCACTGCATAGTTGGGGTCTTAATGTGGGCCAAGGACAATTTCTTTTAAGCAGTTTGGATGCATTTACTCTGTCTGGGAGGCTGAGGTAATTTAGTAGTGTGCACACAACCAGTCTGAGCCTAAAGCCCTCAGGAGGAGAGAACAGGTCCTAGCACTATACATTTCACTAATAAACAGTTTCCTGAAATACTTGGATTTCTAAAAGTTGTTTCTAATTCTTCAGAGTTAGAGATGTTCAATATCCTGAGTGCAGCTGGCTGTCCTGAGACTCTACGTCCTGTAGCAGAGAAGACCTGTGAAATCAGTGGAAGAGCTGCAATCTATAAGAAAATGATGTCCCCAGTTAGTTTTTTGCTCTCTTGCATGATGGTGAGGAATCTCCAAAACAAATAAGTGAGTTTTAATGCTTTCTGCACCATTTTAAAGTTAGTTCTGCCACAAAAGCAGCATTCCAGGGTGTTCATCCCTTTTATATCTGATTCTGATTCATCAGTGACAAGAATGTTGTTTGGATTTCAAGATTTCTTCATGGAGAGGAAGACAGAGCACTGGAAGGAGCTGCCTAGCGGGGTTGTGGAGTCTCCTTCTCTGGAGATGATTAAAACTTTCCTGGAATATTCCTGTGTGACTGGATCTATGGGATCCTGCTCTGGCAGGGGGATTGGACTGGATGATCTTTCAAGATCCCTTCCAACCCTTCTGTGATTCTGTGATTTCCCTCCTGTTGCACCAAAAATGTACTCTAATAGGGATGTAAGATGGGCTAGTTTGTGATTAAACTTAGGAGCATTCTGAAACACCATCCTACATCAGGCAAGAATAGAGTATCCACCAGAGAATGAGCATCTATTAGCATCCACTTTGTACTGGAGAACTGATTTGATAATTTCTGCACTCTTTGGCATCTTTCTTCACTCCGAACACTCTCTGTAACACATTACTTCCTGTGGCTTGTTTGTTTTTAGCAATCACATAACCATTCTAAATCAGCAAAGGGCATCTTAAGTATCTGAATACTTTATACCATTACAATCTGCAGTTCATTTTGACACAACTGTGTTGTTAAAGTTTCAATTGAGGTGAAAATGGTTGTTGGTAAAACTGTACCATGTGGTTTAGAGTCATAGAATCCTCATGGCTGAAAGGACCTCCAGGATCAGCAAGACCAGCCCTCTTCCCAACATCTCCCCAACCCCTAGACCATGGCCTCAACTGCTGTAGATACTTGTCTTTCAAATACCTCCAGGGATGGTGACTCCACCACCTTCCTGGGCAGCCTGTGCCAATGCCCAACCACTTTCTCAATACTTCTTCCAAATGACTAATTTAAGCCTCTCCTGATGCAGCTTGAGGCCATTTCCCCTTATCCTATCGTTATTAATTTAGAAAAAGAGACCAGCACCAGCCTCACTACAACCTCCTTTTAGGTAGCTGTAGAGAGAAATAAGGTCTCCTCTCAGCTTTCTCTTCTCTAAACAACCCCAGTTCCCTCAGTTGCTCCTCATAGGCCTTATTTTCCAGACCTGTCAGCATCCTCACTGCCCTTCTCTGGCTCTGCTCCAGCACCTCAATGTCCTTCTTACACTGTGGTGCCCAAAACGACCCAGTACTGAAGGTCTCATGAGTGCAGAGTACAGGGACACCATCACCTCCCTAACCCTGCTGTTCACACCGTTCCTGATCCAGGCCAAGATGCCATTGGCCACCCTGCTGGCTACTGTTTAGCTGGCTGTCAACCAACACCCTAAGGTCCTTTTCCACCAGGCATCTCTCCAGACACTCTTCCCCAAGCCTGTAGCATCACTGGGGGTTGTTGTGACCAAAGTGCATGACTACTTCTTCCTCATCCACACAATTCACTCCACGTTGTCAGTAGGAGAAGCAAAAGATTGTCTTCTTTTTCTAACAAGAAAAAGTTTCCATTGCTTGTGCACAGGAATGATGGAGAAGCATTTTCTTAAGCGGTCTCTGAGAACGAGTCAAGAGCATCATTGCAAAAGGAGAGAGACGCAGAAGGAAGTGGACTGTGCCGTTGTTTTCCCCAACACTTCAACATCATCCATGCAGAAGTTTAGATGAAAGATTTCAGCTGGAGCCTTCCCCCTCGCACACACTTTTTCCCCCCGTTCCCATTTTTTTTTTCCTTTAACATTTGGAAACCTCCTACATCTCGGAAAATGTTAATTGGCTAATTATCCCCGAGTTCATTTGCATGTCATATTCGCTCCTGCCCCCAGATTAAAAAATAAAATAATTTAACAAAAAAAAAAGGAAATTCCTCCCCTATTTTTTTTTTTTTCGGCAAGTAAAAGAAAACCCCAAAATCTCAGAAAAAAAAATAGGCGAGTGAACTTAGTCACAAAATAAGTCAAGGGAAAAATGAAGTACTAATTAAGAAAGCTGGGGTTTTATGCAAATGACTTCTTCACCGAAGACAGTCTAATGAATGTGCCCTGAGTCGATCCGTGTGCGTTTTCGCCAAGCTGACAGCTGGCTCGGAGGAAGGTCAGACAGAATCAAGCGTGCACAGAGCATAATCCTTCAGATTGGCAGCTCTGCCCCCTGGTCACTGTTTGATTATCTCCCAAATTGCTGTATTTCACAGAGATAATGATTTTTTATGGTCACAGATTTGAAGACAACTGCTGTATCCTGAGGGTTGTCGTTCTGCAAGGAGACACTGCTGCTTCCTTCAGAGGAGGAGAAGGGGGGAAAAAAAAGTTGCTCTCTCTTCCCCCTCTGTCCCCCCCCTCCTTTTCCCATCACTCTTATTTCTATTTATTTTATTTTATTTATGTATGTATGCATTTATTTATTTATTTTTATACTTTATTCGTAGTCTGGAAGAGTCCCCACTCGTACCAATTAGGCAAGTTGTCCCATTGCAGTGTCTCCAGGAGGAGGGCTGAGTGCTGCTGCAGACATTCCTGGCTGCATCTCATGGAGATAACACAATTCTCCAATGAAGTATGAAAGAGCAAACGTTCAGGAGGGGAGAAATCGAAGAGATGGGGGCAGGGGGGGTGGCTCTGAAGGAATTCTCTGCACATGGTTGCTGTTCATCTCTGCTTGGTGGCTGGCTGTCCTGATGGCCAGATATGTTGGGCCTCAGGGGGTTGTTAAAAAAAAAACAACCCCACAACATCATGGGCCAGGAAAGGGGATAAATGCCAGAGGCAGCAGTGGTGGAGATGGTTTTCAAAACAGTCCAGGTGCAGATGTACAAACAACACAGCATCTCCCACTGTTCACATCTCTCACATTGGCACCTGTGGATGGATTTTGCTTTTGAAGCTCAACATCCAAAGAGACAAATGCTCCTAAAAATGTGGGTACTGCAGAAAAATAAATGGCATTTAGTGCTCCGGGAAGGATTCAATCAGAAAACATGAGCTGCTTGTGTCGCAAAGAGCTGGTCAGGCATTACCAGATGAAGGGCTTTTTCCTTGGAAAAATGCTGTCAGAAGTGAGCTTAGAAAAAGACGTTTGCTAAGGGAGACAAGGACAGAACTTCTGGCGTAAAGAAAATAACAGTCTCAAGTGTATAAACCCATCCTTCTCCTCTGTCTCAGACCGCATCAAAATAACCAAGAGCTTGGTTGATTGCTCATGGGGCAGACTGAGGGACCCAAGTAAAAGATAAGGATTTTTCAACCTATTTATTTATTAATCTGTTTATCAAATGATTAATCAAGGCTCCCATTTATTAATTTAGCAATTTGAATTGGCTCACATACCCATACAGAAAGGCATTTTATGAGTGCTGATGAATGATGACTCCCAGAGCAACAACTCTCATGTGAGATGAGGTCTCTCTTTCCACTGAGTGGAAAAATATGAATGCTTTAGTCCAGGAAGAATAGATCAGAGGTAAAGTTTCATTCAGAGTTTGAAACCCATTTTCTAACACTGCTGTGAAGATCTCGAACAGCACACTGTTCTTGTTCTGATTTTACTTTTTCCTTCTCTCTTTTTTTTTCCCTTTTGCAATGCCACAGGGGAGAAGTAACCGATTTGTGAAGAAACTCAATTATTTCCTTAAGCTCTGTCGTGGGTTGAAATGGCCTTGAAATACCAGAAACCCATGATTCCAAGCCTTGACAAGCTGGATCCTCTACTTGTGTATTATGAACTGCATATAAAACTGGAAAGGATTTTGTACCTTTCCTCTGGATCAATGTAAGAAGCAGCTAATTCTCTACACACTCATCCTGGTCCCCAAATGCTGCTCCGGAAAGGATGATCAAACTTGGAGAATAAGCAGCAAGTTTCAGAAGATTCTCCTTGAGTACAAAGGAAGTGTTCTGATCCTCATACCTGGATTTGAATGGGTTTTGACAACAAACTGTGATAGGGATGACCTAAGGGAAAAGAAGATAAAGTTGCATCATGTCTGGGAACTGGATGAGTAGAAAGATTGGCTGGGTATCCCTGAGGCAAAAGGGAAAGCCTGTAGAACAGCTGACTCATGGGGCAGTCCTTGTTCAGCACCTGTAAATCTAGCATAGGGTAAGAGTTGCTTTTCCTGAGGGAAAGAGGAAAGCAAGATATGGATTGAGTCAGCTCCAATGTGGATGTTTATGACTGCAGCAGGCACTATTCAACAAGTGATCTAACAATCTTGATCTCTCCTTCTGTCCCCACACAGGTCACACAGAATTACAGGATTACTTAGGTTGGAAAAGACCTTCAAGATCATCTATACCAACGACTAATTCAGTACTGACTAGTCCTGGTTTTGCTTGTGCCTTGTGACTGCTTCTTATCAGACATACCTGAGCATCTAAAGTGTTGTAAGTCATGTGCACTGGGTTATTCCTCTGAGGGTCCAGATAATTTCAAGCCATGGTGAAAACAGTGAAGCACAACTGAGAAAAAGGGCTCTAGTGATGACTACTAGTACAGCAGCAACTTTAGATGTGTGGAAAACCTGGGTTAAATGCTTAGCACTGTCATAGAAACCTATGCTTATCACAAGTCTCGTATCCAGATCTCTTATGGTGCATGCTGAACCGTGCCCTATTACTGGAGAAACATAGCATCTAGCTAAAATCACAGAAGGGAAAATCACTCTTGCTTCCGCAAGCAGATGCACAGTGAACTATTCATGATTCAGAGAGCTCCTTTCTTGTACGTACTGTCAGGAACTAGAGCACAGATTGACTTGATCTTTTTAGCCCCTGTCTATACTTGCTCAAATAGGTTTCTTCCTTTATTATCCTCAATATGTTTAAAGATTTGCAGGGAAATAATGCAAGAGCCCTCCTGTGGCTGATTTTAACACCTACCATTCACATTAGAGCTGTAAGAGACTAAAAGTCAAGCGGCCAAAAGGATCTGCTTTTAATAATGCTCAATATCCTCCGAGTTATGGAGGGAAAAAGCTGATTATGCTAAACTATCTCCAAGCCTGTATAGAATTACCTCCTACAGTCATTTCACACGTGTTTTTCTAGGCACCATTCTAGCATTTTTTAAATACCCACATGCTGTTGTTCACAAAAACACTAGAAGCAAATGGCTACCCGTCTAAACAAGTTTATCCAGTAACTCACCCACTATTTCACATGGGAAGAGGGGATCTAACTAAACCCTCTCCTAGTACCTCACATGTTTGCTTTCAGTCTTAAATACTTGCAAACTCCCAATGTCCATAGACTATTGCTTCCCCTCAGGGTTGTATGCAGCATTTCTAATCCCTTCTTTTAAACTGATCCCTCACAAGTCCTCACTCTACTCCAAATGCATTTCTTCTGGGTTGGGGTTTTTTCAGCCATAAAGAAGTATCCAGATGGATGAGGTGCTCCTGCAAAATTGCATCAGAGCTTAACTAATGAAGAAATGCTCCTCTGCTTAATATGTAAGGACATTGCTCTGGCAGCCGGAGATCACACTGACCTCACAGCGGCTTTTCCTTGACTCAGTATTTATGAACCTTTTGGTTTTGCATTTAAATCATTGTCCAAAATCTCTTCATTATTAGTTTCAAGCCGCAATGTTTCTTCTCCCAGGCAACTAGTGACAGGATGAAAGGGCAGGGTCTGAAGCTGTGCCAGGGGAAGGTTAGGTTAGATTTTAGGAAACCCTTCTTAATGAAAAGGGTGATCAGACACTGAAACTGACTGCCCAGGACAGTGGTGGAGTCCCCATCCCTGGAGGTGTTGAAGGACAGCCTGGCTGTGGCCCTTAGTGTCCTGGTCTACCTGATGTAGTGATGTCAGCTCACAGGCTGGGCTGGATGAGCTCAGAGATGTTTTCCAGCCCCAATAATTCTGTGATCCTGTGATTCTTTGGCTGATACAGGATTTGGTGTCCTTAAATTATTCTATGTGTTAGGAGAAGAGTAACTCCCCCAGCCATGTTCACTGAGGGTCAAGCTGTCCTAGATAGATAGCACAGGAAGAAGAGAGTGAGCAAAGCTGTCTCAATCTCCAGCCTGCAATGCTGATCAGTAACTTGTTCACCTACCCATGCTCTCAGGAGCAGAGGACAGCTGAGAAACTGTAGTGTGATTACTCCACAAACCCCCAGAATATACAAAGTAAGGTTTGAAATCCGCGCAGAGAGAGTTCCAGGCTGAAGTCTAAATGAGGATGCATTTATTTTTTCATCTGAATCAGTCATGGTTGTTCTGCTTACCTGCCAGAAACTGGAGAAGAAATAGCACTGCAATAGGAGAAAATAAATAAAATCCCTGAGGCTATTGGAAAAGTTAGCATTAGCCCTTAAGAAAAGAATCATTTCTTTGCTGCCTAATCAAATGTACGAACAGTGTGAGCCCTGGATAGCTATGGTGGAAGAGATTAAGATTCAAGTTAGTGCTGTCTTTCATGCAGACTAGGGATTTTTAATGCACTTCTTCACATAATAGATGAGCGCCCCAAGCACCAAGCCAAAAGATCTTTCAAAGTGGGTGATCAGCAGTTCTTTCCCTGATGCAAGAAGCTGCTTCTGCTGCTGCTGTAAGAACAGGTGCACACGCTATCTGACAAAATTAATTGTGACAAAATAAAATTTGTCTACTCCGAGTGATTTAATGGGGAAAATCCTGACTTCCTCTAGCGACCTGTCTGTTTTTATCATTGACTTGATGAAAAAGTCTGAAGTCTACAGGAAAAGTGAACTTGCCTATCCTAGTTCAGATCTAAGCCATGATTTTGCAAGAACAGCATAAGGAGCTGGAGACATTTTGAGTGAAAAGAATTCAAGGCAATGATTTACATTTTGGAAGCTACAAAAGAAGTGCAATGACTTCCATGGCCAAACTTAGCATCAGCATGTAATGTTCAACATAATTATTTGACAACAGCAACGCTAGATTAGATGAACCCTTCAGAGAAGCGAAGAATAACTCTGCAGGATATGATTAATAGATTCCCAGTTCACAAGGACTTCTCACTGGTACAAAACTGGTACAGAGCCAGAGTAGTGGTAGAAACACTGCAGGTTCTAAATGCTTTAAGGGTTTTCCAAGCAGGTAAACCTCAGAACTCATCTCTGAGCATATCTCACCGAAAGGATGTCTTATGCATAAGACTAAATTATTCAGAAAGCAACTAAAATTGGTTATGGGGTGCAAATTGTTGCAGAGTGCATTCATTGATAAAATTCATAATCTTAATGTGAGGAAAGTCATAATGCCTAGTAACTCATTTGAAATACTGTGCTGATCTATTCCGAAGGCAATGAATATCACAGCCTGAATAGTGAAGGAGTCCACCATTTCTACCCATCATGCTAAGGAAATCTGATTTTAACTTAAGACAGACAATAAAAGGGAAAAGGTATGGATGCACAGCTCTGCAACCACACCAGAACATCTTCCTAATTGTATATAGCTGAGGCTTCCAGGTCAACAGCATGCCAGACTCCCATTTAGACATTTCATAGTCCCACACGCTGACTATCAGTTAGATCTAGGTGGTTCTCAGCTTAGCCAGGGGAAGGCTTCTACCATCCCAATGTTGTCAATGCAGAATGTCATCTGCATCTCATTCAAAGACCCTTTTTTCTTCAGATGTAGCAAATTCTTCCTTTAAGAGAGTCTATATTTATAGGTTACCTGGCCAGTCCTTGTAAATAACTAAAGTAATAAATTTGATTATAACATATTTATTCTGAACGAAGCTGAAATGGTCACCTTAAGATTTTGTCAGCAAAACTGCACTTACTGCAACGTTCTGCGTTGCAATAACTTCACATCATTATGGGTTGTTGATTTTTAGCAATCTTTCTGTTAAGAAAACAAAGAAATTTTTAATCTTGGATGTGTTGAGAAGATGCTCTTATTCATTGCCTTCATTTTCATGCAGACTGTGTAAAGAAAACAAACTTCTTTGGCAAAGCTCTAAGTAAAGGGCTGTACTGCAATCTCAGTGTGGGGAGGGCAGGGAGATCTATCCCAACCAATTAGGAATACCCTGTAAATTAGGCAGACATCACTTGCACAACTTCACCCATCCTCCCCAGCCATGCCCCTGGATAAAAGACAGAGCCACAATGGTAGTTAAAACAATTATCATCCAGTAGAGCTTGATTCTAAACTGCTCTGCTAGGAAGTGGCAAGGAGCATTCAGATCCTAATGCAGCGAGCAATCGCTTTTCCCTCCCCTTGGGTAGAGAAGCTCCTGGCTTTTTAAGCAATTCTGTACCTCTGAACTAGTCCTTGCAGGGCTTTGGGGTAACATGCCAGTGGCACTGCATTCCATTATCGTCACTGCATGTCACTGGAGGCAACAACAGGAAAGAGATGCAGGAAGGACTGGGAATGAGAGGAGACATTAATAACAGCACACTGCTCTGCGCTGACAAAAGCAGGAGAAGGTATTGAGAGGGCTGCTAGAGCAAGACGAGTAGAAGGAGAGGTGGAAACAAAGGACAGAAGCATTAACTAATGTAAGAAAGGACCAGCTTTGCAATAACCTTACCCCTAGTAGCAATTAAAAAGCAGACAACACTGTATATCGTGTGCCCTGCTATCTTCTGGTGCTGGTCAGTGGAAAATAACTGTGTCTGAGAACCAGAGGAATAAAAAGTTGAGCTTGAAGAAGATCTTAAGTAAAATAAGAGCTTCTTTCACTTTTAAGTGGGACTTAAAATACCATAAACAGGACAGATACAAGGTTTTGCTGGCACATTGAACTCCACTACCGCTCCTTGGTCTCTGCGTTAGCTGGCACAGTCTACCCGCATCCACACTCTTAAACTGTTTTAAAAATCTCTTAAACCTCTTAAACACTGTACTCAAATCTACACAGTGACATGCAGCCTTCATTTATTCCTTCCAGAGACAATTTGTAGCAGGGACTTGTTCATAATAGCCAAAAGCAGCATGACACCAGTAACCCAGAAGACTCCATGGTTCTCAAGACCAGTTAAGACTTCTAATATCTTTGCCATTGCCTCTGCTTAGTTTTGTGCAGCCTAACACCAGACTCAGCTAAGTATGCAGACAATAACATCCAGTTCATGTCCCATACACTTGTGCTTGAGCAAACACTTAGAAAAGCATCTCAAGAATATTTTTCCATCATTAGCATCAACACTGTTTCCTTCTGAATATTTGCAAAAAATAATTGCTCTGAGTACACTTGTAACGCAGCAGGGGAGAGGAAAGGGTAGGGGGAGGGTTATGTTCTCATTTCTTGGCAGAAATAAAAACAACCCACCCAACTATTCAGATTTAACTCTGTTTGGAATAAATAAAAACCAAACAAACATTTCAATGCACCCAAAGGCTTTGTATAGCTGGAAGCTTTATTGATTCATAAGCCACCCACATAATCTGCCAAAATGCACTACACTTTTTAAAAAAAATGTATTTTATTTTTAAATCTTCTTCACAGGAAAGTCTAACCCTCCAAGCTCATTTATTTGAAGGGGAAAAAGAATTAAAGAAATCCTTTAAACACCACTAAGTCTGCTCTGGAAAAGGTTTTTGGTTGTGGCTCAAAGGAAAAGCGTTCTCTTGTCCTGTGGGAGTTGCACAAATTGTCTGAGAGCACCATGCCCAGCCCTCGGAGAAGAGATGACTTCTGCATGTCATAGCTGACAGCAAAACAGAGGTTGTTAGACAGGGTTCTTAGAAAGAGGAAAGTTCATAGCAGGTCACTAAATTTCCACATACTCCCTGGAAACCACGGTACTAAAATCCCCAAATGCTAGCGGTTAGAGCAGAGGAAACACAGCCTGAGCTTTTGGAACAATTGCCATGACTTCTGTTTTGAGTGGGAATAGAAAGAGGGAATATCCCTGCAGATGTGCTGTAAGTAGCAACGTGCAGCCTTGTGGAGGGCTTACTGTGAAGTAGAGAATGGTAAAAGAAGGATTAAGTATGTGAGGCTGCATGATTTGTGTGCTTTCTACCCAAATTATGTGTGGTCGTGTGGTGATAGCTAAATTCCTAGTCACAAACTGGCTTGTGTTGGAAGGGATCTTTAAAGCTAATCTAGTCCAACACCCCTGCAGCAAATAGGGATACCTTCAACTAGAGCAGGTTGCTCAGAGCCTGGACAACTGATCTGGGATGGTTCCAGGGATGAACGGGGCTTCTACCACCTCTGTAAGCAACTGGAGCCAGTGTCTCAACACCCTCAGCTCCATCAGTTTCTTCCTCTGTCTAGTCTGAATCTCCCTCTTATAAACACATCACCCTCTGTCCTGCCACAACAGCCCCTGCTGAAAATCCTCTTCCAAACTTTCCTATAGGATCCTTTAAGTACTGTAAGGCTGCAATAAGTTCTCCAAGTTCAATTGTCTTCAAATTCAATGTGTCCCTCTTAATTTCGGGATGAAGCAGGATCACATGTTGGTTTTGCTGCATGAGAAAAACAACCCCTTGCTATGCCTCTCAAACATCTGTAATTGAATCCCAGGGCAGTATAGACATAGTCAGAGGGAATTAACTCACCTAGTTTTACATAGCTAGAGAATGAATCCCAGTCAGTTGCTTACAATGCTTCTTGTAGTCCACCAAGAGAGAGATGTCTATGGGACATGATTTATGGCAGTTTAAACAAAATCTCCTGGGTATTTCAGATGAGTCAACCCCAGGCTGTTTGTTTCTTCCCATTGACTGACAATAGAGCCCAGTATGACTCATATATAAGCATTTACACTTTAGTCAAGTACCATTTAAAAAGGGGAAACTCAATTCAGCTGACCCTTCATTGCAGTTTTCTTTATCTCTTTAGTACTTCGTTCTCACCACCTGTAGGTTCCTTTGCCAAGAAAGAGGTAACGAGAGATATGTGCAGTGTAGAAGTGTTGAATGCAGAATTATTTGGATGAGAGGGCAGGGCCTGAAGCTGCACCAGGGGAGGGTTAGGATGAATCTCAGGAAGCCCCGCCTCATGGAAAGAGTGATCAGACACTGGAATGGACTGCCCAGGGTAGTGGTGGAGTCCCCATCCCTGGAGGTGTTTAAGGACAGACTGGCTGTGGCAATTAGTGCCCTGGTCTAGGTGATAGAAGTGATGTCAGATCATGGGCTGGGCTTGATGATCTTAGAGGTCTTTTCCAGCCTCAGTAACGATGTGATTCTGTGATTATTTCTCTCTTCTCACCCACAGAAACAAAGACCAACCTGCTGAGAAATGGTGCAAGGATTTTGCTCTGTTTTCCTGCAGTTAAGAAGTTAAGGCCAAAGTAGAAAAGAAACTGAGATCATGCAAATCCCAGCCACGTGTATTAAAACAGAAGATCATCCTTCAGACTGGCTAAATTAGTTCGTCAATAAGATGCTCGAAGGGCTAGATTTCATACTTGCAAAGCGTTGCCAGCAAAATATAAAAGGGAACGAGGCATTTATGGAATTGTATATTTCTTGGATGGCAGCTTAAAAATTAGACTTAATTGAAGGGCTAAAAAGAAAGCAGTTTATTGTTAGGAATGAAGGGTTTAAAAAAGAATTAAAGAAATTTTCAACTTGGGTGTAGGGCATAATTACAAAAACATTAAAGCAAATAATTGGTAGCACTGTAATTTTTTCCTCCCCAGGTAACTACCATATGTATTACACAGTGAATCATTGACTCTGTCCCTCCTATCATTAATTACTGTGATGCATAAATAATTGGAAAATTATATGTTCCAAAAATGATTTAGTAATACATTTTATGCATCTAATAAGCACAGGCTTTTAATCATCGCTAGACATGTTATGATAAATTTTACTCTTCGTCTCAACTCTTCTGTTATCTCGCACTTATACGGCTGCCATCTCCTTGCATGCAAAATATCACCAAGTCACTTCACATCACATAGTTCCTGGGGGATGCCATTTACTGGGCTTTATTCTACTAGATGTATTTTGGTGTTGATATTTTGGCTTGAAATTCATCTAAGGGTGTTCTTAGCCTCACGGAAACACATTAAACTATTTATCCTAAACCCATAAACTATTGTTTAATTTAAATGGAAATGCCTTAATCTGCTTTTTGCCATCCATTTAAAACAGGCTGTACCTTTTGTCTGGCACAGCGGGGACCTTTCAAAGCTGTTGCTCTATGTGGAAATGAAGTATCTGAAAATCTCCTGTTTGGATTTAGAAACCATAAACCTTATTTTTAAGTGTGCTGATCATCATGCTATCTGTTGGGTTGGGTTTATTTCTTCATGTCTAACACATTACTTTTGACTCTCCATCATCAAGTTGTGTGAGTCAACACCTTAAGGAATGACTCAGCCTGGAAAAGCATAAGAACAACTGATATGTCAAGATGTTATTTCAAGTTCAACCCAGCCTGTCAAACCCTCTCAAATTAAATTTGCCACTCTGCAGCTAATCATCCATGCTTACTTTTAGTGCAGTTTACAGTCACATTGCTTATGGAACCTGCAGCTTTTGCACACAGGACAGAAATCCAGGTCTCTGACTGGCTCAATAAAGATGACAGTGAAGTCACTTGGTTCAGTAGACTGGGTTTGCTGCAAATTTGTCCAACGGTGCATCAAGTATGCTTTTGTCTACCATTTGACTACACAAAAAATGATTAAATATTCATTTCTAAGCCAAGCAATACACAATACTGTACTTTGCTAAGCCTATTCCTATTGTCCTGATTCTTCTAACCCTCCTTCTTCATGTTAATAAACAAAGATGCTACCCATTTATTCATAGCCACCAGACATGCAAAGTATGTCTCAAGTTCCAAAGGTTTATAGATATAATATTGCTCATAATAAGTTGAGTCTGGGTTACTGCATAGTTCAAACCAAAGCAGCACAATACAGCCAAATACAAGGGTTTTATTCATTCACAGAATATTAAAATAGATGAATTTGAAGAATTATATTTTAGAGAATTAAGGATTCAATCCCATTCTCTCAGGTCATGAAGCCATTTAAAACCAATGGCTGCTTTCATAAGGTTGTAAAAGTACAATCAGAATTAATCGTGACTGTAAGAGAGGATTATATTCAACCTATCTCAGCATGTGAAACACCACACGTGATACTTCATGTATTTACAAGGTAGTTCTCATCTTGGGATCTTCTGCCAGTCAGGGACTGGCTAGTAGAGGTGTTTTCTCTTACATGCTCTGCTTGCAAATTTCTAATCTGCATTTCTGTTAAATAACTTGTTCCATGGGGAGGTGCAGCACCTGGAAACTCAGCTCTACCTCTGTACCCCCTTGCATACTTCAAGCAGTCACTCTGATTTTGTCAATCTCTACAAGCAGCTTGTAGAGGATGACTGCTAGGAGCAGCAGGGAGAATTCCAGGAAAACCTTTGTATAAAATAATATATCCCGACCTTATGGAAGCAATTCATAGATGGAAATCTGGATTGCTTCTGGGAGGAAAGGCTCAGCCACTGAAGTCGACAAGACAAATCACTGCCAGGAGTTTCTGTGCCTGCAGAAAATGTATGCCAAGAAAGGAGTGCAAAGATGTCTTGCTAATGCTGTTGCGATCCAAATCATGACAGAAAGCAAAGCAGAAAGTTAGGGGACTCATTCACAACGAGTGGATTAACACTTGAAATAATCTCTGGCAAAGCCATAATATCAGGAAGTTTGACTTAACCATGGCAATATTCCCCTCCTCAATTCCCCTCAGTGAAAGTGCAGTGAGAACAGGTGCTGCAGAGGTGTGGAGCATAGAAGGTGGAAACGTAAGAATTGAAATCCCTTCCTTACTTCCTACACAAAACAACCGGCTTTGGTTTTGCATATTCAAACCCCTCAAAATGGCTTTTCTTCCATGAGAAAGAGGTGCAGTTGGCTGTGGCCACTCAACCTCCTTGCAGAAGTTTTATAGGATGAATAGGTAGAACTGCTGTCTGAATAATCTGGAAAATACTTATACAATGTGCAGCTTGGTTGGGTTCTTAGAACTCAATTCAATAGTTATGACAAATCACTAATAATAAGCTTTATTTTGAATCTATAGATTCTCTTTTTAATCAACTCTCTACTAGGTTTGGTTAATTTTAAATGAATACACTTTTATCTGCAATAACATAGCTGGTAAACTTCTATCTGGAATGCATATCAAAGCAATTTCTGCAAAGGAACTTGAGCTTTTAGCCTACATCTATAATTGTGTAAATCATAGAATCATAGAATCATTAGGGATAGGAAGGCAAATGTCAAGTCCTCCTCTACAACCTGGAGGCTGTGTGGCATAGGCTGGCTGTCTCCACACTATTAAATACTCTCAGTCTCCAAGATGGTTGATTGCATCCAGACTGTTTATTGTGAAAGGCTGTGCTAACTCCAAAAGCGCATTGAGATGTTGGCCTGGAGGCCAAAAGCATTGCAAGGAGGACTTTAATGGGTGGCGGAGGCCATGTCTATGCTGAAGTTGTATTTACTAGTCAAGGAAACCTAGAGTTGTTTTTGTTGGAAGACATCTTCAAGATCATCAAGCCCAATAATTAGCCCACCACTAAATCATGTTCTTCAGCACTACATCTGTATGATTTTGAAATCCCTCCAGAGATGGTAACTCAACCACCTCCATCGGCACCTCATTTGAATGTCTCAGAATCCTTTTGGTGAAGAAATTCTTCCTGATGTCCAATTCAAATTTTGCCATGTGGCCATTTCATCAAGTCTTATTTCTTGGTCCTTGGCAGAAGAGACCAACCGCCACCTCACTCCAACTTTCTCTCAGGAAGTTGTAGGGAGCAAGGCATAGACTCCCATCTATGAACTGCTTCTATAACCTTTTCTGCAGGTTAGACACTAGCAGTTCCCTCATCCTCTCTTCATTGGATCGGCAGCCCAGACATCTCACTATAATGGAATACCAGCAGGCAATAACAAGTCAGTGATGTTTCTGAGAGAATTCCAGGTCTGGAAAGGCTCATATACCTTCTAGATACTGCCTATCACTACAGGGAAATAGTAAGGAAGAGGAAAATGAGGGGGAAAAAAAGTCTTCAATACTGGAGTTCTCATGTCCTTAATAGCAGAAAAATACATTGGAAAATTGCTCCCAGATAGGAGGCAGAAAACATCTTATCATCAGAGACTTGAAGAGCCCAGGCTTATCAAAAAGAAAATGAAGACACAGCAGCACTACTTTTTCAAGGAGAAACTACCCTGAACTAACAGGCTATTTAATCAGGCAGGTAAAGATATTACAAAATCCAATGGCTGAAAGCTGGAAGCAGAGAAATTCGAATGAAGAATTAGACACACGTTTTGAACTGTGAGGGCGGTGTGGAACTGGAACACATTGATAGGGCAAGGAATGGAGTTTCCAGCAGTCAGTGTTTTCAGATGATGTGTAGATGACCTTCTGAAGACGTTTTAACCAAGCCACGTATCACTGAACTGAAAACAGAGTGAAATGTTAATGCCGTCCAAGGATTTTAATGTGATGAAAGGGAATTAGACAACCTAGAGCACCTTCATAGCATGAAGATCTGCAGATTCTTCACACCTGTTCTGGTGGGGTCAAGTATGACAGTGACCTTCAGCCTTAGTGAGCTGCATAGGGAAAAGAGAAGGCAGAAAGAATTCAGGGGAAAGGAATAAAAGGACAATTTAGGAGCACAAAGGTGCAAACTTTATTTGAAGGATGGGAGTATCTCCTCTCTTCCCATGATTGCTTCTTTGTATTTTCCTTGACAAAACTCTTTCAAGAGGGGCTGCTTGTGATCACTTCACAAACTGAACAGCTCTAGGAGATATTGTCAAGCACTGAAACCTGATCATTTATACCATTGAACACTGTGAATGGGAGGTTATTTGGCTCTGGGGTCCTAGTCTTCATGCAAACCATTTGCAAGGCAGGAAAATTCAAGGTCCCATGTCAGTAGGCATCTCAGATGTAACCTCCTTGCTGGAGAAGCTAAGGGAGATCAAGGGTATGGATGAGGCCATTCTGTGCCAGCTGGCCTCAGCAACAGAACTATTGGATTGAATGGACTGAAGAAAGAATCTCCCACTTTTCCCATCTGGAAAAAACATAGTGTAAAACTGCTCTAAAAACTCTTCTCAAGGTGCCACAATAGTAAATCCACTGAGGAAAACCAAGATTCCTCTCTTTCAAATCAGGTGTGCTCTAACTTTAAGCTTTCCATATCTGTGTTCATCCATGCGAGAGGAGGGGGTGGATCCACAGGGACAATTCATGTGAGGCAGGGCCATATAACTTAATTTTCCTTGGAGGGACTTTCTGCTTCCTTCCTTCCCTTCCTTCCCCAAATCAAATCCATTTAGTACTTTCAAGCAGGGATAGAGTCTCCAGTGTCACATTAGACAGAGTTTTCATTGACCAGCAGCCAATACATGAAGCCAGTATATACTGCTTCAATGAGGCTGTCTAAATGACCTCAAGGAATGGATTTGAGGTCACATCATGGACTGGTACTGCCCAAACAAGACAGGTCAAGACAAGGATTTTGGTGTGTCAGATGTGGTTTTAATTTAGATTGAGACATGACAAGTTGTCAAAGGAATGCCACGAAACATTAGTGTTTCTTGTCTTTAAAATACAATATTGTGTATTTTTATCATAAATCTTGTGTAAAACAATTTTTGGGGGGCTTTTGTTGAAAAGAGAATGCAAAAATATTCCTGCTAGTACACAGAGTGAGGCCAACTGACTAGCAACAGAGTACAGGAATGAACATTTTATTGTCTTATTGTATTTTAGAGGAGAACACAAGTGAGAATTGAAAGCGCATTTATCACCTTTCAGCTAAATATATTTGAACCTGGATTTCCCAAACTACTGTCTAATCAATGGGCCATGCAATCGCCCATCACAAGACCATTCTCACTATTGCTTGAGTAAAGAATTGAAAACAATAGTTGTTCTCCATTTATACAGAGAAAGTTCATATTGCTCAAAACTGATCACTTCACAAAGAATTTATTGAATGCAACTTCACATTTAGCTCCAAATGAATTGCTCCTCAGTTTTCCCTTACAGATGAGGTGGGGAGAACCATTTTGCTTTAAAATCAAGCTCCTTCTCCAATACATAATTTAAACTATGACCATTACAAGCTGACTTATCCAGAAGAGAAGAAACACTCATCTCAGATAGACCACTCTCTGTGATGCTTCTTATTCCTGCAAGCTCAACAAGCTGTCTCAGTCCATTTAATTTCATCATGTTTGCTCAGAATCCTCCAAAAACTTATTATTTACAAGACATGGACAAACAGACCATCAGGCCACCACTGACCCCTTTGCAGGCAGCTAGATGGATGAACCTGGTTTCACTCTACCCATCTTCAGAGCTCCTCCACATCACTGACCTCTTCCCTTTCTTTCTTCACTACTGCTCCCCTGCCTGACATCTTTGGGCATCAACAAGAAGGCAGCTCCACCGCATTATCAGCTCAGCTGTGACAGAGTAAATTGGGAGGCTTCCCTTAATCACTCTAGGTGCAGGTTTACTGAAAAATTTATCTCTGACTACAGGCCAGGGCTGCAGCCTCCCAAGTGGGAGAAACCTTCCGCTAATTTGAATTTGTCAGAGCGGAGCTGTCTGGTTGCTTTTATAGCTGGGGAGGACAAAGTAATGATTTTTTATTTTTATTTTACTGTGAGCAGGCAAATATATTAAAACAAATCGCTTTCCTCAAACACTGCCTGGGAATGAGGTTTTCTTTGCTGTTACAGGAGCAGGAATTGTTGAGCATTAATTCAGAGCTAATATTTTGAACTAGGAGGTTTTTCAAACTGAGCTGTATTGCTTGCAGGTCAGACTTAACCCCCTGAGATTTTTTTTCTATTTTTTCTTTTTCTTTTTAATTTTCTTTTCCTTCTTCTTTTCCTTCTTCTTTTTTCTTTTAAAATTTGTGTCTCTTTTCCTTTTTTCCTTTTCCTTTCTCTCTCCCTTTCCCTTTTTCATTTTCTTTCCCCTTTTTTCTTTCCCTTTCCCTTTCCCTTTCCCTCTTCTCAATTTTTCTCTTTTTCTTTCTTTCTCCTTATTGTCTTCTCAAATTCTTCTTTGCTTTCTTATATGCTACACAACACAGATAACATGGGAAAGAGTGAACCCATGGGCTGCTCTATAAAGCGTTATTGCAAACCCTGCTCTGGAGAAGCTGGGATGCAGAGTGAGTAGGTTTGTGCCAAGCTCCATGTTGCTTTTGTGTCAGGGCAGATTAGAAATTGTTCCAGAAGATCCTCTGCATAATGGCTGAATTATTCTCTGAACTGCAAGTCAGAAGAACCAAAAGGTGGTAGAGACTCATGGAATCATAGAAACATTAGGGATTGATAAGGACCTTGAAAGATCATCCAGTTCAATCCCCTGCCACAGCAGGATCACCCAGACCAAGTCACACAGGAACACATCCAGGTGGCTCTTGAACNGGCAGGGACACCTCTCACCAGACCAGGTTGTCCAGAGCCCTATCCAACCTGGCCTTGAACCCTTGCATGGATGGAACAGCCACTACTTCTCTGTACAACCTCAGCACTCTCACAGTGAGGAATTTTTTACAAAGGTCTAATCTAAATATCTCCTCTTGCAGTTTGAGACCACTCCTCCTTGTCACACCACCAGATGTCCCAGTATAAAGTCCCTCTCCAGCTTTCCTGTAGCTCCATTTAGGTACTGGAAGGCTGCTAAAATGTCCCCATGAGACTGAACAACCCCAATTCCTTCTGTCTGTCCTAACTGGAGAGGTAATTCTCCTCTTGCAGAGGGAGAAGCTTCTTACAGCCCCCCCAGAGCAACAGGCCTGAGGGAGTCTGACAGGCCGACAGGCCTGAGGGAGTCTGAGAGGCCAACAGGCCTGAGGGAGTCTGACAGGCCTGAGGGAGTCTGACAGGCCTGAGTGGGTCTGACAGGCCTGAGGTTGCCACCAGGCCCCAAGGAGTAGCCTCCCTGTATCCCGGGGCTCAGCTACAACCTGGCAAATGCTTGATGGTGAACTTTTTCAAGGACATTCATGGAAAAAAATCCATTTGGAGAATCCTGTGTCTTTACAAACTATAAAAAGAGGAGAGAAACCACTCTGTATGTGTGCTGTATCCAGCATATATTGCATGGCCTTCGTTTTCCAGCCTTGAGGCTGAGTGGTGAGATAACCTTCCTCTGGGCTTGCTGAAGGGTTCACAGCCTGTTAGCAGAAGCTGTAGTGAATGTTATCTCTCGGCTGGTACTCAGCTCCTACAACAAACACATCCACCAAATACCATCCATGAATCGCTGATGGAAGGAAGCATCATGATTTTTAAAACAATAACAAAAAGCTGACAGCAAAAAAGCCAAAGGTTGAGATTTTTAGCCAGTATTTATTGTTCTGAAAATAGGTTTTTAATTTTATAATGGAATGGCTTTTAATTACTGGCTTTTCTTTTTGTTTCTGCGTTGAAATGAGGATAATAAGGCGCTTAAACATGGGCTGAACTTTCATAACACTTCACTGCGAATGTGACCTATTGCAGCCAGTGATTATTAAAGAGAGCACTTGAGAGAAGCCTTGCAGCTTCCTACTGAACAGACACTACTTCTAGCAAGGACAAATCTGATTTTAACAGAAAAGAAAAGGCAATTGTACAGCAAAAAACCAAAACAAAGCAAAGAAAGTGAGCTGAGGGACTGAAAATTATACATCAGCCCAAGATGTTATTTTACACGGCCACTCCGAGAAGCAAAACGACGTTAAGTCAGGTCAAAAAGATTTTTAACAGCAGCAAATTAAGAAGCAAGAAAAATCTTTAGAAAATTCTGTATTGTTTTCTGAGAATGAGCGATTAAAATTTTGGTCTAAATAATTGATGGGATTTTCTCTGATGTGGAGACATCATGCTCTTACTGCTCAAATTCTTACTGCTCAGGAGTGTCTGAAGGAGATATTAGTTAACATTTGTACAGGGCTCTGCAGATAAAAGCTTATTGTAAATGTAATCACTCCATTTCCAGTTGAGGAAACATACTTTTCCTTCCCCTGCTCTCATTCTTTCTGATTCCTTTGTACTTTTCTCTTCTAATATATTGTTTTCAATGTGAAAAATGTGGACTTTTTATTTATTATGGTGAATTTCAAGGTGGTTTTTGTATGATCACTAAATACATCTGTTTGCTACTATAAATGGATGGTGTTTTCACACGATACCAATGCGTTTTGTATCGCAATGACAATTACATTCTAGATGGCTAAAGACATGAAAACCTAAGTACACAGTGAATATCGTTCTTATTTGAAAGATCGGGAAAACAGTTCGTATTAAGAGATGTCTCGTAGAGACTATTTTACCTCCAGTGTTTGTGATTAGAGTTCTGATGCCGTGCTGCTTTTAAGCTGTGACAATTTCATTTCTCCATTGTGATGACTTTAGTCAGTGATGAGAAGAAAAAAAAATCCCAACCCCACCAACACAACACCCCCTGATTATTTAACAACAAATAACCACCTCTATCTCAGGAAAGTGAAGAAAAAACAGCACGTAGGCATAGCCAGCATCGTATGGAAGCTTGAGCTTTTTATTGTCATTATTTTTAAATAACAAATAAAATAGCAAAACATCTTCTTTTTTCTTTGCCCGTCATAAAAAAAGCCCCGACTTTGATCCCCAGTACAGCCATTGAGTGGAAAATTGAACCACACTATAATTGCTTTCCCTGTGACCGATAAAGTGGTGTAACAAATTTTGTGTTTGAATGATAAAATCAGCAATTGGCCCCTAGCAATTCCTTCTACCATTCCTCCAAGGACACCAGCGTCCCATCAGGCTCCAGGGCTAGAGCAAAGGCTGAAGAACTGTAAATCTACTCCAAGTTGCTGTTGTTGGATACTCGCTGTCTCAAATGCCTTTTTATTTATTTTTTTTGTTGGTTCTTTATTTATTTTTCAATAGAGTGCTGTTTAAAAAGAGGTTCCGTGCTTATTCCCTTGATTTTTAAATGATTAGAGTAAGTACTCCTGGATCACCTCAAATATACAAATGAAATGAAAGCTTTAGATGGAAGTTTATTGTAGCTGTATAAACAAAACCTATCCCAAATAAAATACATTTTACTCCAGAGTAAAATCTTGTTAGAAGGAGAAAATTGCTTTCCTCATAAGCACAGATAAGTCCTGGAGCCTGTAGACACACAGAAACCTTTCCTGCCATGAAGGGAGGAGGGTTATGTTTTAAGCTCATTTTGATGAGGTGTTAAGGTAAGAAGCCAATCTGTATCTCGTAAGCACTGAAAGAGCAATTAAAGGAGTCTGAAGCAAATGGAAATTTCAGATGCAAAGAAATGGTATTTATCTCTATTTATTTCTAAGTCTAATTAAAGAAGAGGGAGTGTGAACGGAATGTTATTCAAATTTGCCCCTTTAAGCTAATCATAGAAAACTCATGTCAGCCCCCCTGTTTTAGAAGTTATTTTGCTTTGTTTTCTTTTCCACACAGCAGGCTTTTAGTCCGAATCTCCAAAGATGTTTTTACTTCTGTTATAGGAGGAATTTCTACAAGACCTACAATTTCTACTAGATCTACCTCAGGTGGTACCTAACTGGGGTAGTGTCCCGCCTTTGCAGGTCTAAGTTTCTTGGAACTAGTGAATTTCACTTCTGCAAGGCACAGTCACCCCTGCTTCATAATCATCTACCCTATTGCAACTGTGTGAGTAAGTGGGGGAGAATAAATTATTTCTTAGTTTTTCTCTCTCTGTTTTTTTTTTTCCATAGTTTTTTCTCTACTACTATTTTTATACCTTCTCCTCTACCCAACCCTAATGAAAGTGCCAGCTTGCTACCTCCAGGTGAACTAAAGGGGTAGAGGTGCATGCTCAGCTGGTGAAAACTGTCATTGTTTCTCGTTTCCTTGGTGACAACGTAGATGCAATATCCCTTCCTGCATTTGCCCCAGTTTAGGTCACACACTGGATTATTTAGCAGTCCCTACAGTTAGGATAAAATAACGATCAGGAAGCCACCTTCAGGTTTAATGCATGGTGCCTTCCCTTTGAAATAAATAAATTAACACAAGCAAATGACTTGTGTTGTGTCCTGCTGACTGTATTTCCCTTGCTGTCATTGCACTGGTATGCTTCACAACTCAACACACAACTCATTCTAATGCAGAACTGGTAGTAGGCAGGAGGATAGATGGCAATACAGTGAAGATGGGAATGAGGAGCCAGGTTCAGGACTTCAGTCTGGGTTGCTCTGAAAAGCATAAACATTAAAAATATATAATAAGCTGTAGCCTAAGTCAGGGCATAAATGGAGGCTTTGAAAGAATTGAAGTTTAAACTCCTTGACAATGTCTGTGATAGCAAACTAAATAGTTACTGACCCTGGGCACAGAGATAAATCGTTGTAGTTGCTGGTGTGGTCCAGCTAGTGCTGCCCAGAACTTAAACCTGAGAGTCCTGTGTTTGACACTGTTGAACGACCATTCCCAATAGATAGTTTGGATGCAGCCACAGATTTTTGGAGATCCAGACAGCCTAATAATGTGAATGCAGACCATTCCATGCCACGTGGCTCTAGCATTAAGTGGGTGTGGTACTATTCAATCTATTCATACAGAACTAAATGTTCTCCACAATTATTAACACAGAAATAATTGTGGCTCCACATCATTTGCAGAGACAGAGTTTGAGAGGGAACATCATTCCTTTCCTATAGCAAAACTGCTCTGACCTCTGAAGTTTGGCTTAAGATTGGTTTAAGACTATATTTGGTTTAGCATCCCATCCAACTTGCAGACCAACTTAAACCAGCCCCATGAGCAAACTAAAAAGAGAGACTGCAATGAGTTTCTATCAAAGGATCTGGGAGTAGACATGACTTAAGCTAGCTCTGGTGAGGTGTGACATACAATGTGGAGCTGTGAGTGCAGGCACGCACAGTCCAGTGCTTGCTACCTGTCATGCTCTCTCTCCTGTCATGCATGGCTACTGGGATGTGGTGCAGCAATATGTTGTTGCTGGATGCTATGTCATCCTCCTTGATGCTCAATTACAGCTGACTAGGCAGTGTTACCAGGTACATATGGACTCACTGTACATGCCTGCTTCCGTGTGTTTCCTCCTGTATATGACTGTCACACACATGCAGGCTCTTTCTCAAATGTTACAAATGATGACAAATAAGGGACCATGAAACAGGCTTTTATCACCTTTGTAGGATGCTTTGAAGCATGTGAGTTTCTATGGGTAGCATTCCCTTATTCCAGAACATCATTACAGTCTGCATCCGGCTCTGGGAACCCATCTGACACTGGGCACCAGGTCCTGGGGTCCACTGAGCACTGCAACAAAGTGAGAAACCGTGAGCAGGAGGAGGATTGTGACACCACAGGTGTAAGTGGTTCATGCAGTGGAACTTGTGGGAAAAGGAACCATGAAGCAGAAGTTTTATGTCTGGCCCAAGTCCACCTTCCCTGCTTTTGAGGGGAACATAGTGGGAAAATGGACGTTGCCAATCATATGGAATCAATTCCCTGTCCCAGTTCCAGTCAATATGGATTCAATAGGCTGCAGAAGGACCTTTGTCACAGAACTGTCTGTGCTTTGTTGCTGTTTTTCACTTCCTATCCTAAACTACTGCAACTTGTTATATTGCCAAGTGCAAGAATCACCACCAGCAAAAACTGGGCACCATCTGGGCACCCAGGAAGGGAATGGTGAAACTGAAATGTACTGCTTTTGTTAATAGAAATAAAGGTAGTGGGCAAAGTTGTCTGAAATGGATGCCCACAATGTTTTCAAAGCTTCCTTAGACACTTTCAAGCCTGATCTTTCCAGGAAGTCAGTAATTTTTGCTAAAATCAGAACTTTAAAACTTTGGGTAAGTTTGGCCAAAAGAAATTCCAAGTTGTAAATAGTGGCATCACTTTTTGTCTTTGACTAATGGTTTGTGAAAACACTAATCAAATCAGCTACCAGTGTGTGCTGCTGTGATGGGAACCAATCCAAGTACTCTAAAGGTGATCGTACATGTTGCCCTACAGAAGTGTTTGATCCTCAGATTTGAGCTGCAGTGTTAGAAGAGACTATTTTCTTGTGTAGACACAGAGGATCACAGAATCCTTTAGGTTGCAAAAGACCTTTAAGGTCACTAAGCCCAATTTCTGCATGGCTCATGAAGAGCTGTATTCAAGATGCAAGGCTCTTCTGTGAACTTGGGAAATCATTGGGTAAATATAATGACCCAGTTGAGCTGTGGAGCCTCCTACAGCTTCTTTGTGAGGTGGGACACAGAATCTGCCTTTAAGAGCGACAGTGCCATTGGTCCACTTCCTTTTGGACAAGAAGACTTCCATCTGCAGGAGCTCATCTTCCCACTCCTACAGCCTGATTCAATTCCTGGCTGGTCTGGGCAGTCCTGACTTGAACTGCTGCAAACACGATTAGATGAAATCAGAAAACACTGCAGGTGTTAACTTTGCAGAGCAGACTTGTACAAAAAACACATTGGAGGATTTTATTTTATTGATTAAGTGGAGTAATATTAATATATCTTTTGCCTCCAGTCAATTTTCCTCTCTTCAGAACATCCCCAGTTGGGAACCAAGATATTTTCCCTTATTCCAGCTGAATACTAATACCATAAACTTTGGTGTGACTGTTTGACCCGTGCCTCTTCTTTCTCCCACATTTTATTTTATACTATTTATTTTGTTTTATCTGGATCTCCAGAGATGATAATTTCACTCTTATTTTTTCTTGTCTTCCCATTCTCCCTCTCACGTGTCCTCCCATCCCACCACTGACGCAGCGACTGATGGTAGGCAGCTCTGTCTCCCTTGACCCCGTCAACATCAGAAAGCATTTTCAAATCTCAGTCATCTCTGACAGCCTTTGAGCAGAGAAATGAGACAGTCTCCCTGACACAAAGGCTTCTGGCCTGGGGTAAAAAAAACTCCTTTTGAAACAACAACAACAAAAAAAATCCCTCCCAACACTCCACACAGCTTTTCATTCATCTTTGCTATGCAGCCCCCTGTTCGCCGTATTAGTTTTCAGAGATTACAGTCTTCTTGTTTATTGTTGGCCAACCACCATACCTGAGATACTTTGCTGTTGTGCTCTGTAGTTTTACAAGAAATAGAGGCAGTAGTTTGCATACAGAGACTGCAGTGCCTGAGCCGGTGTAGATAATTGGCCCTGAGCTTGATTTCAAAAGCTGCTTCAGCACATGGGGACTGATACAACCACATCCTAAAGAAACATGGGAGACTCTTCTGGAGTGTAATGTACAAGTTTCTGTTCAGCAGGGAAACTGAGGCATGGAGAGGGTTGGTGTGAACTGCTCAAATCCCCTCTTTTCTGCCTCCATTCAGAGCACAAGCCTCTCGTAAAACCATCAGCTCTCCAGCATGCTAGGACAACACCTACAGTTAGTGCCCTGCATTTCCAGTTCTGGCTCACTGTAAGGGAGAGCCGCATGCCTGGATGGGACATGTATCACTCAGCATTCCAGAATACACTCCTATGAATTGCGTTGTTACTGATGCCTGGCTTCACAGAAATGGAAATGATAGGCACACCAGTAGGGAAGGGAAGGCATGCTGACTGAGATGGGACAGCTCAGTTGTTGATTCCCACTGTCCCCAGCCTCCTAGAGGAGTGTGTAATCATTGTTCCACTATTTTATCAAAGCAGACACGTTTGCTGTGGGGTTTTTTGCATCTTGCCTCGTGGAAAGGATGGAGACTTTTCCTTATAATGTGTGTGAATTCATTTCTATTCTTCTCGGCAGTGATCTGCTGAGGATTTGTGCTAGAATGGACTGTTTCCCAATCCATGCTGCTCGGCTCCATAAATCCACCCTGGCTTTGCATTTGAGGAGTTTAGGCAGTCATCAGCCCCCAAAAGCAGCCCAAAATGAAGGAGGGATCTGAATATCTCACAGTAAGAGCACAGCCTGTTGATGTTCTTTCTGTTATAGCAATTGTTTATGACATGAGCGCCGAGGAAAACCACTGTGATCCTGATTCCTTATGTTTTCATCCTTTTGGGCTCAGATATGTTCTGATAAGTCCAACAGCAACATTTGACTCCATTCTTAATCCAGTCAGACTGCTGGGGAGCAAACCCAGGGGGTTCAAGCACAGTGAAAGCACTTAATGGCACGGTACCTTGTCCCTTGTAGATGAGCTGGTACAGCACATGCAAGCTAGCTGCAAGGTCTGACTTTAATCCCCAGCTGTGACTTGGGATTTCTTTCTCATTAAAGGCTGCAGGGCTATCAAAGCTGGGTGAAGGATTGCAGATAAATATCCCAAAACACTAGCCCTCCTAAAGAACATGCAGGTCTTTATTGAAAGCGAGGGAATCCTTGCTGAGGGAAGAAATGTAAAGTCCCATTCAAAATTAAAGGGGAACTCTGTTCCACAGATGGGACCAGTCAGAACTCCTTTGTCAACATTTCTGGTTTTCACCTTTGAATAATAAACACTAATCATTGCAGAGTCCCCCATGGTTGTTTTCTTCTTCCTTTCTCCCTCCTTCCCTCCCCCCCAGTCCCTATTTGTCATCCGGCAAGTCCATCGGTATTTATGGATCTTGGATTGCTGATAGATAGTGCATTTGGTTTGTAGATCTGGATCAGTCTGAATTTCTGGCACTGTTTCCATGGAACAATAGGTGCCAAGAATGCTAGATAGGTGCTTGTCAGATAGAAATGAAATAAACAAACATGAGTGTCACTACAGCAGCCCAAATAGCATCTTTTCAAGAGTTCATCTGATTTTCTGTGCATGTGTGTGTTTGTGTGGGTGTGTGTGTGTGTGAAAAATGAAACAGAAATGTAATGACAAAGTTTTGGAAGTCTGAAAAGGACAATTTTTGTTACACCTGCCTTTTGATAATAAGAAAAAATAATTTTAATATAAAATATTATATATTTTCCTAACCAATCTGTCCAGAGAAAGATAAAATCTGCTGATTCCAATAGTTTAAAGACAAGATTTTGAGCATATTAACCCATCTTTACTCCTTCTCCTGGTAATTTTCCTCTACTATCAGGAGCAAAAAGAATTCCAGTGCCCAAACAGGCAGAAGTTTCTTGGCAGGTATTTACAACTCCACATTTTCATCATTCCTTGATGAGAAGATTGTTTGCTTGCTTATTCTTTAGTTTGTTTTCACTGCTTCAAAGAAAACTAGCACTGGGGATTTGGAACAACATTCAGCAGGTACTCCAAGTCTTTGTTTCCATGGATTTTTCAAGGGTAATTCCTAAAAAAAGAGAACTTACATGTTTTCCTGTAGCTTTGAATAAGTACAGTAGGTAGACACACTCATTCTTCAACATGAATTGGTGAATAGTTTCATTGTACTAAGCTTAATGGTGTTCATCATAGAATCATAGACTCATAGAATGGTTCAGGTTAGAAGGGACCTCAGAAATCACCTAGTTCCAACCTCCTTGCCATGGGCAGCAACACCATTCACCAGATCAGATTGCCCAAAGCCCCATCCACCCAGTCCAGGGAAGGGACATCTATGTTCTTTGTGATTCTAGTCAAATGTTCCTTCCTGGTAAGATGTCCCTAAGACATTTGGAAGGGACATCTTCCAATATGGATTGGAAGCCTTACAGACCTGACAACAGCTGATCATTTACCTGTGTCTGATGACATAGGTAAAAAAGATTCTTTACCTGGCCTTGCCATGGGACAGTCAAGTGCTTTTGCTCTGAAAGAGTTGAAAGAAGGATTATCTGTTCTCCTTATTCCTCTTGAATAGGTGCTTCTTGATCAACCAGTGTGATTGTGATAGTTTTTGTTTGGTTATTATTGCTGTTGTCATTTGGAGAGGTAACTACCTTATCAGGAGTCACCCACATGCAAGGTTATTTACCTGAGCCCCAGATGACAGCAAATAGTGTTTAGCTAGAGCTGCATTCCTCTTCCCTTCATGTTTCTACTTACTGATGTTTTTTTTTTTACTCTGGGGGCACAGAAAAAAAGGCAAACACACAGTTCTTTCCTAACAGTCCAGGCAGAGACCAGTGCAGAACAACAACTAGGGTATGATTTATTGATCAAACTTCATTCTCTGAGCAGTATTTAGCATCCATAGACTAATAAAAAGAAACAGACAGCTCTGCTTGCCTTCTCAAATCCTGGAGCTTGCTGTTAATTCTTCTGAATACATTACCTGAATCAAATGCATAAGGCTCCTCTTGGCTTTGTCCCTTTTTGAGCCCCAAGGTATGATTTCCATGGACCAGCACTGAAAAATACCTAAATATTTCTCCCTGCTGCCATCTCTTCAGCCACTCCCAGCAGCTGAATCACAGTGTCTTGACTGTATTAGGCTCCAGGGGCTAAGCTTGTTCAGTAATAGCCCTGACCTTTTCCTGGTGTTGTCATTCCAAATGACATTTATGGCATAAACAAGCAGTGACACAAAACTGACAGGCCAAGTTGCCATCTCAGTGAAGAATCACAAGATGGAAAGGAAAAAGACTTGTAGAACCATTTTCTAAATTTAAAAAAAGACAATGAAAATGTCCTTCTCCTTTCCACACATTAATCCTTTAGGTGGAAAAATGTATTTTATTGTTTAATAAACCTTTTACAGCCATTATTTTCCAGGAAGTACCATCATTTTGATTCTGCAGCCAGAAAAAACCTGAATCAGTTTGTCTTTGGAGATGCAGATGGGATAGAATTGTTTGGGATTAGGGTTAATATTTTTGTGAATACCGGTTGGCCCATACTAATGAAAAGGCTCATTCCCTACACTTTCCCTGTTTAAGAAAGCCCTCTCTGACTCCAGTTAGCAGAGAGAGAGAGATAAGTCACTGCATGATCTGAGTCATCCCACCTTTGCATAAGGGGAATCTCTTCTAAGAGTGTCTACATCTCTAAATCAGCTGTGTAAGATGTTAAGATGGCTACTTGCACAGTTGTCTGAATTGTAGGTGTTTACAGAGATGATTCCTGTCCCATATTCCTGTTCAAATTTCTTTCACAACTTGCAAAGGATTGTAAGGCTATTTGTTAGAATAATTGCCCTTGTTCCTGAGATCCTCATCTCAGTTGGGGGTAGTTGATGGTATAAAACAGTATAGGGATTTGCTCTCAATCCAGGCAAATGGAAAGGCCATGAAGAGTTTCTGCAGAACCTCCATTCCCAGTGAGCAGGTCCCTCGGAAATCTGTGCTACTGATACCATCTTTTCTAGTGTGACTTTGGGGACATCATTCTGAGAAAACATGACCTCTTCCAGGAATGCTTAAGTACTAAGATATCGATACTCTCTACCAAATGACAAGAGTAAGAATCTGTGTCTGCTGACTTTCATTCTTCTGATCAGATGACAGAGCTCAATGTCTGTCAGCATCGAGCTTAGCCAGCTGTGTGGCTGGAAGAGGAAGAGCAGGAGGGTGGCAAAGAAGGTAGTCCAGAGGCATCTGTACACAGTATTTATAGGCACAGTGCAAAGCACAATATGTGTGTACTACATGCACCTAAGTGTGCCCGTGTATGTGCTACTTATTTTTCAGATTTTAAAGCAACTTTCTTCCTTTAAAATGTGTCACATGGTAAGGTCTCATTCAACTAGGTTGCCCTGCACATTGATGGCAGATGGCAATTCTCCATGCATGCAGGGATGCCATCCATATCAGATGTCCAGCCACATCATATCATGTATCTTCCCACTCACTCTTCCAAGCAACCACTTCTCTGCAAAGGAATGGGAGGTTGCCATCCCAAACATGAAACGCCTCCTCAACAACCATACTCATTTATCTCCTTATCCCTGTAATCGTGATGGTCTATTATTTAACAGACTGAATTTAATTTAAACAATCTTTTTGGGGGGGAATTGGGATGAAGGTAATAAGGCATTAATTGAAAACCACCAGAGGACAGTAAAACAAATACCATCTGCCTTGGAGGGCAATATCATTAAGCTCTGGGCACTATGCTACAGACTCAAGAGCTATTTTTACCCTTGGGCTAGAGTTGCTTCTAATGATGGATGAGACCAGTCAACAGGCCAGAATCTGTCCTGAGCATTCAGAGCTAACTTCAGTTAGAAGTGGCATATGCTTCTGAGAAGGTAAAACTGCTGCGGGTCTCTGATACAGACCGATTCATCCGTACATGCCTGCATATGCATACATCCACCTGTACGTGTGTTTGCATACTGCACATATACTTGCACAGAATTCTGCTGTCACAGTTACAGCCCAAGCACTGCAGAAAGCTTTCTCTCCTCTTCATATATTGCATTTTCTTTAGATTTCTGTAATCTCTTATTATCTGAGGTAAAGTTCCAATCAATCTGTTATATGTTCATGACTATGGGTGTGCCTGAGTAACCACCCACACACCCACACATGGAAACGTGAGACTTAAGCAGTGATTAGTATGGGATGTACTGAACATAAAAACATGCAGGAGGCCTCCCAGACAGGTTGGGGTACTTCCCATCGTATGTTTCACCACCGGGATTTGCAGTTCACAGACACAGGTTCAATTTGTGGTTGGCACTGTTAGCTCACTGCACACACACCAAGGTGCCTGGCTGGTCGTTTTCCAGTCTCTCTTGGCCATTTAAAGTGCCAACAGGGCTGCGTTCCAGAGAAAAGAAATGAGTGAACAAAGCCTACTGAAGCTGCCCACTGTTGGTAGTTCTGTGGTCACGGCCAATCTACAAGCAGAGGAACAGTTTTCTGTGGGAGCTATCACTATCCTTACCTCCAATGCAGTTGTCCATGGGAAGATGGTTAGATTACATGATGTCTGAAGGTTTCCTTTCTCTGCAACCCATTCTGTGCTTCTATGATTCTGTTGTTCTAAGCTATATCCAGCCTTCAGTTTCTCTAATCACAGAGATGTGTGAAAGCTTGGAGTTCTTAGTCAAATGAATCCTTTCGATGTGAG
>VZRI01006836.1:53441-69915 GCA_013397515.1 Upupa epops
TTTGGAGAAGGGATGGATTTTATGTTGGAAATTCTCAGGCAGGCAAATATCCTCACAGATGAACAACACTACTCATAATTGGCTTTTCTGTTGCTCGTCTCACCATGGAACTATTTAGAATTTTAATACCAAGGTTGAAATTTCAACCTGGAAGGGAAGCTGAATAATTTTGGGGTTCAGGTTTTCACCTAATCATAGAATCATAGTATCATTGGGGATTGGAAGAGACCTCAAAATATCATCTAGTCCAATCCCCCTGCTACAGCAGGATCACCCAGACTAAGTCCAAGTGGGTTTAAAACATCTCCAGAAAAGAAGACTCCATAACCCACCTGGGAAGCCTCCTCCAGCACCCTGTCACCCTCCCTGGGAAGAAGTTATAGAATCAGTCAGGGTTGGAAGGGACCACAGGATCATCCAGATCCAACCCCCCTGCCATGGGTAGGGACACCCCATCCTAGATCAGACTGGCCAGAGCCTCATCCAGCCTGGCCTTAAACACCTCCAGGGTTGGGGCCCCAACCACCTCATTAGAAAGGAAGAGAGGTTTTGAGCAATGTAGAATAAGACCACAAGTATTTTTAAAGTCCAAATGGACTCAGACACCTAAGGATTATTTATAAATAGATCTTGCTGTCTCTGTGCAGCAATGTGCCAACATTCTACCTTATTCCCCTTTTTTCAGTATGTGTTATTTGATATTTTCTGAGGTAATGATGTGATTGTGGGTTTCATTTCACCTACATTTAGTCTCCTAAATCACAGGTATTAGCAGGCTCCTATTTTTACAAAAAAACCACATTTACAGAATTATTTGTCTCATCTTAAGAGAGATGAGGAGTTTTCTGGCAGAGCCGAGCTGGTGAAAAAGAGACACAGTAGCTGGTATTCTTTTAGATCAGTCACGAGATGATGTCACTTCCATTGAAACACTTGGAGTACTGGTCTCACCAACAGGTTCTATGAGCAGTTTCAATCAAATAATAATAGCAGTCATAATAACATAGAAATAATATTGACTTCCTAGGGTAAATTATGAGTTTGCCTTTTATTTGCAAAACTGAAAAATATCTATAAATATTATTATTAAAATATTTTTAATATGGAAAATAACTTTTCCAATGTTGTTGTAAAAAATGACCCACAGTTATAAATATTCTGTCATATAACAAGATCTTTGCTGGATTATTAGGGGTGTAGGGCAGACACTTAGACTCTATGATGTAGAAGGTCTTTTCCAATCTTGATGATTCTATATCAGACTTTTAATTTTCCCTCTGGTAAAGCTGATTCAATCTATAATAACAATACATAAGGCCAGACCACCAGCTGAGGCAAAGTGGCTTCATACAATCATAGAAATGTTTTGGCTGGAAGAGACCTTCAAGATCATCGAGTCCAACCTTTCCCCAGCCCTATCAGCATCACTAAACCCTGTCCCCCAACACAACATCTACCCTTCTCTTCAACACCTCACCTCCAGGGATGGAGACTCAACCCCCTCCTTGGGCAGGACATTCCAGTGCCTGATACTCCTTTCAGGAAAGAAATCCCTCCTGACATCCAACCTGAACCTCCCTGGCTTAAGGCCGTTTCCCCTATCACTCACCACAAGGGAGAACAGACCAACCCCCACCTCTCTACAACCTCCTAAATTATTTAGATTAAAGGAGCTAAGTTGATTTGCACCACCTAAGGTTTAGGCTTTTGCCGTATAATGTTGTTTGATTCTGCTGTTCTACGGTTCATAAGAAAAATCAAGCAAAGTCAAACTGATTAACTGAAAATGGCCTTGTGTTTGATCATCTTTGTGCTTCAATTATAATTACAGAGTCAAACCGAACAATAGCGTCTCTATAATTTCTTTATTGGCATGCGGAGTTTGCACAGTAAATATTGCTTCTCCTCACATTTTCCCCCTTTTCGAACAAGCTCTCAAAGCAACCATTCCAAACTAAGGAGCAATTGAACTGGACTGTTATTATTCTGTACATACTAATTCTGCTCCCAGCTATTTTTTCTTAAAGCATGAAATTCACAGATTACAAAGCCGACTGAATCATGTGAACTCATCTTTGAAATAAGTTCGAACCACGGATTTCAAAGCCCAAAATCACTTGAAACTGCACTTCTTCATCAAAGATAAATGTTTAGGGCTAGTGTTCTTGTTTGATCCAGGAGATAAGTCCTAGGTCTCAGTCTTCTAGAGTGAAATCTTGATTTCATTCAAGCCAGTAGCAAAATTCCTATTGTTTGTTAACGAGGTTAGAACTCCGGCACCAGATTTCAGCTCCCTGAAGTTCAGGTGCAAAGGGAGTTCTAAATCCACCACTCTAATTCTGTTTGTTGAAAGGCAAGAATAAAGCAATAATAAAAACCAGTCTCCAAAATAGGGCAGCCTTCAGTGCAATTTATATGTCTGAAACACGTGGTTACTGGAAAGAGCCCTGTTGAATCTAAGAGGCTTTGGATTAGACCCTTTGACCACAGATCTACAAGGAAATTAATGACACTTAACACATCTCATTATATATTCTTTTGCAGATTTATTAATTAATTGTAACAGAACAGAATAATAAATAAATAAATGATTGAATAATATACATAAATAATAAAGAATAAAGAATAAAGAATAAAGAATAAAGAATAAAGAATAAAGAATAAAGAATAAAGAATAAAGAATAAAGAATAAAGAATAAAGAAAAATAAATCCGGTTTATTTTCCTGTATAAGTGAAGTTTTTCCAGCTCCAATGAAGAGACACAGGTCCACAGAGAAGTACAAATCTACTAGCTGTTTGGCAATCAGTCAGTGAACATGAGTTTGCATCATTCTTCATGGTGAGGGTGACAGAGCACTGGAACAGGCTGTCCAGGGGGGTTGTGGAATCTCCTTCTCTGGAGTCATTCCAGACCCGCCTGGCTGTGTTTCTGTGCGACTTGCTCTGGGTGAACCTGCTATGGCAGGGGGATTGGACGGGATGACCTTTTGAGGTCCCTTCTGATGCCTAAGGATTCTATGATTCTGTGATTCTTCCACCAGAGCATTTAGAGTGCTAAAATAAACTTATAGGTTTCAAAAGTATCTCAATTTTATTTCCTTTGTTATAAAGAAGAGAGAGGGAAGAGCGGTTCCTCTCAACCCTGGGAGTTTTCTTAAAATCCTGGTAAGACAACAGACTGGTGCTATTGAGTGCAACACTCCAGAACATGGTAGCATTGCATGAATCAAATATGACACCATAGCTGCAATAAGAAATAGTAAATGATACTACCTTGTCTTCTCTCACAGCTTGCAGAGAGAAAGGGCTAGAAAAAGAAAACCTAAAAGAAAACTGTATCAGGGTCAAGAGGTGGAGAGAAGATTTATTTTCCTAGTGGTTGCTGGTTTTCTAGCTGTAGATATTGCTATTCCGAAGACTCTTTGTATTTTATCCATACAGTGCTGTAATATTGCAAACCTGTCAGGGATCAGATCAATAAGGGACACGTGGGTATTTCATATGCTCCATGCATTATAGAATCACAGAGAGGTTTAGGTTGGAAGGAACCTCAGAGATCATCTAGTTCCAACCCCCTGCCATGGGCAAGGACTCCTTTCACCAGACCAGGTTGCAACAGCAATGAATTTATCGCTGAAGTCACTGACACAGGTCAGACGCAGATAATTAGGGGTTGGAAGGGACCTCTAGAGGATAATTCAAAATACCAAGTGCAGCTCTCATCCGGGTTCTACATCACCAGCATGATAGTCTAGCAAGCTAGCTGCCAAATTTTCTTCTCTAGTAAATGAAAAGAAACTGGTTCAGTCATCTCATTCTTTTAGCTATTTTCCCACACAACAGCCTGCACTGGAAAAGGGGCTTAGGAACTGCAATAGTTTTGGAACTTGTTTCCACTAAGAAAACTTCTTTCATTTCGTCTTGGGGACACAGAGTTCCTGCAGACACTGAAACACAGTTCAGGCTAGGAAAAGATATTAAACTATTGCAGACTGGACAGGACCACAGGTCAACCTCTAGTAAGCTAGTTATAAAAATATCGCCTTCTGTACCCAAGGTATCTCCAGTGAACAAAATAAAACTGCACAAACTGGAGCTGGAGACCCACAGGTCTCAACAGAAATTGCTTCATCAGTCCCCCAGCTAATGATAGACTTAAATCAAGAAGAACTTAAGAGTAATCAAGAAGAGCTTAACAATTGCAAGAGTTACCTGCAGAATAAACACTGGCACAGGCTGCCCAGGGGGATAGTGGAATCACCATCCCTGGATGGGACTCCACTACTGCCCTGGGCAGTCCTTTCCAGGCTCTGAGCACCCTGTCTGTGAGGAAGGACTTCCTAACATCCAACCTAACTCTCCCTAGCAGTTTCAGGCCCTGCCCTCTCATCCCGTTGCTTGTTGCCTGGGAGAAGAGCCTGAACCTCACCTGTCTACAAGTTCCCTTCAGGTAGTTATAGGTAGTGTAACTGTCCCCTCCAACAACTCTCCTCTTCTCCAGGCACTGCAACAGCTCAGAATAAAACATGCTCCAACACAGACATGAAAAATGACTCATGNCACTTGCATTCCCAGTTCCAGCCTGAAGCACAGTTTTACAGCTGAAACTAGGAGCTTATAATGAAAATGCTGACACAACNATTCATATAATATAAATGTATCTCTATTTATACAATATATATACTGGATTAGATGTTTATATATTATAATTNGAAAATGCTGACACAACCTTAACTATAGAGGTGCTAGCAGGCAATGTTATAATAAATAATGTGGGAAATATTTTACACTTCAAGGCAATTACACTTTCAGCCATCTTTAGGATTTCTGGGCCATGAAGGGTAGGGATTAGGTGTTCTTGACAAGTGTAAAAGACCCATGACTCATGACTGCTAGAAGGCACAAATGAATTACAAAAGCTGAGAGAAAGCTTTGTAATCACGAAGCACAGATAAAATAGGGTTTTTTTGGGGGTAGATAAGGATCAGGTAAATGCAAAGATACACACTACAGACTCCTTCTGGTTTGGTTTTTTTTTTTAAGAAATGGTGAAAGTTGAGTGAAGTCTACTGTCCTAACTTGCCTTCAATCCTTTTCTGTATTTCTTTATACCATGTAAACAGGACTTCACTGTCCTTTTCAATCTATTTGAAGTTAAAGTTTGTATTTGCAGGAGAACAGGACTAGATAGGACCAACAAGTTCCAAGCAGGTTCTCACTCTTGAAGAACTTTCTTCTCATCTTGAGGTGGAACCTCCTCTGTTCCAGCTGACAGCTGGTGCCCCTTGTCCTGTCATTGGGTGTCACTGAGCAGAGCCTGCCTCCTTCCTCCTGACACCTACCCTTTCCATCTTGATCAACATTCATGGGGTGACCCCTCAGTCTCCTTTTTTCCAAGCTCAAGAGACCCAGCTCCCTCAGGCTTTCCTCAGCAGGGAGATGCTCCCCTCCCTTCATCATCTTGGTGGCTCTGCTCTGGACTCTCTCAAGCAGTTCTGTGTCCTTCTGGAACTGTCTAGCCCAGAACTGGATACCAGATTCCAGATGTTCTCTCATCTAGAATGGTGATCTAAGAGCAACTTCTTTAAACTTCACTCACCAGTGCCCAGTGCCCACAGCAACAACAACCTTTTCATTCAGTTAGGTGACAGCTACAGTGGCTGGTTTTGACTTGTGAATCACTAGAGCCCTCTTTCTGCTCTATTTTTCTTGTTTCTATGAGCAGTGTCTAGCAGAAATGTTCTCCTCTCATATAGCCAGACACTGCAGCAGGAACAGCCTTTAAATCCATGGATCCCCCTGTAGTGGGATTATGCAGAATTAAGAGACCAAAAATAACTGAACTGGAAATTGCTGATGGTCTGAGTCCTAAACATCAAATTAATTGCTGAAGAGAGTTTCAACAAACCTACAGACTCCAATTAATGGTAGAGCTAATTGCAGGTGAAGGTGAACATCAAAGTTGGAGTGGCTTTGTAATCACTGAGGAGAAAAGCAGGCTACAGAAAGAAAGTGCCTTTGACATTAGGTGTTACCTTCCACTGGGACAAAATACCCTGTGGAGGTGTCTGCTTGCTTAGTAGAAAGGAAGATGATGGTCACACTTTGAATAGGTAGATGCTTAAGGTACAAAAGGTGGCTCACTCCCTGCTTTCATGGTTCCTCTGCTCTGTGCTCTAGTTGGCCAACTATAAAACTGAGTGTTTCAGGCATTTTCATGGTATCTGTCAAACAAGCTCAGGCTTTGCAGTCTAAATCACACCACAAACAGTACTTACCTATGCAGTGATGATGCTAGTGCTCTCCATAAGGACAGAGGAAGGAGTAAATGTCCTGCTCTGTCATTTACAGCAGGTCCCTCCAGAATATCTTTCTAGAAAGAGGGATGAGGGTGGTAACACATTAATTTCTCATGTCTGCTCCTGTCCAGCCTCACTCAGGTGATTTAAAGTGTTTATTATTATGGTTTCCCAGAATCTGTGTTGGTGTGTGGGGTGTGTGTTTTCAGAGCTGCTTATCTGACATCTGCCTCTCAGAAACAGACACGATAAATCCTCCTGCTGAGCAAAATCCAAACCAAAACACCATCCTCCTACCTGTTTTGTCTTAAACTGTTAACAAATCTTTAAATCTAAATCTTTGGCCAAGCATTCCTATGATCGTGTATGAGTTCACCTGGAGCTCCATTTCAAATATAAACTAGAGAGAGTCTGGCAGAATATGAATTTCCTCCCCTCCCTCCTCCTTTTTTTATCTGCTTCCATAGTTTTCTTGCTCTCATCAGTCTCAGCTATAGGAAATGGAGTAGATAGTAATGAAGCAACATCACGCAAGCAGGAAAAGAGATTTAATAAATTATTTTGGCTGCATTTTCCCCAGAGAAGACAAAAGAAGTTTCTCAACCTGTTTAGAAAAGAGACTATGGAGGAAGACCAGAGGTTTGACTACAGCAAAACTAGATCTTGGTCTTTAAAAGAGAGGCCAAAAGAGACACTGAGAATCAGTGTAATTGAACACGATGTGTCCAGAATTTGACACAGGTATTTTATTCTTTCTAATCCCTGTGATATTTGGGGAATCCTACTGTCATTACTAATTTTCTTAGCTTCATAAGTTCATAGATATGTTCAGGTTGAAAGGGATCCCAAAGATCATCCAATTCCAATCTCTCTGTCATGAGCTGAGCAGGGACACTCCCCACTAGATCAGGCTGCTCAGGGCCCCCAGCCAATCTGGCCTTGAACACTTCCAGGGGGTTGGGGGCAGCCACAACCTCCCTGAGCAACCTGTTCCAGTGTCTCAGCACTCTCAGTGTGAAGAACTTCCTCCTGACATCTAGTCCAAACCTCCCCTCTTCCAGCTTGAAACCATTCTCCTTGCTCCTACCACTCCAAGCCCTTGGAAACAGCCCCTCCCCAGCTCTCCTGTAGCCCCCTTCAGGCACTGGAAGGCTGCTCTAAGATCTCCATGGAGTCTCCTCTTCTCCAGGGTGAACAGCCCCAACTCTCTCAGCCTGTCTCTATAAGAGAGGTGCTTCAGCCCTCCCCTCATCCTCATGGCCCTCCTCTGGACACATTCCAAGAGTTTAATATCCTTGTGCTGAGAGCTCCAGAACTAGATGCAGTATTCTAGATGGGGTCTCACAAGAGCAGAATAGAGAGGAAGAATCACCTCCCTCTCCCTACTGGTCACCCTTCTCTTGATGCAGCCCAGGATGTGGTTGGCCTGTTTCCTTTCATCTCCAAACGATTTCAAACTCCTCCACTCTTATAAAAATCAGCTAATGGTACAAAGTGATGCATATTAACCCCCATATCAGGAATCACTGTGAGTAGTGAGCTAGATACATACTTCTCAGCCTGCATCAAGGTTAGGCAAGAGCACGAGAGCTTAAGACGCTTAAAATAATGTGACACCAATTTATTACCATTAAAAATAAAGCCTTTGGAAAAGACCTCTGAGCATTATGTTAGCATTGATATGTCAATCCTTTATTTGAAGGATGGCAAGGCTGAATCCCAGCACAGCCTTAATTAACAGAAAATAATTAGCATCATTTTCCCAGCTGTGAATTTGAGATTTCTCTTTCTTTCTTTCTTTTTTTTTTCTCCACCAGAATCCATTGATTGATAATTAAGGAGGAGTTAGTTGTATTAAAACTCCCAGTATTGCAATTTCTAATTGGCCTTTAAGGACGTCTTACAGTTACAGTTACTTTGTTCCAGGCATTTTCTAGCTTTAATAAGGGAGGCCTTTCCCAGCGAGGTAAAAAAAGGATGCTGCTGAAGAGGAAAAAAACCACCTCCATGTTACATCTCTAGATTTCAAAACGTCACCTTTAATACGGTCCGTTTGATTTGTTGGGGTCATAATTGGTGCTAAATGAATGTTAAAAAAGCTTTGAAGTTTGCTTCGAATAACCTCAGATTTATCTGAGCGCTCGAGTCTTCGATTGAAACTACATTATCACAGAGATTTATGTAAACGCTTAACTTGATGAAGAGTAAATGCTCCTGTTGGCTTCGGTGGGATGGAGCATCATGTGTAGAGCTAAGCAGATATATGTATATCCTTCAAGGAATGCTGCCCTAGGCTGGAAATCTTACAGGAATGGATTCAGCTCAGGACATGCCTGCTTGTTTCATATTTCCAGCCAGTCCTCAAATACTGCTACTCCAGTGTCCCCCCAAGGCACCAACATTTTCTGCGAGTAATCCTACAAGTAGAATTGATTTAAAGGCCCCCGTTTAATGATTTTTGTAATATTTGGGCATTGACATAATTTGGAATTCTTTGCCTGAGCTCTCTGGGAATCTCAGATGTATGAAAACAACACGAAGGCTTTTAGCAGTTTGGGCATTTCTGTTCATTCCCTCCTTTTGCTTTCGATCTCCCAAAGCTGGGAAAACTAACGAACAACAGAGGAAAGGGAAAGATCAAAAACAATTACAGATCTAAGTAGAATACAAATAGCACACACTCCCCTCCCAACCTATTTTACCTTCATTTCCTCTCATACAAAGAGGTCTTTCCAGGAAAGATATTTGTATGGAAGAAATATGAAGGATTTTTATGTACAGGGGAATCGCAGAATCATTGAGGCTGGAAAAGCCCTCTGAGCTCATCCAGCCCAGCCCAGGACCTAATGTCACCACAATCACCTAGACCAGGGCAGAAAGTGCCACAGCCAGGTTGTCCTTAAACATCTCCAGGGATGGGGACCGCAACACCTCCCTGGGCAGTCCAAAAATACTCTTCTCTAAAGGAATTCATACGTGATAATGAAATGAAGATAAAATTTGGTCCCTAATGTCATGAAACTACCAGACCAGGACCTTCACTACTGTCACCCGTGGCCAATACACAATGAATTAGCCTGCCCAGGCTGGTTTGCTATAATCTGCTACTATTACTAGTAAACTAGTAGGACTTCTCTTGCTGTTTCCACTGGTTATCAGTTCCTTCTTGCCCTGTTCATGTGTAAATTTTTTGTGCATCTGTAGTAATGAAGAAATGTTTCTATGTGATCAAAATGTCCTGATTCTCATTAGAATAATAAATCGGCTCAGTTTCTCCATCTTGGGAATGCTACAGCTCTGTGATTCTGCCTCTCGGAGGAGGATGTCAGATCACTTCACTGTGACTGCTCAACATCTTGGCTGGACTACTGCAGCTTTCTCTCTTTGGAGATCTTCCAGCAAAGATATACGATGCTTACAAATGTATGCAAAGTGCCTCCGCTGTGTTTTGTTAACATGGCCTGGAATGTCCTCTCTCATTTCAATCACACTGAGGTCGCTGAACTGATTTGCAGTGCAAGAAAACCTGGAGAGTTTGACAGTGTCAGTACTCGTGCTCAAGACAGCTTGAACCTTCTGATCTCACTACACTTAAGCATCACATCAGCCATCAGGAGCACGAGACTTGCCAAACTTGGGCCACCATAGCCAATACTCAAGCTGTTACTCTTGCTGACACCACAGTCTGTCTACAGATGAAATGAGAGGGACATTCTCTGTCGCACTTGTACTATTCCCTGTAAGTGGGAAACAGTTGGGTTAATGGCTGGACTCAACCTAAAGGTCTTTTCCAACCTAAATGATTCTATGATTCCACTTTTTGTTTCAGGTCCAGGCTATTTATATGTAAGAGAAATAATATAAATATATATGTGATGGCAAGATAAATTATAATGTATATATTATATATAGAATAGCTATTATGTAGAATATAAAGTGTATTATATATATTCTCTATATCGTATATTCTATATATATAACATATTGCATAAAATAAAGCTTATTATCTACAAATATATTTATATATAATAATACACATTATTTTATACATATATATGCAAATATAATAGAAATACTCAGCTACCTAGGCCAGCAGACTGCTGGAAACACCAAAACCCCACACTCCACACCCCACTTGAGCCAGTGACCCCATTCTAGAAAGCCTTGCTAGCTGCTGCCACCCCACAAGAAGGGATGAGGAAGCAGAAGGCTGCAATTACTGCTTATGGAGAGGGTTCACAGTGAAACAGCAGTCACCACCTTCCATCTCCCATCACCCTGGAGGCAACAGGGGCATCAGCTGAAGGCATATGTGCATTTGCATCCGCACGCGTGCATTGGCTGAGCACACAGCTGGGGTAAATCTGTGTATCGCTATGGCTGGTAATAGAGCGTGGCTGGCTGTCTGCTGCTAAAGAGATGGGGCTGTAAGCATCACAGGGCTTCTTGGGGGTATTTTAGGAGAGAAGTCAACTCAGTTGACCTCAGCCTTCTAAGAGAGAGCTGTCAGGTCTCAACTAACCTCAACTGCCTGAGTCAAAGGAGGAGCTCAGTGTGCCAGGTTGTTACTCATATTTTTTTAAAGCTATTCTAAAATCCAATGACTCCTGAATGCTTAAACGAACTGGATGACAAGGTTTCAAAATTTATCCCAATTTTCTGAGGTAATTTCCTCCTCTTCACTCCCTCCTTATTGGAAATTCATTTGAAAATAATTTCATTACTGTCTCATAATCGCTTTCTGCAGTGGATTTACGCTGTATTAGGCAATCTGTTGTTTCCTCAGTGTTAGTCCTTTCTCTAATTTTAACCAAAATATCACCAAATCCTTTAGCAAATAAAAGGCCACTTTAAATTCTGAGGTGGAAGAAAGCTCGAACCCTTTTAAAATAGGTACAGAGAAATCAGGGTTCGTAGAGATTTCATTGCATCACTTAGATCCTCCCCCAACCCCCTGCACAGCTGCAGTGAAATGATCCTTGTTAGATGCTCATCTAATTTGTTCTTAAATATTGTTAAGGTTCAGAGCTGAATCCTCCAGACAAGAGATCCCCTCGATGCTGCAGTTCACTTTCACCTGAAATCTCTCCTGAATTTTCCTAACTGTGTTTTAAGCCTCTTAGTTTTCCACTCCCTAGGAAATACAGAGAAGAGTTTACTTCCATCCTTCACAGCAAACCTTTTACATCTTCAAAGACAGTTGCCATGTCTCTGTATAAAATTTTGAGTCTATTTTAGGCAAAATAAATGCAACGAAAAAACTTCTTCCATAAACGAACAGCTCTTGCAGCACCTGAGAGATTGATAAGGAATGAACAAGCAGAAGCGTGGACGAGGCGCTGCTTACAAAAAGAAAAGAGCTGTTTAGGATCCCGAACACACACTAGCTGGGATGACCTTATTGATTTTGAAGAGACAGCAACAGCTTTTACAGCAGTAGGATCTCCGAGAGTTTTGATACTGCCTTTGGAAGATGTCCGTGTGGATACATCACGTTTTCACCCGCTGTATTTTCCAGTAGGTTGCACATCGAGGGCGGTGGCTGTACCATCACAACCTCCTCCAGGAAAGTGACTGCATTATTAAGGTATAATTAACATGCACAAGCTATCATCTAAATGACAAATCACAAAAGAAGGATTAAGGTCTGCAAGGAGAGCTGCCAAAAAATCAAGCTCCGACGTTAATGTTTAGACGATAAATATGAGGTCTGATATCTGCAAGAGCCAATTATTTGACAGTTCCAATTAAATGAGGTGGCTATCATTTCTAACAGCATTCCACGGGCTGGGGAACCCAAACGTGGAGAGAAATGGTAGATCTTGATGCAAGAATCACATCTAAGTAGAACTGCTGCTGCCTTGGTGAAAATAGTCATCCCTTGGCAGCTTTGCCCTTCCCAGGAATTGAAATATCACATGTTTTTAAGCTTTATTTGCATACTTTGATGACTTGGATGCAAGTAGGTATAACCAGGAGTTTCTTCTTCTTTATATGTAACTCCTTTTTCTTGTTGTACATGTGAGATAAAAACTCACAGGTTTCAGCAGGGTCCTGTTCCTCCACTGTGTTCTTCTCTTTTAAGGCCAGTGATGCCTCTTGAACTGACATCACAAATGTGAGTAGCGGGCTAGAAGTCAGGGTGTGAGTTCAGAGCTGTCTGACTTGACTGTGGAGCGATGCAGCGGGTACCGCTCATCGCACAGTTACATCTGGTTCTGAGAAACTCCAGGAACTGGTAAACAAGGAGGTTCAGCTCTGTAGGATGAGACAGTAATGACTCTGACCTGAGGTCATTGCTCTACTGGAAACCAGAATAAGTTCAAACCACAATTGATTGGTGTGAGCCAAAGCACATCACCGACCAAGGACAGAGAGAAAAGTTCACTGGTTAAGCAGGGTTTTACAGGTGATGGCTTTCTCACAGAATTAGTTGAAAACTCAGTGCTTGATTAAAAATGACACACTTGCTGAACCGGTGGTTTTTGGTTTGTAGAGGAAAGTTTGGTAGCTAAACCACCAACACTGAAATGAGGGATGGGCTATAGCCCTCTTACCTCCTTTATTCCCGTGTCTGGATTGTAGTTAGCAGCACGTATGGGTCTTGATGCACCCTTAGTGATGAGTGATAGGAACATTTCTAAGAGCCAAAGCTCAATGTTTTGGCTTCAACAAACATTCTGTGTTGCAGCCATCAAGGAACTGAACCTTTTTACAAGTCATATTCATCACATGAGACCACACAGACAATTTCTAATTAAAAATGGAGTGAAATTGATAGAGTGGAGCCTTAGAAACCAAAAAAATATAAGTAAGAACCACAGAATCACAGGATAATGCTGGTTGGAAAGGAGCTCCCAGATCCCTGAGTCCAACCATCCCCACCTCAACAAAAACCTGAATCCCTGAGAGACTGACAAACACAACCTAACTCCATCCCTGCTGCCACTCGAACAGAGCAGGAAGCACTGTGGCTACACGGTTCTTCAACACCTCCAGGCATGGGGACTCCACCACCTCCCTGGGAAGGCCCTGACAGTGCCCAACCACTCTGTCTGCAAAGAATTTCTTCCTCAGATCCAATCTAACCCTCCCCTGCCTCAACTGCAAACCACTGTCAGCAGTCACCAAGGAGAAGAGGCCAACACCCACCCCTCCACAACCTCTTTTCAGGGAGTTGTAGAGGGCAAGGAAGTATGAATCTACTGCCAAAACAAAAAGGTTCAGATGCAGTTCTGGAGGAGTATAAGGGATGTTATTAATGGTCCCCTCATTGCCTACCCTTCAGGTTTCCAACAACAAATTCATTTAATCATTGGACTTGATATACTCCAAGGTGCTGGATTCTGTGTCATCTGTAAACATTCAACAAAACATTAACATGTAGGCTCCCTTCAGCTCCTCACCTTCATTTCAAGGAGGGAACAATGAAGCAGCTCTGCCGTGCAAGATCCAAATTGTGCTGCTGGCAAGAAGATTCTCAAATAACCTTGGATCTCCTGGGAGAAGGAATATTATACTATGGAATAGAGAGTATTTGCCATAGAGCAAGCTGGTCCGTAGGCTTTTATTTTCTCACTCTTCTTTCTTTCTGTTTATCTATTTGTGCTGTCACTGATGTCATCTGAAGGCAAGGAATGCAATCAGGTTCAATCAACTGCAGGAAATTATTTTGATCCAGCAATTAAATGAACAAGTTCACCTTGCCTATGAGATGCCATCAAACATGGGTAGGAGCATTTGGTGCAATCAATCTATTACACATCAATTTTATGGCTGCATAATGAGGTTTAATTGCTGCTTTATTAGTCTGACTAATATTAAGCATCAGTAATTGCTTTGCATTCAACTTGGCTCTCTCATTGAAATTACACAGCCAATATTTAGCCATAAATGCAGACCTTTTTATCTAATGAGTTTTTGCTTTCATCCTCACTCTACAAGAAAAGTCCATTTGGGGTGATTTTCCTCCTTTGTACAAGTTCTGTGGCCCTGAGGAATGGAGGCTAAATGTTCTTCTTGGCAAATGCACTGGTCTTTCCCATGGCACAGGCTGCCCAGAGGGGTTGTGGAGTCTCCTTCTCTGGAGACATTCCAGACCCACCTGGATGTGTTCCTGTGAGAATTGGTCTGGGTGATGCTTCTGTGGTAGGCGGATTGGACCGGATGATCTTTCGAGGTCTCTTCTGGTCCCAAATGATTCTATGACTATAAATACAACTACTACCTATCTTTGAAATCTAGAGAGGAAAAGCTGCTCAGGACAGAGTCTTAGCTTGTGTAGATCAGTATCAGAATTGAGCTGGTTTACAGAAGCCCAGCAATTGCCCTGCATCCTTCAAATCAAATAACTAGACAAATACGAAATTGCTGATTGTTTTCTTCAAGAGTAATTTCACCCCTCTCCTTCTTCTTCCCGTTCCCTTCATGTCTGAAAGTCTTTATCACTGCACAGTGCAAGCAAATGAACAAGGAAGGTTAAAATCTAAACCCACTCATCCAAGTTAATTAAGTTCAGCCAGCCTCAACTACATCATCTGGTAAGATCTGGCAAGTCGTGTGTGTGTCTATGGGACTGTGTGTGTACACAGATGCCTGGGTACCTCTCCTATTTAGCAAGGATGCTCCAAAAATCACAACTACAACAAAATACATGATTTCCATGCCTGGCTGTGAGGGTTTTAGTTTTGGGGATATTTTTCTTAGTAAATTTTTTCCTTGTCTGCTTCTGATCTTACAGCTGCTTTCATATTTTTCTCCAACTTTCCATTATTACATTTTCCTCCCTTTATTTATGATGCCTGATTCCCAGCTTACCTTATTGCTGCTCTGCTGGTACTTTATTAAATACGATACAGATACTAGAGCAAGAGAGTGAGGTTTTATGTGGCACACATGGTGTGTCGTAATTGTGGCATTTTTACTTTCCATTAAGAAGCATCTCCAGGAGGGGAGGATGGGGGACTCGCTTCATTACACCTATAAACCGAAGAAGAAACCCCAGACAAGCCTGATGAGTTGTTAAGTAGTCTTTAAAGAAGTCTTTAAATCAAGATGAGGTGTCTCTCCTAAAGAGACTCCCTAGATCAACCCGAAGTTATGGGCCTGATAGAGGGATCACTGGTTAAGTACTGGTTAAGTACTCGGGGTGAAATGAAAGTGTTTTTAATGCATGATGGAGAGTTAAGGGTTTTGTTCTAAGCAGGAATCTACTCAGAGCCCAAAGCAGACAGCAGAGCCCACTGAAATGATGGCGAATGAATCCAGTCCCTGTATGAGTCTGCACACAGCGTAAAGGTGGAGGTAATATTTGCGGTGCTGTTGTCAGCCCCTTTGCCAGTTATCAGCAGCAGAAGTGCAGCTGCTGAATAACACATTTGTTTATACAGTAGATTGAGAATATTTGTGTGCGCAGCAAACTCCTTGGGGGTATAAACAATGTGTTCCTGAAGAGACCCAGTGTCATTAGAATAATCAAGACTTGTAGGATGATAAACAGAGGCACAAAGTGCTACACAGCCTCTCGAGTGTGGTATCGCGTTCGGTGTCGAGTCCCGAGGACGATCTGTTCAAACAGCTTGTCCTGTGGCGCAGACACAGGTTGCTACATGCTTTACAGAGGAACCAACGGGGAGACATGGTCATGGTGCATTTTTGATGAGACCTCGTCAGCAGCGTGCTGACATGCAGTAGAAATCTCCTTTTCATTTCAAAGGGCCCAAATCCTTTTATCTGTGCAAACCATGTGAAATCTATCAGAGTGGAAGGATGTCCACTTTCTTTACCGAGGAGACCAGACCCAGGCCAGATTCTTACTGAGGTGTACTTGTATTTTTCCTCATAGTCTGCATCAGGGATACTGTTCTCTCTCAGCAGCATCATATGAATTAATTCTGCTCACAGCAGTCAAGTCATGATAAAGGGACCTGGGGGTCCTAGTGGGCAGCAGGATGACTATGAGCCAGCAATGTGCTCTTGTGCAGTTCTGGGCTCCTCAGTTCAAGAAGGACACAGAGCTGCTGGAGGGTGTCCAGTGTAGAGCAACAAAGATGATGAAGGAAGTGGAGCAGCTCCCTTATGAGGAAAGGCTGAGGGAGCTGGGTCTCTTGAGCTTGGAGAAGAGGAGGCTGAGGGCTGACCTCATTCATGTCTCTAAATATGTGAGGGGTGGGTG
>VZRI01006836.1:69926-82040 GCA_013397515.1 Upupa epops
TTTGCTTTTCCAGGTCCCTTTCAATCCCTAATGATCCGATGATTCTATGATCTAATGTGGGCCAGCCATACCTACTGCAGAGCCTGGGTATTGCAGCACTCCAAACTCTGCTCCTGTGGCCCTGTGGCAGTTACTTCACGAGTGTCTTTTTGAGTACAATGAGTGCAAAATAGTCATAGGGATGTGCTGTAGCTCTGTGCAGTGGTCCTCTTTTACACTACAGTTGAGCAGCATGAAAAGCATTACATGAAACAGCTTCGCCTGGGGACATAAGGAAGTGTTTGAGAATAGAAGTCCTCAGGGTAAGGTGTTGGAACGGCTCTCGTGGGTAGGGGCAAAAAGGTAACAGCAGTAAAAAGTTAAAAGCAGAACTTACATAGAAATCCTGATGAAAAAATGGTCTTCTTTCAAGAAAATACATGGAATTCCTACTTGGCCTGTGAGAAGAAAGGTGGAAACAATGGGAAAAGCAAAGTTACAGTGATGAGAAGGTAGTAAAGTTTGGGTAGAAGAGCACAGACATCAGTGAATATGTGTTTTTCAGATATAACTGAATATGCCCTATTCTTTGAATACCAAAGAATAACCGTGGTCTTCTACTTCACCAACTACATCAAATGACATTAATTGTTCACTATCTGTCCTGAAATAGTTTCTATAAGACTAGTGAACTGAAAAGGTTCATGGTGACAGGGTCATCTTATTCTTTTTCAAATAGTAAGAGCCCAGGTGTGCTGCCTAAGCCCAGTGTCTGCATTTTGCACAGGCATTTCTCCGGTGTTGAGGAGCTGGTGATCTGTTAAGATTAGTGCAGCCATAATGGTCAAAGAAGGAGGAAAATCTGACATAAAATTAGTAAAAACATGCCTAGGGCTTTTGACTTCTTGACTTCAGTCTCCTTCTTGCAGCGCTGTGGTGAGTGACAGAAGTCCTTTGAAGCCTGCTCAGTTTGCTTTATTCCTTCTGTGCTGTATTTCCACTTCACCGCACTCAGGTTCCTCCTCTGAAGGTTAAAGATCTCTCCTTAAGTGTATTGCATCTGTTCACTTGTAGAAACCCCATGTTGTCAAAATCCGTGTGCAGCTAATTAACTTTTCTCTTTCTCCTGCCTACAGCCTCTCTCTTCCTTTGCCCTTCCCCTGTTCTTCCCATTGCCCATGCAGACAACAGGCTGAAGGCAGATACCAGACTGTAGGAATCCTGTCAGGGAAGAATTCAGATGAATGGGGTAGTTGTTCTGTTATCTTCAGTAAGAGATAAATTCATATAAAGTAAAATAAAAACCTTTGTCTAACCCAGGCTTTCTTCTGCAACACCCTCCAAAAGCCGATGGCTGGATAAAAGTCTGGACTATCTATTCAGTTATAGCTCTAATCCTCTAGTATTCTCAAATCCCACTATCCACCCACATATATCCCCAAACTACATTTGATATCTCCTCCACATGTCTGATACACAGCGTGAGACCTATTCTCCGTGCTCAGTATCATATCCTTCCATTTCTTTAGATCTGTAGGGTTTAATCCTTACCATTCAACCTCCCACAAGTTTTCCTTCTCTGGGTCTCCAAGAAACTCTCCTAGTTCTGCTGCAGTGTCACGTCCTTTCCCAAAAGGCACAGCACAGCAGCTTTGTGGAGCTGATGAGTTTAAACTCACGGAGGCTACAGCTAAACTAAATTAAACTAAATTAAGCAGTCTGAGAGTCCATTTTGGAGTCTTGGCTATAAGTCATACTCCCTGGTACATTTTTAACACAGTCACTGCCACAATTTTGACTTCTACTAATTCAGACATCTGAAACCAAAAGTAACCTCTTGATCTGGCTTCCCAGAATACATTAGCTGAGGAATTTTACCCAGTATGTCCCAAAGGGAATGCATCTTGTTGAAAGGTGGTTCATTTAAATCTTTGCTCTACGTAAATAACAGAGTTGTCCAAAACAAAGAGTCCATGTAAAGGCATGGGCACTGGGTGCCAGCTGGAACAGAGGAGGTTCCCTATCAATATCAGCAGGAACTTCTTCCCAGGGAGGGCAACAAAGCACTGGAACAGGCTGCCCAGGGGGGGTTGTGGAGTCTCCTTCTCTGGAATTCTTCAAGACCCCCTTGGATGTGTTCCTGTGTGACTTGGTCTGGGTGATCCTGCTGTGGCAGGGGAAATGGACTGGATGATTTTCAAGGTCTCTTCTGATCCCTAATGATTCTATGATTCTTGATTTGTGTGTCTGCCAGCTTTATTCTGCTTAAAATAGATCATCCTCTGCCTTAGATTCCACATCTCTTAGTAGGATGCAATGTTCACCTGAGTGAAAGTACTCATTTCCTCCCTAGCTTGTCTTACGGGTGAGTAGGAAACTCTAGTGAGCAAACTCTTACCAGAAGTAAAGGATAAAATAACTTCTGAGTGAAGAGTGGGGAAAAGAGGAAAAGTTTGCATCCCTCTTGTTCACATTGGCCAGAGGTGAGAGAGCCACACAGTCACTTCCATCAGACCGCTGCTGCATCAGCTCCTAACCTTGAAAACTCTACAGCCAGATAAGTTTGTGCTGACCTAAATTCCCCTTCTGCTGTCACCAGCTCCCTGAATTATTGACACAGGATGGTTCTTATGCATTCCCCAACTTCTCTTTCCATCCTCCCATTACTGGTGGCATGTCATTTGCTGCACAGATGTTTCTCTCAAGCCATTGCAAGGTGATTTTTCAAGTGACTTCTTCCAGCAGATGTTCCCCAGTTCCCAGGTGTATGTGTTGTCCTCTCCACTGAGCTGAAATTCAGCGATGCTCTTGACATATTGCGGTGCCTCCATGGCTTTGGGCTGGAGGGGCTGTAGCATTGCACATCACTGAGACCCCTGTTCCTGCCAGGCTGCTTGGTGACAGTTTCCCCCAGCAACAGGCCTCCCTTGCTGGTTCTTCAGTTACAAACTCACTACCTGGTCTGCCCAAAGCAGCTTTCTGTGGTGTCTGAAATGAAGGTCCCACTTGAGTCTCCTCCAAGCTAAACACTCCCAGCTCCCTCAGCCTCTCCTCATCAGTCTTTCCCTCCAGTCCCTTCCCCAGCCTCGGTGCTCCTTTGGACCTGCTCCAGTACCTCAATCTCTTTCCTGAATTGAGGGGCCAAGCACTGCCCCCAGAACTCGAGGGGAGGTCTCCTCAGTGCTCAGAACAAGGGAGAATGACATCTCTAGTCCTGCTGGCCACTCTGTTGCTGATTGAAACCAGGATGCCATTGGCCTTTTGTGCCACCTGGGCACCCTGCTGGCTCATATTCAGCTAGTTACCAACAGGAACTGCCAGGTCCCTCTTGGCCAGGCTGCTCTCCAGCCACTCACCCCCCCAGACTGTAGCTGCAGGGGGTTATTGTGACCAAAATATAGGATGCTTCTCTTGGACTTGTTCAACATCATCCCGTTGGCCTCTGCCCATTGACCCAACCTGTCCAGATCTCTCTGCAGCATCTTCCCCCCCTCCAGCAGATCAACACTGTCTCCCCACTTGGTGGAATCCCCATCCCTGAAGGAGTTTAAGGACAGATTGGACACAACACTTAGTGCCCTGGTCTGGCTGACTGTGGTGATGTTAAGGCATAGGCTGGACTTAGTGATCTTAGAAGTCTTTTGCAGCCTCAACAATTCTGTGATTCTGTGAACACAAGACTTTCTTCTTCCCCTTACCTGGGCAGCCAGGGTCACAGAGGCAGGTACAGTAGGAAAGAGCTATAAATCACTGAGCAATTTCCCTCAAAGTCTAAGTCCACTGTAGATCTGGTGGTAGACGATTGCATAAAGTATTTGGACCTGTCTTCTCTACAGTTTGTTTTTCCTGTACCGTTCAGATACCTCCCTAGCTTTCATCTTCTGGAATTCATTTAACTTTATATACTTTTTAAACATCACAGGGGTGCAGACTGGCTCGCGATGACAGCCCTGTTTGGTTCAGCTAATAACTGGGCTAGCTTAAGCCTCAGGCTATGGAACAACTCTTTGCAAGACTTCTGTGAGACAAAGAAGATGATTCTTTAATTATTATTATTTTTAAATGGGTACTACATGTTGAACGCAAAGGAGCAGCCACCTGTATTTAATTTGAGAAGAAAACCTGAGAAGAATTCTCCTCTTTCTATTAATGGAGCGTTGGAACAGGCTGCCCAGAGGGGTTGTGGAGTCTCCTTCTCTGGAGACATTCAAGACCCTGCTGGATGTGTTCCTCTGCAACTTGGTCTAGGTGACCCTGCTGTGGCAGGGGGATTGGACTGGATCTTTTGAGGTCCCTTCTGATCCCAAATGATTCTATGATCCTTTCCCCATATTTCCCCTACTCGAGTTATTTCCCCATAGTCTCACATGCAGGTGCTCAGGGGCAGGAAAAGATGAAGCCAAATCTTGCTATTTAGACAATCTTAGGTTACGACAGGAACAGACAGTTCACACACACACACACATGGGGATGCATCGCTGGGAAATCATATGGATTTCCCTAAGCAAGTACCTCCCTAGCCTTCAATGTTTCCAGGGATGAGGCATCTACAGCCTCTCTGGGCAACATCAGCCAGTGTCTCGACACCCTCACAGTGAAGAATTTCTTCCTTATATCTAATTTAAATCTAACCTCTTTCAGTTTCAAGTCATTATTCCTTGTTCTATCACTACTTGCCCCTTCAAAAACAAATTCCTCTCCTTTCTTTAATCCTCTTTTCAGTAAAGGAAGGCTGATATATCTTTTCTTGAAGATGAACTCCCTCATCTCATAAGAAATGTGCTCCAGCTCTCTGATTGTTCTTTGTAGCCTCCTCTGGAGTTGCTCAGCAAGTCCATGCTGCTCTTCTTATGAATCACTATTAGCACTGGAGAAATGAATGGGTTTGGAAGGTAAATTAGCAAGAATTAGAACAGCCTGAATGCCTGCACTGCACAATGAACTACGTGTTGATCTCTCTCGAGGAAATGCAGGTGAGTCAAGGTAATTAATGCCTGCATGGATAGGTGCAGACAGAAGCAAACTTGCATTTTAAGCTGGTTAGACAAGAGCCAGCTGCTACCTACAGACTCGTTGCAGATGATGTTGGTGTCTGATGCACACCAGCATGACCTGAGATTACATTTTCACGGCAGCTTAAGCAGGTCTGACTCTGCCTGTATTAAAACATAAACAATCTGTGTACAGGCACAAGCACTTTCCCCTTATTATCTGTATTGGTACACTTAGCTATCGCAGTCTTGAACCAAGACCATCTCTATCAGGCTAAACCAAATCATACAGTTTTGTATGGCCAGATAAGCAAAGTTCTAGGTCTTAGCCTTCCCTTGTCCTTAAACAGGCTTCATGAACACGAGGGCTGCTTCACAGGCTCAAGATCAGGCTCTGTATCTACAGGGCGATGGAAAATACTTAGTTATTTTAAAAATGTCTCTCTTTGAAGGCTCAGGAGGGAGAAAGCTTCTTTACTATCAGCTTTTTCTCATCTCTCCCCTAAAATAAAGGGAAATGAAAGGGTATGTGACCAGCTTGAAGCTAAGATTTGGAGGTTTCATGAGAAAAATGGTCTGCACCCCTTTGCTTGACACCCACAGGGTAGAATTCAGCTTTGGAAGGACCATTCACAGCTCAGGAACCCTTATTATTGCAGAACAGCATCTGTTGACACCAGTTTCAATCCACCTCTAAAATCCAGACAGAAGTACTATTAGTGATGAAAAGATGCTCGAAGCTGCAAGCTGGATCTGATTTGGATGACCTGATAAAGTCTGGACTAGCAAACAGCTCCTGACCATGAACCAAGACACTGAAACACTCTTTCTTATCCCATCGAGGAATAAATAAGGCCTCCCACATGCACTTGATCCAGGTCACCTAACTAGCACTCAAGTAGAACTAGTAGTTCTACAGCTTCATCTGTTTCAAAGAGGTGGCATCAGAGTCACAGAACAGTCAGTGATGCTGCAGCTGGTCAGCATCAATGCTCCTTCTGACCTTTGTGTTCAAAGAATCCTGAGCACTGCCTGCACAGAAGGGATTCATCTTCTCTAATTTGAGCAATTAGAATAGATATTTCACTGATGTCGCTCTTCTAGAGACGAAGTGAACATCCTCACAGGGTTCTTTCCCCATCCTAAAATAAATTTCTGAAAGGGATGAGGTAAAACAGTCTCTGGAGAACCACTTCTTTTAGCTTTTCAATAGTAGCAGCCTAATTAAGGAGGCTAATTTAGCCTAAATGGCTAAATGAGCAGAAATGAATCTCATATCTAGCCCCTTGTATTTGATGATGACTTCAATACCTGCTTTTCCCCTCACCAAGTGCTGCGGATCAGGCTGAATTCTTACACTGGATAGGACCTGTGGTATTAATAATTATTGATAAGTGATGATTAGTAGTATTATTTTGTGTTATGTAGTAACAGTGAGGGTACTGGAGCACAGTTCCAGACCTGCCTGGCTGTGTTCCTGTGCGAATTGGTTTGGGTGATCCTGCTGTGGCAGGGGGATTGGACTGGATGATCTTTCGAGGCCCCTTCTGATCCCTAATGATTCTGTGATTGTGATTCTGATCCCTCAGCCTCCTCTTCTCCAAGGTTAAGAGATCCAGCTCCCTCAGCCTTTCGTCATAAGAGAGGTGCTGTACTTCCCTCATCATCTTCGTTGCTCTATGCTGGACACCCTCATGATTACTTTGTGCCTGACACGGTTTCATCCTAGGACACTATCTGTCCTGACACGTTTTGTATTGCAACTGTGTGTTCTACACCAGAGGAAAATATATACCAACAAAATTTACCATGTGTGTCACGATGTGACTACAAACATTTCATTTCTGAGCATATTTGTTTGCTTTCTTTCCCAGACTTTTTTTCCCTGTTGTTCATCTGAGCTTATCCTGAATACACCATACGCTCTTGTTAGGGTTGTTCTTCAGGTGTTGGGGAAAACCTGAAACCTACAGAATTCCTAAACTTCAGGGGTGCAACACTTTTACCTTAATGCCTTTTCTTTGTCAGGCCATCCTTACAATTAAAACTGACACTGAAAGGTTAAGGATCACAGGCAGTTACAGAGGGGTTAGAACTAATCACTCACTCCCCTTCTCCCTCTCATTATGTCTCTCTTTCTGCTGGCTTGCCACTCCATAAACATAATTTGATTCATCTCACCCATGCTCTAACGCCTACCTGTGATGAGATCTGGGCTGCAACATGAGGAATGTGGAAAAGTCAGTGGAGGTTTAATTGGATTAATCTCTGTGTTCTACATATATATACTGGCAACGTTCGTGACAGCCTAGCTAACACGATAATATGCAACAAAGGGATCTGGTATTCAGCAGGGTCCCACACCTTAGCTAGGGGGGATGCACCTGGGGAAGCCTCAGTATGCAACAGAATAACAGGCAGCTGACAAAAGCCCTGCTCTGATATTGTCACAAATTGCTGTACCTGAAGAGCATTTTTCAAGGAAACTCATCCCTCTGTTTTTAGCTTTTCAAAGGGGTGGATTTCAGCTGTGAGGTTCTGCCAGATGAGCTCTGCATAGCAGCTTGTTTCTTAGAATCACAGAATGGCCAGGGTTGGAAGGGACCTTAGAGATCATCCAGTTCCACTCCCCCTGCAGGGACCCCTTCGCTAGAGCAGGTTAGTCAGGACCCCCTCCAGCCTGGCCTTCAACACTGCCAGGGATGGGGCAGCTGCAACTGCCTTGGGCAACCTGTTCCAGCATCTTAGCACCCCATCGTTTCCTCATGTCCAACGTAAATCTCCCCTCTTCATGTCTGTGACTCTTTTCCCTTGAGATCTCACTACACATCCCTGTCAAAAGCCCTCCTCCAGCTTTCTTGTAGCCTCGTTCAGAGACTGGAAAGTTGCTAGAAGGTCACCTGGGATCTTCTTTACACTCTTGGGTAAACACTTTCTGAAAGATTGAAAAATGATGCTGAAATCAGATCTCTCTCCATTCCTGGATCTTCATGCTGCTCTCAGTCAATGAAACTGATTGGGGACTGTAATGACAGTTACCTAATAATCAGGGCCACAAGCAGTGTTTTGGCCCTGAATACTTCTGCTATCTATTAGCTACAGCTATTACTTTCTCTCAAGCTCCAGAAGAAGATGAACACATCACACCTACTGAAGAGAGTCCGTTTTCTGTGTTAATTCCCAAACAGTGGCCAGCAATATTTTAAAAGAAGGTTGAGAGCATGGGCCAAAAGCAGAATGGCCACCATACCACCAGTTTAACAACAAGAGTGATCAAGATCCTTTTCCCTTTTTTATACATTAGCACTTTTTTACTTCATGTGGCTGTGTATTCACTATTCTATTAATATCCATTCGTGACTACACATCATCTCTCTCTACAATCTCCAACTCACGCAGGTCCCAACGCCAGCAGAGCCTATCATGATAGTATTACTTAACAGCAGGTTGTCAAGTCCTGTAAGACTACCAAAATTCTTTAGCCTAGAGAAGACATCAAGCTTCTCTTCATTCAGCCCCTGCTATTTTTTTAGCTTTACTGATAGTCCAGTGGTCTCTGCTCTCATGTCCTTAGAGAGTTTTTTAATCTTTCTCCAGCAGTTCTGCAGCTCCTGCCTCAGAGCTTTCTGTAATAACTTCTAGCCTGAGAGTGCTTGTTTTGCTGTTGTTGCTGTTGAAGGAAAACAATGCAGATTAAAAGAGAGGGTTGTGGTATCAGCAGAGTATCAACCAGAAATTCATAGGATACTTTAGATAGGAAGAAACTTCTGGGTATCATATGGTCCAACAGCCATCGAAGCAAGTCCAACTCGTTCAGGGATTTGTCTAGTCCTTGGTTCTCAGTTAGTTCCTTCACCAGTCTAATTCCACATGAAAACACATAAGGCATTTGCCCTGTGATGGGGATTTGTTGAAAAAGTTGTTAAGTTAGTAGTGGGACAGAAGAGAGCACTGGCTGACAAGAGAATCCAAATTATAGAATCATAGAATCATTAGGGATGGGAAGGGACCGCGAAAGATCATCCAGTCCAATTTAGTGGAGGTTGCCTGTTAGTCTTGTGTATAAAGATGAATATATGAAACTTGGAGGCTGCTTTACAGGGTGAATTGAGGCTGGACCCTCAGTGAAAAAAAGTGGAGGTGGTGGGTAGAAGGTGGCTGGCAGCCTCTCTCAATCCATGTGAGACAACCGGTTTAATCTCCTGCATTCCCAGGCTTGCATCTCCAATAACCCAAGGGTTTTGATCTTCAGAGCATGACAGGAGGTGTCCATTTTCTCCCCTCCCCAGAAGAAAAGTGTCTCGAGAGCACTGGTTTTATGGGCTTGAACGGGGTTTCCACTTTACTGGTTTATTTGTTTGCTTGCCCTTTTAACCTGGACACTAATTGCAGGGGTAGAAAGAGAGAGAGAGATTTCACAGAAAAGTGAGTTTGGATAGAAATCCTGAACTAAACTGTAGCAGCAGTAATAACTCCGAGTTTACAGACATCCAGAAATCATGAGAACATTGCACTTCTGGAAAATATATTACGTGTGGGATAGCTTGTGTCCCTAGGGTAAGTGTTCTGCTTCTTTTGTGACCCATAACTCACCAGTGTGGCAGGCATTAGCACTTTACAAAACGTCTTCATTCTTCACGGCTGAGACAGAACCCGTAGCATGCAGAGCATCTTACTTATTCAGCAGTGATTTGAGTCATTTTATTTTAAACACTAACTTTATGTGGTCAGTACCCAGAGAGATGAAGGGATGCGGGTTGGGAAAAAGAGGCCCTAGAAATAGATCTAGTTTTTTATGAAATATATCACTGTCGCCATCTGACTTGTTGTGCTGTAAAGGGAAATTACGCATCATAAAGCAGTAAGAGGAATGGATGTGATGCATAATACAGGAGCCCGCCTGGAGAGGAATGCATATCACATAAAGCTGTAAATACTTACATACAAATCCATACACGTACACACAACTGGGAAAACAGCTAGAGAGTTTGCATCGCATCTCTGGAATCAAAAAAAGTGAAGAACTGCACTGATATGGTTTTCTATTTGCCCTAATCTCTCCTTTGCCTGGATCAGAGGGCACTCCCTTGTCTTTTTAGTCACTGTCACGAAAGGATTACCAAAGAAGTGGCTTCTGTTGATACACAGGAACCCCCTGAAACTTCTCCCATTCCAGGGAAACAGGTTGGTTGGCTCTTAGCATCTAATGACCTTTGTGTTTGAGGCCAAGATGCCAGCAAAACAACAGAGGTTCAAAGAAACCCCAGTGTTCAGTTTATGTGCTGAGAGAAGGTAAGATATTGTAGGTTCAAACATCAAACAGACTTAGGACGATCCCTCTCTATGAAACACAGTTTCAATAATTTTTCATGTCTTGAATTTAATCCTGAACAACTGAAGATCCTGTGACTTCCCTGCCAGGATTAGGAAATGTAGGATATTCAGTGTTTTGGGACTTCACATGACCTTTAGCATAGCTGAGTCGTGGTTGACCAAAAGTACTCAAGTATAAGGATCTTATAATAGCCTTCCAGTATCTGAAGGGGGCTACAGGAAAGCTGGGGAGGGGCTGTCTACAAGGGCTTGGAGTGGTAGCAGCAGGAATGGTTTCAAGCTGGAAGATGGGAGGTTTAGACTGGAAGTCAGGAGGAAATTCTTCNGTCTAATGAGGGGTGTCCCTGCTCATGGCAGGGGCGTTTGAACCAGATGATCTTTAAGGTCCCTTCCAACCTGACCCATTCCAGGAATCTATGGATTTAATGTCAGAAATTAACACCAAGATCTCAATAATTAACAAAACTGTCATTTTTTCACAATACAATTGTATTCAAGGTTTTTTACCTCTAAATATACTCTCAAATGCTGTCCGGTTTTAAGGAGAGTCTAAATCGAACCAAACCAAACCAAATATAAACAACCAAATGAGTTTGTTTTGACAGTGAAAAAACAACACCTTTTTTAATTATTATTATTCAATGAGACAAATATTTCCCATAAACATTTTTACTTGGAACAAAGAGCTGATTTCCATTCAAAGCTGTTTAAAGGGAAAATGTTCAGAGCAGTCTAACCAGCCTTGGGTGCCTGAGTTTCACTGATGGGTGAAGAGAATGCTTAAGAGATGTCATGTTCCTAAAGCTTTCCAGGATCCCTGGGAAAGGCAGCTGCTTGCTAAATATTAGGAACTAATGTTAAATATTGTTTCTTCTTTGCCTCTTTCCTTCCCTGGTTGTGAATCAGAGCTGTGGGGAAGGAATGTGCACGTGTGTCTGAAAACTACTGGGTTCAATTCATTCTGGGACTACATAGAAATGTCTCAATTTAGTTATGAAGAGATATCCACAAGCGGAATATATCCGTTATGACACTGGCGTATCAACAACGATCGAGGGGCACAGGAGACAGAGGATCTTTAATTTTAAGTGATTAATTTTAATAGAATGGAGAGACCTATTAATCTTCCTTATACTGCTCATCTTCCCTGGTCTTAATCCCACAAGTCCTAACGTTCATCACTAGTTTTATTCCCTAGCTGGGACTAGCTTCATCTGTTCAGCAAAGTTTAGCAGAAGCTGAAACACTCTCATGAAGAAAAAACAATCAACCTTACCCCTTTCAAGAAAATGAATACTCTTTTTTTCTCTGACGGAGACAAGATCAGGTGTTACTGATCTACACAATGTCAGTGTCTGTCCTGGAAGAATAGCATTTACTGGAAGAATAGGATTTCAGTTTTAAAATAAAAAGGTATTTCTATAAAATATAAAAAATATTTATATGTACATCTGGAGTATTGTATCGCATCTGGAGTATTGTGTCCAGTTCTGGGCCCCTCAGTTCCAGAAGGACACAGAGCTGCTGGAGGGTGTCCAGTGTAGAGTAATGAAGATGATGAAGGAAGGAGAGCAGCTCCCTGATGAGGAAAGGCTGAGGGAGCTGGGTCTCTTGAGCTTGGAGAAGAGGAGGCTGAGGGGGGGACCTCATTCATGTCTCTAAATATGTGAGGGGTGGGTGTCAGAGGATGGAGCCAGGCTCTTCTCAAGGTCATCTGGTGACAGGACAAGGGGCACTGGGTGCCAGCTGGAACAGAGGAAGTTCCATATCAATATCAGAAGGAACTTCTTCCCAGGGAGGGTGCCTGCCC
>VZRI01006836.1:90257-114471 GCA_013397515.1 Upupa epops
GCCACCCCTCCACAGCCTCCCTGCATGGAGCTGTGGAGGGAAGGAGATTCCCCCCTCAGCTTCCTCTTCTCCAAACTAACCCTGCCCAGCTTTCTCAGCCTCTCCTCACACCACTGGTTCTCTAAGCCCCTTAGAAGCTTGGTAGCCCTGCTCTGGACCTGTTCCAGCATCTTTGTGTGTTGGCTATAATGAGAGGCCCAGAAATGAACCCCGGACTCAAGATGAGGCCTAACGAGGGCCTAGTACAAGGCCACGAGAACTTCCCTTCTCCTGCTGACCACACTATTCCCAATACAAGTTCACTCCCCAGCTGAGCATTTGAAGCTCTAAAGAAAGGAACTACCTCTTGTTTTCACCTGAGAAGAAACTAAAATCTTGTGGTTTCAAACGAAAAGACATGCTGCCATTTCCATTTTCAAATATGCAGGGTAATTCTTGTTTTCCTATAGGGATTAAGTCCCTGTCCCGAACGAGATAGCTATCTAGGATGCTTTATAATAATTTCTGCTCTTGGCAAGTTTAGAAATAAGCTCAGGACACAACTCAGAATTGACTTCCTAATCCAAATTGGGATTTAAAATATAAGAAAGTCTTGGGGTAACCCAGACATGGAAGATGTCGCTACGCTCATCACCTAAAGTTTTAATGAAGTCTAAAGAAAATTGACTCAGAAGATTCGCAGCTTCTCAGAAAACCCAACCAATTTTATTTAAATACCTGAAAAATAATTTATATGCTTAACTCCAGGCACAAAAGTTCAAAAACCTAATTGGCTGAGCCAATATTACACAGGAAATTAGCAATACCTGTTTCTGTCTCAGCCAGAGCACGGGCTAAGATATCTTTCCAAAATCTCCTATAGGTTTTAATTGTTGCCTTGCTCTCTGACAAGGTTTTGGACTGATCTGTCTAGTAGCCATTGAAAAAGTGACCTATTTGACACCTCACACAGGCCATGGTCATTCTCAGCAGATGAGAAAGATCCTACCCTCTGGAGGAAACCATGTCTGTTGCTTCAGGACAGAGAATCAGCCCTGAAACCTGTTAATTGACTGAGGTGCTGGAGCAGGTCCAGAAGAGCAATGAGGCTGGGGAAGGGACTGGAGGGAAAGTCTAATGAGGAGAGGCTGAGGGAGATAGGGGTGTTTTGCCTGGAGGAGACTTAGGGGGAACCTTATCCTTCTCTACAACTACTTGAAGGGAAATTGTAGACAGGTGGGGGTTGGGCTCTTCTCCCAGGCATCCAGCAGTAGGATGAGAGGGCAGAGCCTGAAGCTGCACCAGGGGAGGGTGAGGTTGGATGTAAGGAAGCCCTTCCTCATGAAAAGAGTGATCAGAGCTTGCAATGGACTGCCCAGGGCAGTAGTGGAGTCCCCATCCATGGAGGTGTTTAAGGGCAGCCTGGCTGTGCCACTTACTGCCAAGATCTAGCTGTGATGGTCATGGACTGGACCTGATTATCTCAGAGGTCTTTTCTATCCTCAATAGAGGATAGAAAATAATCAATAATTCTGTGATTCTGGGGAATTCTGTGATTCTAGACAGAAACAGTAGGATGCTTCATGCTGGTCTGAGATTCCTGAAACACCTTTACCCAATATCTGTCTTCACCCTTCCATAACCTGAAACAAATGTATTGAAACAAAAAGGTTTCTAACTGAAGAAGACAGTTTGAAAACATTCCCTGTTCAATTCTTTCGAAGAAGTATTGTGCAGACTCCGTATTTTCTTTACATTTAGCAAGATATTCAAAAAAGTAGATCTCGATTTTGGCCAATATTGCCCTTCAATAAAATGATGGGAACTATTTCCTTTATATGAAAGCTGAGAAGAGGTGGAGTTTTATTGTGTTAAAGCAATACATACAGTGTTTGCACTGCTGAGTGAACACACATTCCCTCAAATCTATAGAGGGATAAGGGATATAGACATATATATATATTTACATATATTTTCTGTAATACTTATGCATATATTACCCATTTTTTGATACTTTAAGGTACAATATCATCATTTTTATTTCTTTCCTGAATCAAAGGGCTAGTGGAGTGTTTCAGCTGTTGCTGAACTAGTGAATAACATTTCTTCATTCAATTCTTCCCTGTCTTTGAGATACCTCTGCCACCTGCCATGATCAAACTTAAAAACCCTGGGGGATAAATTTTGTCACACATAATGGTTTTTCACAGATTCATTAGGGATTGTAAGGGATTTTGAAAGATCACCTAGTCCAATCTCCATGCCACAGCAGGATCACCTAGACCAAGTAACATGGGAACATATTCAGTGGCAGAGGGATTGGACTGGATGATCTTCCGAGGTCCCTTCTAATCCCTAATAATTCTATGATTCTATGATCTCAGCTTTAACTGGAAAACAATTGTCCAAACAGCTTGATCAACATAAACTCTGATTTAACAACAATCTGGACCAGAACATGAAATCAGGAGAAACAAATGGAGATCCAAACACTGAAGTTAATTGCTAACGCAAATGGATGTTTATTAATATATATTGTAGGAGCAGTTTTCACTCTAGGAAAATATTATCAGACCCTATGGGCATCCATTCCCCACTTTAGTTATTTATTTTTTTTAATGAGCTCAGGAAAGATTAAAGCCCTAATTAAACCCATATTTTATTTCTGGATTTAGGCTTTTGTTTTGTTTTTTAAACTGCATCCTTTTAATGTAAACCTGGCATTCTGGCATTACTCATATGCCCAGAAGAATGAGATAATCAACAACAGTTTATAATAAGAGTGGGCCAGAACAGAGCATGAAGTTCAATAAAGAAGATGTATTTTCCTATACACTGCTAGGAGACATCAGATTTTCTTCTGGATTTGAAGGGTTGTTCTGCAAGTCAGGATTACAACTATGCAAGAGTTGAAATCCATCTGTTTATCCCAAATCAAATCTGGGAGCTGTTGTGCTGAGAGGTGACAGACATGAGTCTTAAAGAACTCCACAGAACAATGGAAAATAAACCAACCCTCCAAATTAATTGTCTCCAATCTGGGCAGGATAGTGACATCACATTGAGACAAGTACATTCTAACTGATCATCAAGCTGGGACTCAGCTCTCCTAACTCCAGACGTTATGGTCTTTGTGCCCACATGTGGGTGTTTTAGATCACAATTTCAGTCTAGGACTGAACTAGTTCAGTCAATAGAGTGTGAAGAATGATGTAGTGAATCCTGAGGAGGACTGTACTTCCAAACAGCTGAACTGCTCTTCAAAATCTGCTGTAGCTGTTGCCTAGACAGGAGTGAGGTGACTAAACTGCATGGAAACACATATTGGCGATTAAAATTCTGCTGCTGGAAACACCTCTGCTGCAGAATTGCTGCTGGAAAGAAGGTAAAAGTAGAGTGTGGCAAACAGCTGAGATATAGAAGAGTATTTCTGTGGTGGATGGAGTCAGCTGATGTTCATCCCAGTCTTCCTGCCCACCTAACACCACATCTTCTTGGCAGGTGGGTAGAATAAGCAATGTCAGAAATCCATGACATAACTTTACCAGTAAAATGATGAATAAATAAACCTATTTGGGCTGTAAAGAAACAATAGAGAGGGAAATAATCATATTGCCATCAAAATAATACTGTTACCCTGTTCATTTATAAAGAGAGCTTCTAAGGTTTGAGGTGGTGGCAATCTGGAGCAGCCTGGACCACATTCATAGCAGTGCTGCCCAGCAGTTGCAGTGGATGAGATGTGATGAGCAGCATGGTCTGATTGCGTAAGCTAAATCAGAGCTGGTGCTAATCATGTGCCCTGGGGTGTACTACTGTTTATTATGTATTTTATTCCTAGTGTTGTTCTGCCTAATCAAGAAGGGCTCCTTCTTGCTCTGTGTAAAAGCAACGCAATAGCCATAACTTCCCAAAGACTTTACAACCTACCAAGCTTTTTGCTCTCATTACTCAACCTCACAGTGGAGGAATTGTTTTCATTTAAAAAAAACCCAACAAACTCTTTCTAAAAGCAAAAGCAGAGGACAGTAAATGCTGGAAAGAAAATCAATGTGAGGAAACGATCTACTTTGCAATTCAAATGTAGCAGCAGTTAGGAAGGTCTCTGAAATTCCATAAGGAATTTGCAGATAGTTGGGAAGATCACACCTTCTCACAACCACTAAATTATTGTGAAAGAGCACAAAAAGGTATTGTACAAAAAGCAGTAAGATCCTATCTCACAGGAGACAGTGGCCTTCTGCCACTGGATCATCAGAGCACTTATGCTACACAACAGCAATCAAGGCATGAGTCCTGTGTCTACAGCACTAAAAACTGGGGGGATGCAGATCACAGGGTATAAATTGGGTTAGCTCAGTTGATTCTGGTGCTGAGCATGAGGAACTATAGTGTTACACCTGGTACTAGGGCTCTGAGTCAGCTCTTGCTGCCTTGACTGCTACCCCAATCTAATTCAGTGGATTGAAATCTAGATTAGCTCTCAAAAACAAGACCCAAATTGCCTATTGCTGAGGGGGTTACTTCATGTTCCAGTTGAGTTTGATTTGCCCACAATGCCTCTGTTTCTTGAGATATTAATGGAAATGAACAGAGCAGATTCTTGCTGTTCTTAACTGCAGCACTAACAATAACTGCCGTGTTGGGATGTGCCAGGATTGGGGGATAAATCTGCTGTGATGTAACATGACAGTTGTTTTCAATCTACTTAATATTTGTGGTTTATTCCTGTTGCTACAGGCCAGGGTCTAGGATGCCTAAGTTTTGCTTTGTAGTGCATTTCCTCAGTGACAATCTCCTTCTCCAGGATACGAGATAATTAGTTCACCTGGATCACACTTAGTGTCCTCGACAGACGCAGAACTGAGTGGGAACTCATCTGAACGTTGACATTGTGCCGATCATTGCATTGAGCACAATGTTTATACACTAGGATTATCTCCCCATACATTTGTCTTTCTACCTGTGTGCTACTTTGCAATTAGCCAGAGAAATAGTGCTCAGGGCAACCCAAGCATGTGCTACTCAGTCATGGTTAGAACTCCAAGAGGTCTTGGCTTTGTGTAGCAAGGCTGTTGATACGACAAGATGCCGTTGGTACGAGATCCTGTTGATGCTCGGTCAAAAAATCAATTTGAAATCAACTTATTTGTTGCTTAGTTTTTGTCTCAAAGTACAACATGTTCTCTCAACTATCAGTTTCCCAGTAAGATCCTATAGAAGATATTCAGATAGTTTGAAACAACCAAGTTTAATTTCACCTGAGCCTGGTGCTTGCCTGGGCATGTATGAAAGGAGTGGAAAAAGCAGGATGAGGCCAAAGAGAAGAACTACACTTGTGATGAAAAGAGAGGAGGATAAACCCAAATCACAGGTGGAGTTTGCTGTGGTGGTGGCTACAAAGAACCCAAAAGATCTGACTGAAAAGCTGAGATGGGTTTTGCCTTTGTTGTTAGTTACGTGAAAGACCCCACACAATTTGTGCCTCAGTTTCCTTATTTGGTAACTGTAGAGAAGAATAAGTTCTTAAAAATACTGGACTGTCATCCAGTCACTAGTCAGCTGGGAGAAAAGCCTGACCCCCACCTGACTACAACCTCTGTTCATGTTTTTAAACATCCCACCTGGATGTGTTCTTGTGCAACTTGGTCTGGGTGATCCTGTTGTGGCAGGGGGACTGGACTAGATGTTCTTTCAAGGTTCCTTCTCATCCCTAATGATTCTATGATCAAGTCTAAATACTCGGGTCTTGGAATTTTAGTTGTCAATCCTGGTTGTTCATGGGAATAACTATGATTTTCATTTCCTCATCTCTGTTTTGTTGGCATCACTAAGTTTTGAGTGATTTCTTCTATCTTCTGAGAAGTTTTTTCATGATCACCATTCATCTGACCAAGTGGTCTTGCAAGAAAGGGAAGGTGTGGGAAAGCAAAGAGCTGCTATAATTTAATGGGAAACTTCCCATTCCCGCTGAGGGAGTTGGATCAGATCCTTAAACCTGACCTCTCTCTGCATTTCATTTTGCCTTCCATCCATCACCACCACACTAATCCTTGTAGCTGATCTACTTTCAACCTGCCATGGGTTTATCATCAGTCATGTCCAGAACACTCCTCTCTCCCACCTTCCAACCATCTTAAACATCAACAGGATTTCACAGACACTTTTCCAAGAGACGTCTTCAAATGGTGCTGCATTTCAGACACATTTTTTTCCAGCCTTTCAGGGTGCAACACACTCAATCCATCCTACTTTTTATGATGCTCTCTTGTGCCTTTCAAATCCTACTGAAGGATCTCGAAGCGTGGCGCAGCTCCCCTGAATAAGCCTGTTGTCTGGGAGGGAGAAACAATGGGCCTTATTTAATGAGATTCGTTACAATAGGAAAAACAGCTCAAAGAGAAAAAAAACCAACAACAAAGAATTAAAAAGAGGCAGTTACAGCAATGCGACTGACTGTTAAACCATTCCTTTATGCAACTTTGGCACCAATCGTACCTTTTCCTGGATGTTTGCCAGCATCCTTCACAGTTTAGGCTCAGTCGTTGATTTTTTTCGTTACGATTTCCGCTCGGCTTTACAGTTGCACGGCCCATGGTGTAATTCATTTCCGCTGTGAAAATGCTCCACTACATTAACACTTCTGCCTGCCTGTAACTTGATCAAAGACAACCTATCTGCTTTAATTTACTCTGAAGGGTGATTTGGGGTTTTTTGTTATTTTTTAGTGGGTTTTTTTTAAGTAATATAGTTTTATTTCAAGCTGTGTCCCCACTGAAGAAAAGGAACTTTGTTTTCAGTGGACAATCATAGAATCATAGAATCATCAGGGATTGGAGGGAACCTCGACAGATCATCCAGTCCAATCCTCCTCCCACAGCAGGATCACCCAGACCAAGTCCAGGTGGGTTTCAAACATCTCCAGTGAAGGAGACCCAATAAACCCCCCCAGGCAGCCCCCTCCACTTCCCTATCACCCTCCCTGGGAAGAAGCTATAGAATCACAGAATCAGTCAGGGTTGGAAGGGACCACTGGATCATCCAGTTCCAACCCCCCTGCCATGGGCAGGGACACCCCACCCTAGAGCAGGCTGGCCAGAGCCTCATCCAGCCTGGCCTTAAACACCTCAAGGGACTGGGGCCCAACCACCTCCCTGGACAACCAGTTCCAGCCTCTCCCCACTCACGGTGAAGAACTTCCTCCTCACATCAAGTCTACATCTCCCCATCTCCAGCTTTGCTCCATTCCCCCTAGTCCTAGAACCAACAACAGTTTCAGTGGCAGAATCACCATTCCTGGAGGTGTTTAAAAACCAAGTAGCCATGGTCTCGTGGTTAGGTTGGTGCTGGGATGAAGGTTGCACTTGGTGGTGCTGGAGGTCCTTTCCAGTCATGAGGATTCTGTGATTCTACTTACAGAATAGGTTCAGATTTGAAGAACAACCCCAAATATTTCACATCACAAAAATATCCCAGTGTACTCTCGAAGGGCACAAGCACCTTCCAGATGTTCTGTTCTACTGCATCTAAGGGACTGCTTGGATGGGTAAAACATATATACACAACCTGGTCTGGGGACTGGCACGGGCAGTGGTGACAACTCACCTGTTCCTTTTTGCTTAGTTTTCTTGGAGTTTTTCTAGGGCATTATGAGAAGACCAGTAGCCAAGTGCCTTCTCTTTGAAACTAGACATGGAAAGGCTTCAAACTATGAGTGATAATAGTTGGGTTTATTTGGTAGGTGTTAAGTATTAAATTCTACTCAAAGAAACAAACCAAGCAAAGATTCTTCAGGGGAAAATGATATGAAAATCCTGAATTCTAACAATACCAGGGTGAAGGTTGTTTCCATATCTCTATGATAGATTTTTTAATGATCTACTACTTGCAATGGTTTGGCTTCTTTAGGACAAAATCTGAGTGGTTTCGCAGAACAACGGAATTATTGATGCTGGAAAAGACCTCTGAGCAAATCCAGCCCAGCTCAGGACCTGACATCACCACATCAGCCAGAGCAGGGCACTAAGGGGTTCAGACGGTCTTCTCTTAAACACGTCCAGGGTTGGGGACAACACCATTGCCCTGAGCAGTTCATTCCAGGGTTTGATCAGCCTTTCCATGAAGGAGGGCTTCCTAATATCCCATCCAACTCTCCCCTGGGAGCAGCTTCAGGCTCTGCCCTGTTATCTGGTCCTGGGAGAAGAGCCTGACCCCCACCTGACTACAACCTCTCTTCAGGTAGTTATAGACAGGAAGAAGTTCCCCTCGTGTCTCCTCTTCCCCAGTTTCTCAGGTCTAAGGTTTAAACCTAGGTTTAAATACCTAAGGTTGGAATCCTGAGGTTTAAAACTTATAAGCAACAACAAGATCTGAATCACATTGCTCCACTGTGTTTATTAACAGACTTCACACTTTTTTCCTTCCTCCTGTTTGCATGTTGCTGGCATAAATCTATCAACAGGATTCAAATCTGGGCTCATGTTGGCAGAGGTAGCTAACAGCAAGGCTTGGCTGCTATTCTCTCCTACCACATCAAAAGCACCCTGCAGAGCTGCTCATGAGGTTTTCCCTGTCTCCACGCACTTTACAGACTGCCAGGCTTAGGCTGCCCAGCACTGAGACCAAGAAACTATGAAAGGCAGACAAGGATCTACAGTCTTCTAGGAGACGTGAGGGGCTGAATCATGCTGAGTTCAGACTAAACCGCTGGGTAATTGCTCTGTCTGATTACTGAGCAGTTTCCAAAAACTCATAGATTGGCCAACTCTGGGAATGTTTTTCACATGAACAGCATCCCTGAGCTGGGTTTAGGTGATTCCTCAAGCAAGACTAATGGTGTCTTGATGATTCTTTCATTTGTTCTTTGAAATACTAAGACCCTTTAGTAGAAGCACTTCAAAGAAACCACCCCAAATATTTTAAAAACACCATCCCTCTAAAAACCTCTCAATGAACCAAACAAAATCCCAGATGGCTGGATGTAAACTCTGCACAGAGAATTTTTCTACACAAGTGGTCTAGATTTGGTAAAATTATAATGATGCAATAGTAGATTTTTATACTGGGAGGTGATCTGCTGTAATTCCCACCTGTGAACACCCTAAATGTTATCAACTAGTTCCCTAGTTCTTATTCACTCACATTAAGCATCAGCTTATGTTGAAGAGTTGGTATGATTTGAGCAGAGACTAGTTAGAACTAGGTCTTGGTTCTATAATCCACCCCTAAATAAGTAGGTTATATGAAGCTAAGTCCTTGGTCAATGAAGCTGTGTAGAGATCATAGAACCATCAAATCACCAGAGATCAGAAGGGACCTCAAAAGATCACCCAGTCCAATCCCCCTGCCACAGCAGGATCACCCAGACCAAGTTGATGATGATATCTTGCATTGTTCTTAATTTTATGGAGGGCATCAAGCTGTATGATCATTATGTAACTCGACAACAAACATAAATGCATGAATAAAGGCAAAATTGAGACAGAAGTATGAGAATGAATCCAGAAAAATAGAGGAAATGGCAGTGTGAAGAAGAATTCACAGAACAGAAAGCCCTTGAGGAGTCTGTAATGCAGCTTTGATAACTACTATCAGTGTAAAATAGGCTGCAGCTGATCATCCAAGCTCCATTGCTTTTACACTGTTTGATAGTAACTCTTAATGAATATAGTCAAGCATGGCATTTTCATGGACATTAATCAGTATTGCAGTAGCTAAGTTCAAGAGAGGACTGAACAGGAAAGCCTTATAGTAAATAATTAGAGTCACAATAGGCATCTACTGTACACACAACAGCTACCTCTGCCCACAAAATTGATTTCTCTCAGTCCCTCATGGCCCACAGGACAAATCCTTAATGTTCTCAAACATGCAGGCTCAGTAATGATGCCTGAATAATTTCAGCTGCCTTGGTAGGCAGACTAAGTACAACATTATGTCCTTAGCTGACTGAGACTCTTTTAAAACTTCCAAATACTAAAATATCTACTCATAATGGATACCTGTCACGTGAAGAAAGGCTGAGAAAGCTGGGTATGACCAGCCCTGAGAAGAGAAGCCTTAGGGGGGACTCAATCACTATATACCAGTACCTAAAGTGTACCTACCAAGAAGACAGTGACTCCCGCTTTACAAGTGTGAAATCTCATTCTGCTCCAGGGGCAGCAGTTCTGGTTTGCTTCAGGGAGATGGGGAGACAGTTATTTTTTCCCACTGCTGTGAAGCATCTGCCTGCGGTCAGGCAAAAGGGAAGAGAGTGGATTTACGCTTCCGGTTCATTTCAACAGGGGGAATCAAACTGTCAACAAGTACTGGTAATGGAGAAACCTTGTGCAAAGCTGTTCTCATTGAACCTCATCTTTTCATTCAGTCAGTAAAGGAAGATCTGACATAAAAAGAAGAGTATACTTTGAGAGTGTGTATATATGTATATAAATGTATATATAAAATATTCTTCCCTTCCTTCCCTTCTTCCTTCCTTCTTTCCGTCTTTCTTTCCCTTTCCTTCTTCTTTCTTTCCTTCTTTCCTTTCTTTCTCTTTCTTTCTTTCTTCTTTCCTTTCTTTCTCTTTCTTCCTTCCTTCCTTCTTTCTCTTTCCTTCTTTCTCCTTCCTTCCTTCCTTCCTCCCTCCCTTCCCTTTCCTTCTCTTTCTCTTTCTTTCATTTTCTTCTTTATTTTTTCTCTCTTTTTCTTTCATTCCTAATGTATAAAACCTGGGCTTCCAGTCTTCTCAATTTCACTCACATCCTTAATTGACTTTCTGCCTTTTTCTAATTCTCACTCTGCAATCATGGAGTCATAGAATCATAGAATCATTAGGGATTGGAAGGGACTTCGAAAGATTATCTAGTCCAATCCTCCTGTCACAGCAGTATCACTAGACCAGGTCGCACAGGAACACATCCAGGCGGGTCTTGAACGTTTCCAGAGTGCTAGTTTCCACTTTCAAACTAGTTATTTAACACCTCAGCATGTCCATTTGCTGACCCTGGTTGCAGCAGAAAACCCTAGGACCAAACACTACATCACTGCGTTGCTTTCTACACAAGACTGTTTAAACATCAATAATTATCTGAACTAGAAGACGAGTTTTTTATCTGCCTTCTCCTTTTTTTCATTGCACCTTATTAACAGGTCTTTAGGAGGTCCAAACATATTCCTTCTCATTTCAGATCTAGAGTTTAAGAGAAATCTGAAAGGTTTTGTAATGTTGGGTTAATGGAGGGAAAGAGGAGAAGGACTGGAAAATTCTGCACCTTTCTGAACAGGAGCCAGTTTGGATAGAAAGACTTTTCAGAGACTGACGTCAATAGGAACAAGAGAGGGATGGGAGTGTTTCCTTTTTACCCCAGGGCTAAACCCTTGCATTTTAATTCCAAAGCCCTACTCCTCAGCTTTACCTGTACCATTAATTGCATCTCAAATTCTTTTCCTTTAGAAGGCCTCATGTTTTCTAGGTTCCTTGAGAAAGAACACAATTTGTTCAAAGATAGAACAAGGGGAGATACCACATGAAAAAAAAACCCAACAAAGAAACCCAAACCTGAATCTCTCTATTGTAGAGTCAGACATTGCAAGGCTGTGTGCTGTATTCCAGTGTAAATGCCTACGTTCTAAAGAGCTGAAATGCTCTTAGTTACTTGTAAAGAGCTAAAATCTTCCATTTCTTGTGAAGAATGAAAATCATTTTGAAGCTAAGGCAGGAGGACACTGGCTTCCAGTGCTGCGAGTCTGTGCCTGAAAACCCATTATGGAAATCAGTCCCAATAAATTATTTGCTTTGACTGTTCCCATCTCATACAAAGTAACTGTTCATTGTCCACCTAATAAAAGAGAGAAAGATTTAGAAAGCCCTTAATAACCAGTAATTAGCTTTCTATTTCCTGTTATAAAAATTGAACACACTGAAGAACTGAGCCGTTTGTATCATTTTCAAGGAAGGAATTGCCATTTCTCTCAGAGATCCTCCCACAGAGCTGAGCTTAATTTTAGCATCCAGCCTCTAAGTGATGGCCAGGATCGTTATCATCATGGAAACTAAGAGGATGTAGGAAATGGGAGAAGGAAACAAGAATTATTCCAGTTTTGTTAGGAATTATGAGGTCTGCACAGATTAAAAAATAAAACAAGAGAAGAAATAAAAAGAAAAGGAAAACAAAAAGAAAAGTCAAAGCAAAGAATCCTTCCAAGAGGCAGTTACCCACCACCAACACTGGCAGGCAAGCAAATCATTAATAACAACAACAACAAGGGAGCATTCATTGTTGTGCAGCAATGGAGCTGAGTAGCTCTGTGTGGAAAAGGAGAGAGAAAAAGACTCATGTTGAAACACAAAAAGAAGCACAAACCGCTTGGAATATTTCCTTCCTCTGTAGTAGAAACCATCTGAAATTAATGAGTCTTATTAATGTAAATTGCGCCGCACTGTCAGACATAAATATCCCAATACCAAAGGGGCCCATTACCATTAACATCAGAAATGATCAACAAATAAAACTGTTAATGCCACAATATTTACTGGACAAATTGACTCCACTCCAAGATAGGCTTATGATCGTGTCTTGCTGTTCGATTTCATTTCCCTGCAAGATGCACTAATGCATGTTGTTATGTGCAGCTGTGGCTGCTTTTCATAAAAAACCGAGTAGAAATAGAATCTGTTTTCTACTGGGAGGTGTCGAGCTTGACTTAATCACTGTTCTTTTCTCCCCCCTGTGAAAATGGAGAGTTTTGATCTCTTCGAAACCGATATTGGAAAAATCTGAGATTTTTATTAGAAAGGATAGAAACAAGCTTGAAGATTGGTTCTCGAGAGGAAAACCAAACCAAAACAAAACCCCAGACTAATGATTTAAGTCAATCACAAACAGATGTTCTCCTGGAGAGCTAATAAATTTGTTTCTGATATTTTTTTCCCTGCAAAATGCAAAACACAGCAGCCTCTGAATAAAATCTCCCATTTTTCTGCTGAGGTTTCTTCAAACTTTGAATTTTGAAAAGACACACAATTGGCTATGAGACATCTCCAGTTTCTCAGTGGTAAACACCACAACCATAGGGGTTTTTTTCAAATATTCAAATATAAGAAGATGAAAAAGTGCTTCAATTTCTATGGAAACCAACTTTAAATTTCAAAAGTTTTGCAAAACACCTGAATTTGAACATTTAGACCCATTGGCCCTGGTCCTATCCCCAGATGACCTTGAGAAGAGCCTGGCTCCATTCTCCTGACGCCCACCCCTCACATATTTATAGACATGAATGAGGTCAGCCCTCAGCCTCCTCTTCTCCAAGCTAAAGAGACCCACAATCTAGTAGTTACACTCACTATTTAGTTGTAGGAACCATGTTGTGCTGCTGACCTCCTGTTCCAGGTTTACTAGTTCAAAAACAGTCACAGAGTCTAAAGCAGCATCACAAAACTCATCTGTAGCAACAGGATCAAGGAAGCTCTGACACAGTTGTTAACACGGTGATCCACAGCCAGAGGTGAAAGAACTGCTTGGCAGACCCTCACCAGCACAATGCAGTGTTCCCAGGCATTATCCTATCCACGTTTGATTGCTCTCTAGGAATGGAGTCTTTTCCAGCCCATGGGCCTGACTGCAATTCCAACTAATAATAATCATCATCTTTTTTTTTCCTGGTGTTTTTATCCACCTCATTTTAAACAACTTCTTCAGTCCACTGGTGTGTCTGCTGTATGGTATAATTACTGAAGGTCACCGAAAAGCCTGAAGGAGAAGAAAGAACTCAAGTGATGGGGCCCCCAATTGACATCAGTCGACCTAATTTTCTTGAAGTCAATGAAGTCAGCAACAGTTGAGTGTTTAGCTCATTTTTCTTAATTATTTCTGCTGTAATCACAATTCTATCCTTCTTCAAGGACCCGCACAGCTGGAAGCTGAACGAGAAATAACAATCATTTCTCCAAACAGTGATGGTAATAAAATAGATGGTACCTGTTCTGCTGGTTTATGAGGAGACTTTATACTGACACTGCATTTACTCCATCTGGGGGGCAGGTTGGAGTTAGGGTTAGGATTTGTAGGCAGACATGAAATGTCTCTTGCTCTCTTCAATTTAGTCAGCATCGTAGAACTACTGGCTTTCTCTAGCCAGACATCAGGAAAGAGCTTCAGTACTCAAGGCAGATAACTCAGGTGAGTTCCTGACGTTGAGATAAAAGCACACACATTTTCAAAAAGCAGACAGAAAAATTAATGAAATAAAAGTTAAATCAGATTTAAGAAAAATAAAGACACAGGCTGAACAGGTGTAGAGTCTTTAAGAGACTTGCATTTCTGGAAGATGGGAAGATATACTCTTGGGATGGGAAATAAATAGAGTTTAAGCTTTTACCTAATTTTAAATCTTCACCTGAGGATCCAGTGCAAGTAATTCCCCAAATCATTATTTTTAGTAAAGCACTCTTTTAACACCAAGAGTGTTGTCTGTACATTCTAGCTGGCTTCAATTCCCTTCAACTGAACAAACTCTTTCTGGTTTGGGTTTGGTTTTTCCTTTGTTTTCCTTTTTGCTTCTTCCTCACCCACAAAATGCTTCTGTTACCATCATCTTTATTTTTATTAGATCCTGTTTTCTAGTAAGAAATGAGATGTGAGATGCTACATACATGTAGTTTTATATTTATATATAGAGAGAGTGCTTCAGTCTTTGCAATGAAGCTTGATGCTAATTGTTTTTGTGCATTAGTAATCATCCCTCTGTAAGCAGCAAAGGCTATTATTGCTGTAGTGTGTGTTTGAGATGCCCTGCAGATTCGAGTCATTTTGGGTAAGGCAGCTGTGTGTGGTAAAAAGGTTTTACAACGCCTATAAAATTGTCCCTCATGACACATTCGGCAAGTGAATGTGTGGCATTAAATACTGGATGCCATAGCTTTATGCAGTTTTTAAACAAGACCCATCCTCAGAGACACAGGTGAGAAAGTCTAGAGGCTGGCGTAAGACCTCCTGAGCAACAAATGGCTTTTGCCTGACTAATCATGGAATCATAGAATCATCATGGCTGGAAATGACCCCCAGTTTCATCAAGTCCAGCCCTCATCCCAACATCTCCCCAAACCCCAGACTACAGCCTCAAGTGCTCTAGCTACTCACCTTCTAAACATCTCCAGGGATGGGGACTCCACCACCTCCCTAGGCAGCCTGTGCAGTGCCCAAACACTCTCTCAGGAAAGAACTTCTTCCTAAGATCCAATCTAAACCTCCCCTGATGCAGCTTGAGGCCATTTCCCCTCATCCTATCATTGGAGACTTGGGAGAAGAGACCAGCACCAGCCTCATTGCAACCTCCTGTCAGGTAGTTGTAGAAAGCTATAAGGTCTCCTCTCAGTCTCCTCTTCTCCAGACTAAAGAACCCCAGTTCCCTCAGCTGCTCCTCACAGTGCCTGTTCTCCAGCCCTCTCCCCAGCCTCGCTGTACTTCCCTGGCCCTGTTCCAGCCTCTTAATGCCCTTCTGATACGGCAATGCCCAAAACTGGACCCAGTACTCAAGCTACAATCTCACGAGTGCAGAGTACTACATGCAATTCTAATCTGAGTCAACAGGAGTTTTATCATAGAATCACAGAAGCATTAGAAATCAGAAAGGACCTCAAAAGATCATCCAGTCCAATCCCCCTGCCACAGCAGGATCACCCAGACCAAGTGGCACAGGAACACATCCAGGTGGGTCTGGAATCTCTCCAGAGAAGGAGACTCCACAACCCCCCTGAGCATCCTGTTCTAATGGTCCGGTACCCTCCCTGGGAAGAAGTTCCTTCTGCTGTTCTTATCTGTCACACTCCTATCTCCCCCAAATGGATCCAAGTATCCTGGGAAACTGGACAAAACTTGTTTCCCTCACAGACTGCTCCTGCAGAAGCCTAAAAGGCACCAGCGATTACAGTTACTTGTTACAGTGCTCAGAGACATCATAAGAGAACTTTGAGCATGTGAGGAGTTTCTTGAGTTTTCATCCAAGCCTTTAGTAAATCAGGGTGATACAGCTCCTAGATCAATGCTGAGTAACATCTTACCAGCTCAAGGAGGGAACTGAGAGATTTTGCAAACTCATTCAGCTAATTACAGGCAAAAACCCTCTTCACATCCTGGTCTTCCATGCAAAAATCCTAGAGGCAAATACTGTTGTTTCTGTTGGCTAGAACAACAAATGGAAATCGTGATCTACCCACACAGAGTCTTCAAGGGAAAGGAGAGGCTAAATTACCTTGCTTGGTGTCATTGTCTCCATCACCTTGAACCCCTGAGATTCAAAGCACCACCATTGCAGCTGTGAGTGGGCATCACTTTTATACAGTGAAAACAACTTTCCTTGTGTTGTCTCTCTATTTGCAACTCATAGCCAAGACAAGTGATGCAAATCAAGGCAGGATTTGCAATAGAAAGAGTTTCATCTGATTTAGAATTGAGATGGAATGAGCACAGGGTTCTTATTAGATCCTTTGGTGATGAAAAGACATAGCTAACACAAGGATGCTGTGGCTGTGGTGGTATCAGATCTCACTAGGACTGTGCCTTTAGACGTCATTGCACAGGCACAATTATTGCAACCTACAGCAATCACACCTCATTAGGTTCAGTTAAGCCAGGATAGAAACATCATTTGTAATGAACTGTAACCTTCCTCAGCCATTTCCACTTTTGGATACCCTCTCCACCCTTCACCCCCAGGATTCCCTTTGCTGAAACCCACTTTTCCGTTGTATCTCTGCAAACAACTGCAAGGAGAGAGTTCACAGGATCCCCAGACACACACTCTTAATCTCCTTCTTTCCTGGCTTCTGGAAAAGTGTAAACAGTGATCCAACATCCCCCATCCAAATTAAGACCAGTTTTCTCTAAAATAGTCACACCTTGATAGGGTAAGTCTCATGAGGAGAGGCTGAGAGAGCTGGGGTGGTTCAGCCTGGAGAAGTGGAGACTCAGGGAGGACCTTATTTCTCCCTATGAACACAGAGATAGAATGAACATAGAGGGATTAGAGGGATGGATAGATAGATAGATAGATAGATAGATAGATAGATAGATAGATAGATAGATAGATAGATAGACAGACAGACAGATAAAATGAACATGTAATCACTGTGTTTCAAGAATTGATTTTCATCCGGATGACAGACTGTTTCTTTCTGGGAAATGACAAGAGCAGATCCTTGAATAATTTAAAAACACTCCTCAGAATTTTCACAGGTGAGAAAGGTGTTAAAAATACTCGTTTTCCTGTGACAGTTTAAACTTTGATGAATGTGCACTCTCCAGTGAAATAGATCACATTAACAAATTCTCATTTCCCACCCATTTTTACTTTACCCTAATTTAGATCCCCTGGAGTTTTGTGTAGTAATAAAAGTATAAAAATCACTGACTACAAGCTCTGAATCCTCTGGCTCTCAACACACCTTTTCCCTTTTCTGGGTCAGCGTTGTTCCTGATGCTAAGATCTCTGGAAATCAGATAGGATTCGTTGCAATATCCAGATCTCATGGATATTAGACTGCTCTCTCCACCCCACTGAATGACCCTACAATTCCTTCCTGTCACCCCTGAGGAGAGGTGGTATAAAATGAGGAAAATTCTCATTCCTCAGTGCTAGGAAAGCAAGGAATATTTTAAGCCTTCACCAAGAGTCAGCCAGCAGTGCTGTTCAGCAAAGTTTGCAGACCACGGTTTCATTAGGGAATTAAAAGAAACAACACCATGTGCAGTGCTGTCAACACCTTGGCAATATCAGCCTTTCCTCAATTACTTTTGCTTACAAATTACTCCTAATTTTGTTCTTTAAAGCTAGTTAAGAACAAGTGCTGGTAGGATTGATGGGGAACTAACTGCATGATTAAGTAATTACATTTTTAAAGCTTGCCTTACACTACGACTAACGATTTGTCACACAGGAGCAGAGAACCAAGGTAATGAATGAGAAATGTTTTCAAGTAGTTAGTTTCTTGCGAGTCTTTTATCATAGCACTGCTGGTGCCATGCACGCATATGATTCGTGATGCAAGAAAATCTATCATATAATCTCAGCATTTCTGAGCAATTTGTCAGACCTTTGATCCCATGTAGCATTTATTATGCTATTTGTCCTCCCATCAAAAGCCATTTGGGCTAGAAAGGACTGAATTGAATTGGTTTTGGATTAAAGAGTTTCTTTCTCTCTCTGAAAATGGTGGTTTCACTAAATTCAAACCCGCTGTTGATACAGAACGACTTAACGAAATTCAGCACACCAAGAAGAATCCGAAGCATTCTGTTTCAAATCGTTTCCAACTTGAGAATCTTCCTTAGTTTCCTTCACTACCAGCAGGAAGGATTTTCAGGCTGTGTCTGTCTAAGAAAGTAGTTTTAATTTATTTATGAAAGAAATCACCTCAGTGATTCCAATTGTTAAGGCTTCTCTGAGACATTGGAATTTCCCCCCTAAACTGTGACTTGGTCTTCTGTTCTGTGACGTGGTCTGGGTGATCCTGCTCTGGCAGGGGGATTGGACTAGATGATCTTTTGAGGTCCCTTCCAATCCTTAATGATTCTATGATTCCATAAAATGAAAATAAAGAAGCAGTGTTTAGAAATAAATATTCCGGGATTTGATAAACTCTAAAGAATTACTTGATTTGATAACCAGATGAATTGATCTGATGAGGCCACAGAATCACAAAATCATAGAATCACAGAATAATCCTAGTTGAAAAGGACCTCCTAGATCCCTGAGTCCAACCATCCCCACCCCAGCAAAAACCTCAGTCTCTGAGAGACTGACAAACACAAACTCCCTCTCTGCTGCCACTCCAGCAGGGAGTGAAGCACTGTGGCTACATCCTCTTAAATACCTCTAGGAACGGGGACTCCACCACCTCCCTGGAAAGGCCCTTCCAGTGCCCAATCACTCTATCTGCAAAGAATTTCTTCCTCAGATCCAATCTAACCCTCCCCTGCCTCAACTGCAGAGCAGTGCCCCTGCTGCAGTCAGCAGTCACCAAGGAGAAGAGGCCAACAGCCACCCTTCTACAACCCTATTATTTACAATGTGGGAGCATTTGGAGGCTTCAGGTGCAATTGTGCAACAAGTGGATGAGGCACTGTACGAGTGGGGATGGGCAGTTGGTATACATGGAGAATAATATACATAACATAATTGATTTATTATCAATAGACAGGTGAAGGAATTCAAAGAGGACTGACCCAAGGTCAGAGGAAAGCAGTCTCTGGTTACTATTCTAATTCCATCCTCATTCAAAAACACAAATTCTAAGCATCTCTTCTTTTATTGTCTGAACCAGACCTAATTCAAGTTGAGGGGTTTTGGGGAGATAGTTTGTTTGCTTGTTTGCTTGCTTGTTTTTTTTTTTAAACCACATCAAACCAGATACAGCAATGAAGCTAACAGAATGAGTGATTTACCATTTGGAGCTCTCTCCAATCTATACTTTCACTCAGCAAATGTAATTTGTCCTAGGGGTTGTCTCCTTGCTCAGAAAAGCAATGATAAATAGCTATTCTGGAATGGAATGACGAATATGGGATTGGATCTACTTCAGGGCACTGCAGTCAAAAAGAAAGGATTCACTTTGCTTTCAAGCTCAGGGAAATATATTTGGTGCTTTAGTTAAAACCAGAAGTATGGGAGATGTGGGAGCTTTTTCTTCTTCCTCCAGAACTGTCCAGCATGGCTCTAGCACCTCACTACCTTCATGTCAAACCTGTCATCTAACCTGGTATAGGTAGAGGTAGTAGTGGGATTGAGATTAGCCTGCTCTCTCTTGACCTACTGTGTCTTCAGCATCTGTCCAACATCACTGCTCCTGGTCATCATGCTGACTGATGAATAATTCATAATAACCCAAGAGTTTTATTTATATTTATTGTAATCTCAACATGGTAAAACGATTTCTACTCTACGCTTAGGCTGTTCTCATAGAACACAGACAGAAGGTGATGAGATTTAGATGAGATTTGATCGCACTTAGAAAAGTGCAAGGAAGAGATTGCCTGATCCAGAGAGTTGAAGAGCTGCCCAAAATAAGAAGCAATTATCCAAAGCAGAAAGCCTTGTACCTGATGTGACACAAATCTCAGATGTCTTAGTGCATAGTTATATTTTTTATCATCACACAGTTATGCCTTGAAAAAACCTCACTCCTTGCTGCAAAAAGATACCTGACCGTTCATTCTTGCAGGAGTAATTAGCTGATAGCAGTGGTCACAGCATGTTTTCTTCAGTGTTGTCAACAGACTAAATAAGATCTCTATCTTAAAATAGTTTATGCAAACCTAGTGTTTTAGCTAGAAGAAACCCCCCAACAAACACAACTGCCTATCCTAGTACTATTGCAAGAAGACATGAGGACTGCTCTGGATGTTGAGCTGAAATGGATGTACACGTAGGGTTTTCTTGGGTACTTTGTGCTTTGAACATTTTCCCCTTCCTAGCAGTTACTCTTCCAAACACAAAGGACAACTAAACTGACATCAAGTAAAGTTAGTATTCTCCTGTCATTTCTCTGGACATCATCTGTGACAGTTGTGCTTGCGGTGATTCAGTCCCTCACACGTCACTGTTTTCATGTCAGCTCTCTGTTTCACGTTGCAGAAATCCCTTCTGTCAGCTCCCATTCAGTTTGATAGGTCATGCTTACACCTGCAAGCTGGGGCAGTGCCTCTCTGACAGGATCTGTCACAGCACAGCAGTCACCACGCTCAGCCAAACAGCAACTTCACTCAGCAGCAAGTTTGTTATGATGACTTTTAGGTTTTGAGGTTTTTCCATTTTTTTCTAATTCTTTTTTTTCCCCTTTTCCTCTGCCTCCTCTCTGCCAGTGACACACGCTGGGAACTACAGGAGAAATGACAACTTTCATCGATGGGGGGGAAACCAGAGACTGCTCTGGCAAAGTTAAGGCATGATGATGGCTTGTTTTTCCTGCCCTGGTCTACGCCAAGCCTCATTCCCTACATACCTATAGCACAGGACCTCGAGCCAGTCAAACGGATTTAAATAAGAAAGGATTTACATGCTCTATGCTTTGGACTTCTTTTTTTTTAACATCTGCCATGGGCAGCTGTCTGTTCCTGCCCTGACATGGGTCATCCATACTCCAAGATCACCTCAGAGCTGCAGGTCCCCTTTCACGGAACGCTTTCTCCAGTGGTGTCCACGTCTCCTCCATTTCTCCTCACATTTCTCAAACATATCTCCTCATTTATCTCCTCCCATCTCCTCTGCACCTCCTCTGCATATTCAGTTTTGTTCCTTCTTCCTCTTCATTTTTGCATTATGAATTATTTGGGGCAAAGATTTTCCTTTTCCTTATAACTTCATAGCAGAGATAACTGGAGAGGTGATGCGAAGCCCGAACACGCCTGTGCCCTGCCTGCCTATAAACAGCCAACACTTGTCATTGCAGCTTTCTATCCCAAATGCAAAAACTCTTAGATCAAATCCCAGGGTTTTTATGTGTATGCTCATACTTCCCCATTCACCTCCATTAGTGAATTCAACGTCTGGCATCATTTTCCAGTGGCTTCCAGGGAATCGGTCTCTTTTGTGAAAACTCTTGATTCTACTACAGCATCTTCAGTGCAAAGATTAGCAACATCAGCCTGGTAATTGATTAGAAATACCAACCTGTAATTGATTATCCCTGATTTGTGTGTGTGTTTGTTTTAACTTGGAGTTCATGCTTAAAACATGACACCAGATCATGTGCCTATGGCTCTGCCCAGGGAAGTTGTGGAGTCTCCTTCTCTGGAGATGTTCCAGACCTGCCTGGATGTGTTCCTGTGTGACTTGGTCTGGGTGATCCTGCTGTGGCAGGGGGATTGGACTGGATGATCTTTGAGGTCCCTTCCGATCCCTAATGATTCTATGGTTCCATGATGCTGCTTGGCAGATGGCAAAGCCGAACGTCACAGGGGAATCCTAGCACCGACTTCTTAAAATACAGATTCACATAGCAGCCCAACACCTTAAGAAGCAAGCTGCTAGGAAGGAGTAGCAGCGTTTGCCATTCATTGGGAATGTTAGCTTCCAGAAAAGAAATAATTCCTTGGGCTTTCACCAAGAGAATTTTCCATTGCAGTGCAGGATGTCTTTATTCAGCGTTACACCGATTATCCATACTGAGACCAGTGATCAAACAGCTCTCCAGCTCAAGATACTTGGTTAAGGAAGCCCTCAGGACTCTTTTTTTTTTTGTTTTCTGTCCTTTTTTTCCTCTTTTATTCCAAATGTTTAGGGTGATTATAGGGTGTGTAAGATCGTTAAAGGATTGGCAGCATGCACAAAACTCAAATCCTTTATCCACAGGCTAGAGGAAATGTGAGTTGCCAACATGCAATTCCTTCATTGTCCCAGCAATGTCCTGAATTATCGGAGGAACCATGCTCTTCTTCCACCAAGGGAAATAAAAAGGCACTTAATGCCCTGGTCTGGCTGGTGTTATGATGCTAGGTCATAGGCTGGGCTGGATGATCGTAGAGGTCTTTTCCAGTCTCAATGATTCTGTAATTCTGACACCTTCTTTAAGGAAACCTGAATGTCACATCAGAATCAACATTAAGGTTTTCTACCAAGAGCCAGCTGTGCTGGGTCCTCTCCTGTGCTCTGTTTCCATAAAGCAGTCTAAGCACCCAGACTACATTTCAAGTTGCTCTTTATTGATATTTTCAGACCAACTTGTCTTTTCCAAAGTTCATCTGAACTCACTCATGCAGATGCAAAGTACCAAATATTAGAATACACCGGAACAAAACTCTCCTGGAGCTCATTTTGGAGAGGAAAGGGTTTTTATGAAAAAATAGAAAAAGAGAACAAAATTATTCATTTTGAAATGAAACTCAAATACTCTGGAGTCATCGTTGCTCTTCAGGTTCCTCCTGCACTGCCTAGCTCAGCAGAATTGTTGGTCTCTGTGTCTAGAGTCACTAAAGATGATTCATAGGCTACTCAGTGGGAGTCGCCTGGAAACAACATTTACACTAATGCTATCTCCAGCAATTTGTCTCAGATGTCTATTTGAAAGCAGAGAAATTAGCTCCTCATATCTAACTCACCGCCCTAAACTGTCTAGGAATTGGTGTCTCCAGTTTTGTGTCTCACATGAGTGCTATTTTGCTCTTCAGCTACTAGATCCGTGGTTATTTCAAGCACCCTGTGCTCCTCCGAGGGCATCGCTGTAACTCTGGATGTCCTGAAAGCCCCCAAACCTTGTGCTCTCCTCCCCTAATCCGCTTGGCCCCATCCGCATTTGGTGCCATGGTGTCAACTGGTGTGTTGATGTGAAGGGGGGCAGGTGGTGCCAGCCCTGACACAGGGGAACGCCTGCCTTTAGGGCTCCTGCTGCTCTGCTTAAAAACCCGCCGTTGCCTGAAACCCACCCCCTCCAGCGAGGGTCTGATTCCACTTGCGAGCAGGAACGGTGCCATTCTAACAGATGGGCTGCAGTGCAAACAGCCAAGAAAACATGTATATTCATCAAAAAATAAAAAAGATCTTCAAAAATGGGTACTGAGGGCATGAATAGTGGCCAAGAACATCAACATCTCTCTGTGTCTTCTCTTGAGTGTACAAACCCGTGGTTAAGGGGGAAAGTGTGGGCGCTGAGCTGAATTCATTACAAAAAATGAAACCAAAATGCTTGGCCACGGAGAAAAAAAAAGATTTGGGGCCATCAGGAAATGGGCAAAGTGCCCTGAGAGACAGGAAGAGTGAAAGGGAAAAGGAATATTCTGGAAGAGCTGAGCCAGAATATCGCATGGGGTCTGTCTGGTAATTCCCACAGCCTGTGACTTGTCTGGGTGCTTGGTTCAGGCATTAGATTTGGGGGGGGTGGGTGCTGGGAAGAGGAGTAGGTACAAAGCGTCACCTGGTGTTGTGTTTTTTTTCTGATTCAAGCTTTTTTCTCTTTCAAACAGCTAAAATTAAAACAAACAAGCACAAAACAGCCTAAGAATTTAATATTTTGCCATAATCTTAATATTTTGTCATAACACAGTTGAATGAGTTGTCTCTAGTTCAGGTACTTAGTTGTCTCTAGTTCAGGTACTAGAGACAGGCTGCCCAGGGAGGTGGTGAAGTCACCATCCCTGGAGATGTTTAAAAAAGTAGTAGCTAGAGCACTTGAGGCTGTTGTCTAGGGGTTAGAGAGATCAGAATGACAGAGTCATTAGGGATGGGAAGGGACCTTGAAAGATCATCCAGTCCAATCTCCCTG
>VZRI01006836.1:120646-134959 GCA_013397515.1 Upupa epops
AATAGGGATCTGACCTCCTGTTTTTGTGCCTTTGCTATTGTGCTGAATGGCTGTCACAGCTGGAGCCCCTCCTTTGTCACAGAAGACATCAGTTTGGCCAAGCAAATCATGCCGATAACTCTCTATCTCAGGTTTTGAGGGATGTACCCAGAGGGGCCCAGAACTGGACACAATACACCTGGTGTGGCCTCACTAATGCAGAGCAGAGGGGGAGAAGAACCTCTAGTTAGAGAAAAATAAAAAAGACTGGGCTCCTCAGTTCCAGAAGGACACAGAGCTGCTGGAGGGTGTCCAGCGTAGAGCAACCAAGATGACGAAGGAAGTAGAGCAGCTCCCTGAGGAGGAAAGGCTGAGGGAGCTGGGTCTTTTGAGCTTGGAGAAGAGGAGGCTGAAGGAGGACCTCATTCATGTCTATAAATATGCGAGGGGTGGGTGTCAGGAGGATGGAGCCAGGCTCTTCTCAGTGTCATCTGGTGCTAGTACAAGGGGCAGCGGGTGATCCCATGATTCTGTGAAAACGTAGTTGTAGGGTGACTATAAGTTTGGGGTTTTTTTATCTTGGTGAGATGGCAAAGCTGAAAAATCAGATTCAAGAAGAGTCCTACTCTTGGATCCCAACCTTGCACCTTGTCTTTTGTGGCGCAGTATGGAGGAATGATGCGCTACTGCTGCAGCTGTTCATAATGTTCCTGTGTTGACTGGCAGCTCTGGGGACAGCACTCAGCGCTGTTAGATCTACATTGGGGGAGGAAAGAAAATAAAACTAATAGAATGCAGCTCATTTTTTCCTCAGGCTTTTCAAAGCACCTGCAAGTTTTAAACAAAATTTCACTCTCCCTGACTGAAAACTCCTCTCTACACATGATGCAAAATAATAAGAATGATAAGAGCAACACCAGTGATAATTATAATAGAGAGAGCCCTAAAATGCTCTGGCTACAATTTGGTATTTACAGGGAAAGGATGTTTTCTGTTAGGCTATTGCTAGTGAACAACAAAAATAAGAGAAGAAAGAAAAGAGAGGTCTGAACAACATCCTGAACAACAATTCAAGATTTTAACTAGAGCTAAGGAAAACCTTTCTCTGTACTGGAACAGAGTAAAGGCATTTTGAAGGGAATAGGAGAGGTAGAGTGTAGTGTGAGCATTAAAAATCATAGCATCTGCCCAGGAAGACCTGGGATGCAAAGCAGCCAGAATTATATTATATAGAGAAGGGAGCTGGGTCTCTTGAGCTTGGAGAGGAGGAGGCTGAGGGGTGACAGCATTAATGTCTAGAAATATGTGAGGGGTGGGTGTCAGGAGGATGGAGCCAGGCGTTTTGCAAAGTCATCTGGTCAGAGGACAAGGGGCACTGGGTGCCAGCTGGAACAGAGGAGGTTCCCTATCAATATCAGCAGGAACTTCTTCCCAGGGAGGGTACCAGAGGACTGGAACAGGCTGCCCAGGGGGGTTGTAGAGTCTCCTTCTCTGGAGATGTTCCAGACCCACCTGGATGAGTTCCTGTGTGACTTGGTCTGGGTGATGCTGCTGTGGCAGAGGGATTGGACTGGATGATCTTTCAAGGTCCCTTCTGATCCGTTATGACTCTATAGGAAATTATATAGAGGAAAGAAAAGCAGGAGTGTCATACAATAGAGCTTCGGTTCTGAAGCAATGAGCACTGGAGGCAGAAAAAGCAGCTGACCGTTAAATTTTGCAGCAGGCTGCTCGCTAGCTGAGGTCACCACACCATCCAAATAAAAAGCATGTGAGAACGTTTGTGATTTGGCAGCACCAGGAGAAGCAACTCACAGTTTAAAAATCCTGCCCCTCGATGGGAGAAAATTGTGTTTCTATTAAGGGACCAGAATTGCTCTACGCCTGTTGGAATTTTTGCTTGTGCACAGGAATTTAGCTCCAGGTTCATGTCTGTCACTAAAATTGACAACTGCCTATGGCTCTCTACAATTGAAACGTAGATCTTAAATTTCACATCATTATCCAAATAAAATATATCTGCCAAGGGGGACTGGTATTACACTGTTAGAGAACTGTGATACCAGTTGTCTGATTAACATATTGAGAGGAATATAAGAATTTCTCACCTATTTTCCAGAGGGAGACTAACCGGGGAGCTTGTGGTAAAGAGACTAATTGAACATCCTCCCTCTGCTAACTACGTAGATGCCTAGAATCATGTCTGCTCTGTGCTAGCAGGTTTTCCCTCTGCATATTCCAGTTGCTTTTTAGGACAGTCGGAAGGAAAATCATTAAATCTTTTCTTTTTCTTCTTTTTTTCACCTCTTTTACTAAAAAAGAGAGAAACATTGGCGAAATTTTCATGTTGAGAAGTGCATGAATTTCCATAGCAAGTATCTTGTTGAAAGGCTCCGTCTTAACCAGAGAAGCTGCAAGAAGCACTTTGACAGCAGATATCAATGAAGCAGAGATCAGAGAAATTCTGGCCAAGCTTCATTCAGACTCTGAAATATTAATAGCTGAGACAGATGTGAATTTACACATTACAGACAGGGTCCAGTTCAGAACTGGATCCACATTTCATCTGAGACCGAGGTCAGGATTTTGGATCACTTCATCAAAGCAACCGGCCACTGAGGATGCTCCGAACCAAATCCACGACTGAAGTTCTTTCAGGGTCTGTGTCTGAAATGCTCATGACATATCCGAGAGATCCTCTTTCTTCTCTTTTGTTTTGCCAGGGCTGAAGAAATACCAAACTGGGACTGAGGACTCAGACACAGAACAGAGTGTTGCTGTAAGTCAGCTGAGCCACAGTAGGAGTTTCTGTGCACATTCTTAGCCAGTGACATCTGTGAGCTAATCAGAATCACGTTACTTTCCAGAGAAATAAGTTTAAGCTGGCATGAATTACCTGCACAATTGCCACAGATGAAGAACTTGCCCACAGACAGTTGACACCAGTAGGCTGATGTACCATACCTTCTATCTCACCCTACAGCCAAGCAGACCTGTGCCAAGTTTATTCTATCTCTGACAGTTAATAGAGTATGACCCCTATCCAGGTCTCTGCAGGTCTAGCTCTTCTCCTTGAGCCACCAAACAGTAGAGACCGACATAGAAAGGACTTCAGCCAGCAAGTCAAAAGAAGGGATTCTTTCCCAGCACTTGGCTCTCATGAGCTCCCTCTGAATAGTCTGTTCAATTCGGGGTTTCTTTATAGGAAGGAACTGAAAACTGGAGGAAGTCCAAGAAAGGCTGCTCCCACAGTTGCAGAGCTGGAACAGACAAAGATGTTTGAAGAGATGCTGAAGGAACAGCATTTAGCTTGGAGAACAGAGAGCTAGACAGGAAGTTAATTGTCACTTTCAACAACCTAAAGTGAAGCTTTTGAGAAATTAAGTTGTGGGTTTTTTAACTTGGAGGATCCCACTTGTTGCCCTTTTTGAAGATCATTTACTTTCTAACAGCCTGGAAGGGCCTTCCCTGATCACTGTCACCTTTCAAAGAAGTGAGTCTTCTTTGCTCTGGAAGGTCTTGTGAAGCTGGGATTCAGGTCTTTCTAGGGAAAAAGGGATGATGAAGGTGTTCCTCTGGTCTTGAGGACCTGGGATTCAGATCTTATTAGAAAAAAACAGATGATGATGTTCCTCTGGTCTTGGGCACCTGAGTTTCAGGTCTTACTGGAAAACAGAGATAATGAAGGTGTCTTTATGGTCCTGGGGACCTGGGATTCAGGTCTTACTGGAAAAAAGAGATGATGAAGGTGTCTCTATGGTCTTGGGGACCTGTGATTCAGGTCTTACTAGAAAAAAGAGATGATGTAGTTGTTCCTCTGGTCTTGGGTACCTGAGATTCAGGTCTTACTAGAACAAAAGGGATGGTTAATGTGTCCCTCTGGTCTTGAGGACCTGGGATTCAGATGTTGTTAGAAAAAAACAGATGATGATGATGATGTTCCTCTGGTCTTGGGCACCTGAGTTTCAGGTCTTACTGGTAAGCAGAGATAATGAAGGTGTCTTTATGGTCCTGGGGACCTGGGATTCAGGTCTTACTAGAGAAACAGGGATGATGAAGGTGTGCCTCTGGTCTTGGGTACCTGAGTTTCAGGTCTTACTGGAAAAAGGATCTGATGAAGGTGTTTCTATGGTCCTGGGGACCTGTGATTCAGGTCTTACTAGAAAAAAAGGGATGATGGTGATGTTCCTCTGATCTTGGGGAAAAAGAGATGATAAAGGCATTGAACACCTTATTTTCTTACACATAACATCAGGTATTACCTAAACCTTTTATTTAACAGAGAAAAACACTAGAGCCTGGTAACAAGATGAGTGAAATTAGACAAGGAAAATCCACAACTGAAAGCACCAACGCTTAGCACAGGCAGAACACAACGGCCAACATCACAACGGTGGTATGAAAGCCTCTATTCTTGATATTTTCATATAAAGGCAGGTTGGCTTACCAAGGGATATGGTTTAGCCAGAAATGGATAATTAGCTCAAAACAGATGTTAATAGGTAAAACTTTATCACCTGTTTTACACAGAAAATTAGATTCAACGATCAAATGGTGGGGTTGTTTTCCTGACCATAAAAATACGTGATTGCTTCCAGAGTCAGAACGTCACTTGTATAAAGAGGGATTTCATGTTGTTTGTGGTGGAAAGATGTTAGAAAACAAGCAGCCACAGTAAAATCTGCCATTAGAGAATCTCCAGTAAAGAGCTCATGTCCTGCAGGATGCTGTAATTTCTCTGGGAAAGGGAATGTCTCTTAATAAATAGCTAAGCAAGCACCCATCACCATTTCCTGAGTGTTTGCAAAGCTTGATTCTTAATAAAATTCCTTGGTTCTAATCATGCCAACCAGCCTTGGGGTTGGTCTAGCCAGCAGAAACAGGAGAATTAAAAGAAAAAGGCAAAGAATGAAGATACGGGATGTTCTGTTATGCTGAGCCTCTTTACGTGTTAATTTAGTCTCAGAAAGACCCAATTCCAGTCCCTGTCCCTGGAGGTGTTTAAGGCCGGGCTGGATGAGGCTCTGGCCAGCCTGCTCTAGGATGGGGTGTCTCTGCCCATGGCAGGGGGGTTGGAACTGGATGATCCTGTGGCCCCTTCCAACCCTGACTGATTCAATGACTTCTTCCAAGTGAGGGTGATGGGGTGCTGGAGGAGTCTGTGTGGGGGGCTGTGAAGTCTCCTTTTCTGGAGATGTTTTAAACCCACCTGGACTTGGTTGGGGTGTCCTGCTGAGGCAAGGGGACTGGACTGGATGATCTTTTGAGGTCCCTTCCAATCCCTGATGGTTCTATGATTCTAAATCCTGAATCACAATCATTTCTTGATCCACTTCCATTTATCTCCTGCACCAGAAGGAGATGGCTTTTGTTGGACATGCACAGCATCAAAATGCTTAGCAAATGATTCCCAACTTTTTTATCTCTTCAACAGCTTTTTGGTCTTTCAACAGCTCATTCAGCAGAGAAAAAGAATCAGGACTTTTCTTCCCCATCTGTCATCAAAATGAAATGATTTTCAACCTGCTAGTTATTTCAGAGTTGGTAGAGAGAAAACCCTGATGCCAGTTGATGTGCCAGTGTTTGACATTCTCACACGGTTCCCAGAGGATGTTGGAGCAGAATGTTTTCTTTCTTTTTTGAAAACATAGAAAGGAATCATTGACCACAGGCTTGCAAATAGCCTGAGAATTACAGTTTATGGAGCAAAGATTTGTAGTGTACAGCATGTAACCACCATGTGTGGCAGCAGGCAAGCATTCACATCTCATAAAGGACAGGGATATCCAGAAAAATATGAATTCTGGGTCACAGCACAGCAACACCAGGATGTAAAGGCCAGACTTTCTTGTTTTTAAGTAATTTTAGGTGTTTTGAGGCATCTCCTAATATAGATCTACACTTTCTGCATATAAATGGACCACTGCTGATCAATGTTGTCTTTAAAGGGGAAGGCAAGATTGCAAAAAATCCGTGAATGAAAGTAAATTGTTACCACAAGGAGTGTTTTATTCATTCATTATATTATCATAGAATCATCAAATGGGTTGGATTGGAAGGGATTGCAGAGATCATCCTGTTCCAACCTCCTTGCCATAGGCAGTGACACCTCTCACCAGACCAGGTTACCCAGAGCCCCATCCAACCTGGCTTTAAACACTTCCAGGGATGATGGGGCAGCCACAACCTCCCTGGACAACCTGTTCTGGTGCCTCAGCACCCTCATAGTGATGAATTTCTTCCTAAGTGAGGCATTTCTTGCAGTGTTGATGGTAATAGCTGCTTGAGTATGTGCTGAAATGCATCACAGTGGCTGTTATGGCCAATCTGCATCTCCTGCTGAATGAAAAAGCATTGCCAATACTCTGATCTAGAATGGAAATTCAGAAACACTATAATCAATATTTACATCTCCCAGTATAATAAAAACATTACAAGAAGCCCTGGTGTGGTGCTGTTATGGCCCATTCCCCTTCATGTCTGCCCTGTGCTGTGACGCTGCAGAGCAGAGCCCTGAACTTCAGGCACTGAACATTCCCAGGAAAAGAGGCAGCACCTGATTGCCCTTCATGGGGTCCCTTTAGGGGTTACTTGTAAATTATATAGTACAGGTGAAAAGTATTCCTTTCTCTCAAATCACACCTTGTCTAGATTTTTTCTCTGAAGGTTTTCAGATCCAGTCTTGAAAAGAGCAGTCAACCAGGGTAGAGAGAAAACCTCCTTACGAAGCACGTGAGCGCTGATGCCAGTGAGAGCAAGCAGGCTACAAATGGAAGAGCATTTCTTCCTTCTGGTTGGCAAATATTGAATGTTTTATTTTTATCTTTTCTCAAGAAGCCTGGATCAGTGTGTGAATGATGCGTGAGCGGCAATAAACCCACAGTGTTTGCTGCTTTGTCCTATTTCCCTTGTGTAATCCAGGCTTCTGGAAGTTGGCTCCCATTGAAATGCCAGGGGAAAAGTACCATGCAACTCATATACAGGATACTGCGCTATATTACCTCCTGCTTTAAAAAGAAAATGAATCTGCTGTTGGGAGCCAAACTGTTTATTCCAGCTACAGGACACTTTTTCTTCCAAGTTTTTTCCTCTAAGCCAGGTCCTCAGCTGCTATAAATGTGAGCAGCTCTGTTGAAATTAATAGAGTTACACAGATTTACATGATCCAGCTGCTTGATTTCAGCTAAACGGCTCCTGTCAGAAGGCAATTTTTGGTATAAGGGGATAAATCCTTGACCCACACTGAGTCAAGTAGAGAAAAATCAATACCGATGATTATTTCTATTTAATTTGCTGCACTAGGAAAGGGAGGAGGGGGAAAAGGCATCGAGTGAGATCTGCAATCAAATACGTATAGTCCACAAGGAGGACTTACAGAAAGGAATGAGTGAGATGGATAGAAAGAGAAACAGAGAAGGTATTGAAGCAGCCTGCCCTATTTGCTGAATGCAGCCTTTGTAAAGACTGATGGATCAGAAAAAAACCTGGAAGCTGCAGTGCTCTGTTTATCCAAAAATAAAATATCACGTAGGTCAAACAAGCACAATGCAACCCTCCCTCCCTGCCACTGCATCTCAGCCTTGACCTGAAAAAGCAACTCTCTAATGTGCTGAAAGCCTTTCTGGTTCCCATTGCAAGCAGGGACTGACAGCTTTCCTGAGCCATGCCAGAAATAAGATAGATTTACAAAAACTAATCACGAGCCAATTCAGCAAGAGCTCGGGCACACAGGTAACTCCTGCTACCCTTCCAGCTAGGCTCTCATGGACACAGCTTAGGTTCCTAACTCACTTCCACTTGAGGGAAATTTTCAGGTTACATCACAGCACAATGTACCCCAAATCCATTTGGATTAGTTTCATCCTCTCACATCCCTTTTATTCTTCTATAAACGTAGGTAAAATTGAGGGGAAAGAAGTCCAGCTGAAGTTTCAAGCCACTGACAGTCATAGAATCAGAGGGACCTAGAGATGTGTATGTGTAGATGTCTGTTTAGTAAAAGACAGCGAAGGTTGGACCCAAACCGGGTCGTTTTTAACTCATAACACATTTCTGAGTAATTTATAACCTTCTGATGGCAAAAATCACACTGCTCAGGAAAGCTGAGACCATGGTGCTCATTTCCCTTAGATAAGTTTGCAGTTATCTTGGCGGAACATATGGTTATTCATTCCTTCTTGTCTGATCGAAACTCAGTCGCAATCTGACCTCTGAAATACCGGGCTAATATCCTTTTCATTCAGAACTGGAAACCTGCTCATCTTTCTGAGCACAATCAAGCTGGGAGAATGCTACCAACAGGTGAAACTCCAAAGTTTCACTAGTTCTTCCAGTAAAAATTAGGTGAAAACCCGCTGATGGATTCAGCAGTGCAGATGGATCTGTCAGCACAGGGACTAACTGTGGGGAAGGGACATGACTGAGATTATCCCAAACATCCAAGTTGTTGCATTGGACTTCAAAATTTGTCCATCAGATCATAAAAGGACCCTAATTCTTTTCTATTTTGCTTTAGAATCATAGAATCCTAGAATGGCCAGGGTTGGAAGAGACCTTAAAGATCATCTAGTTCCAACCCCCCTGCAGAGGTAAGGACACCATCACTAGAGCAGGTTACTCAGGGCCTTATCCGACCTGACCTTCAGTACTGCCAGGGATGGGGCAGCCACAGCTTCCTTGGGCAACCTGTTCCAGCATCTCAGCACCCTCACAGCAAAGAACTGTTTCCTCCTGTCCAACCTCAATCTTCCCTCTTCAATTCTGTAACCCCTTCCTCTTGTCCCCTCGTTACCACCCTTGTCAAAAGCCCTTCACCAGTGTTCTTGTAGCCCCCTTCAGAGACTGGAAAGTTGCCAGAGGATCACCTGGAAGCCTCCTCTACTGTAGGCTGAACAACCCCACCTTGCTCAGTCTGTCCTCACAGGGGAGGTGCTCTGGCCCTCTGGCCATTTAACTGCTCTCCTCTGGAAACCTTCCCTGTGTATCTTCTGATTTTTTACATAAACAAGCATGAAAACATAAGTCAGGCTCTACTCAGGGTCAGCTGGTGAGAGGACAAGGGGCAATGGGTGCAAGCAGGGACAGAGGAGGGTCCCTATCAATATCAGCAGGAACCCTTCTTCCCAGGAGGGTATCGGAGCACTGGAACAGGCTGCCCAGGGAGGTTGTGGAGTCTCCTTCTCTGGAGATGTCCCAGACCCACCTGGCTGTGTTCCTGTGTGACTTGGTCTGGGTGATCCTGCTGTGGCAGGGGGGTTGGACTGGATGATCTTTCAAGGTCCCTTCAGATACCCAATGATTCTAAGATGCTATGATACATGAAAATATCAAAACCAAATTAGTTTGATTTGCTTTGCACAGCATTTTATTCCGGAATAGTATTAAAAAAACAAGGTTGCTGAAGCAATTTCAGTAATTGATTTAGTTTTTCTTGGACCAGTTTAAAAAGACCAGGCAGCTGTCTCAGTTCTTCCGCTTAGCAAAGCTCGAATATTCTCACCCAGGCTGGAAAAAAACCACTCTGAAATGAAAACTTTAAGAAAAAAAACTTAATCAACAAACTTTAACAAAAAAACTTTAAGAAAAATAAAAAGCCTGACTACTTGGTGGTGGTTTTGGTTTAATTGCCTGGGATTATCCTCTTGGCTAATGTGGGTCCCTCACCCACTGCATTCTATGGCTCCAGGGTACATTTGCAGGTTGTTAAGCTGTTGTGTTTTTTTGACAGCCCATTGCAATCTCCTCAGTGCTGGGCAGTGTCCATTACAAAAGCCACCACTAGTGTTTATTTCCAAGGAAAACATGTTTATACTGCTTGATTTTTCTTGTTGTTTTATTACAGACAGGGTGAAAAAGGAAAGACAATAGGGAAAGAGTGTTAAAAGCAAAGCAGTACCAGGCTTAACTGCTTATAAAATCATAGAATCATTAGGGATGGAAAGGGACCTCAAAAGATCATCCAGTCCAATCTCCCTGCCACAGCAGGATCACCCAGACCAAGTCACACAGGAACACAGCCAGGCGGGGCTGGAACAACTCCAGAGAAGGAGACTCCACAACCCCCTGGGCAGCCTGGTCCAGTGCTCTGGGACCCTCCCTGGGAAGAAGGTCCTACTGAGATTGGGATTTATATGGAACCTCCTCTGTTCCAGCTGACACCCATTGCCCCTTGTCCTCTCACCAGCTGACCTTGAGCAGAGCCTGGCTCCATCCTCCTGACACCCACCCCTCACATATTTATAGACATGAATGAGGTCCCCCCTCAGCCTCCTCTTCTGCTGACACTGGATTCATACCTGTATCCGCGCTGCTAAATAGTGATACCTGCCCTCAGAATGAAACCTAAACACCCCCCCCAAAAAAAACCCCAAACCCAAACACAACCTCCAGAACATAAACTTCTATTTTCTTGACTCTCTGGAGCATCCCGGCTTCCTTCAGCTCCAAATTTTCTGCTTCTTTAGACAGAAGCTGCCTTTCTCTGCTGCCTCATGCCCTGCATTTTTGGCTGTTAAAATCGTTAATAAATCCAGTGGCCAAACCACTAATTTAGATGCTCAATTTAATTGCCATAAAATAGCAGATTAGCATCTCTATGGGTGCCTGATCTTCAACAGAAAGGGGTTTTCCTCCTCCAAACTGTTGTCCTGCAGCTGTGAAGAGCATCCCAGAGCCAGCTCTGCAGCAAGGCTCTGTCCTTTGTTGCACAACCATTTCACAGGGGAGTGATGCTCCTGTTGATTCATTTTCTGAGGTGTGCAGAGAGAAATCGTAAAGCAGGACAAAGACAATTTGGAATAGAATAGGAATGAAAAAGAACATGTATTTTTTATTAAAAAGGTTGAAACTTCCCAAAGAGGTGAATTCCAAGATCTCTTTAACACCTCTGATCCCTCTGGAAAGTCAAACTCTTTGTGCACCCATGCACAAAGGCTGGAGACCCTTTGGACCTGCTCCCGCTCCTAATGACGGGAGTTTCTCTCCTCTGCCCACACAGGATGGGGCCCCCTTCATTATCTTTCAACCAGCCCATAATTAGCAAGTTTGGTAACCATCCTGTCAGATGAGCAGCCTGGGGAAGGGAAAGGAATCTATTATGTGGCCAGGGCCTTCTGGCTGCCCGATCTTTTAAGCAGATTGAAGTGGGGCTGCCGTCGCGCACAACCGCCCCAGGTAAGCTGGCGCGGGGCTCCTGGGGGTTATCAAACCGGCCAGGCCTTTGAGGCAGAGCAAAGCCTTCCGCGGGGGAAGGTCCTCCCAAGTGCTGGCACCGCATCTCCAGGATTATCCCCCACTGCACTAACATATCATCTGGCTTTAAACTTCAGCCCCTCTGGCAAAGTAGAGACTCAAAATGCTGGTCCCCTCCTCCCCGTCTATCCTTATCCTTTAGTCCCGTCTTCCCCCCTGTTCCCGGGCTGCGGCCGACACCGCTGCCAAGCACCAGGCTGGATTAGCTGCAAGCCAATAGCTGGGGGTCAGGATTAAGAGGCCAGCATGCACTTTAATGCAAGCTGCCTATAATTAATGGCATTATTAATAGCTTGACTGAAAAATTCATTAAAAAATCCATTAAAAATAAATACCCTTTTACAAAAGGCATTGCCTTGGGTAAGAAAAACAGAAAAAAAGATAAAGGAAAATTGATTGGTGGTTTTCAGTTCACAGAAAGACAGACCATAGTTCAAGCTGATTAAAATTGAACATTTTAGATTAAGCACCCTTGCCAAAATATTCTCTGTAGTTACCCAATATGAAAATATTATGAGATGTCACGTTGCACATTTTTTATACGTGAGGGTTCCGGCGTAAGACACAGCCACCAGGCACTCAAGTATAGGTGCTAAAGCTCAGACTTGTAGGGAACTTCCTTCCCGAGGTATTTTTTTTCTCCCTCAGGAGGGGCAGGACTCTTCCTACATCAGAGGTTAACTACAGCGATAAACTCTGAGACTCCACTGCAGACAGTGTTTGCAGATGCTGCAGAGCTCCCCACCGGTGTGTGTCTTCACCTCTCCCTCTCCAGGCCTAATTGTTGCATTGAAAGGGAAGGAAAATGGGAAAAAGCATTAAAATCCAAGATAAAGTGGGTTCCCATCCGGTGCAGGTGTGGGCTTCTCTTCAGAATTTGCTTGCCTGGGCTCAGCTGGTGAACTTGGTAGAGTTGTTGGTTGGACTTGATGATCTCAAGGGTCTTTTCCAACCTGAGTGATTCTAGGATTCTAGGACACCCAGGCTAGGGTAGTATAAAAGCAGATAGTGCTGGCTCTCCTTTAGTCCTGGAAGTGTTCAAAGTCAGGCTGGACAAGGCTCTAGGCAGCCTGGTCTGATGAGATCTGTCCCTACCCATGCCAGTGCAGCTGGAACTTGATGATCTTTGAAGTCTCTTCCAAGCTGAACCATCTGTGATCACGCTAAGGCTTCTTGACACCTCTCAGGCAGTGTTTAAAACCATTTGAGTTAGCAAAACCATGAGTTACCCCACTGTAAATTCCCCTTTACACTGCCTGGGTGGTGCANGTGATCACATTAAGGCTTCTTGACACCTCTCAGGCAGTGTTTAAAACCATTTGAGTTAGCAAAACCATGAGTTACCCCACTGTAAATTCCCCTTTACACTGCCTGGGTGGTGCAGAGCAGACACAGGTAATGAAGGACAGACCCTGAAGATGCCTTGAGCTTCCAAATCCTCCTCCTCCAAAATGAGGGTCCCGGAGCACTGGAACAGGCTGCCCAGGGGGGTTGTGGAGTCTCCTTCTCTGGAGATGTTCCAGACCCACCTGGCTGTGTTCCTGTGTGACTGGGTCTGGGTGATCCTGCTGTGGCAGGGGGATTGGACTGGATGATCTTTCAAGGTCCCTTCCCATCCCTATTGATTCTATGATTCTCAAGGCTGATAGTGATTTATAACTCAGGAGGTGAAGACCATGGTTGGATACCAACATGGAGAATATCTAAACCACCAGCTTCTCTGTCTTTTTGGATTCTCTGTGTTATTTACTCTGTTTACTCAGCTGGATGATGCATGAAGAGATCATCAGTGACAAAAAAACCCCACATGCTGGAGTGAAAAAGAAGCTGTGACAGAAAAACCTCCTAACACCCAAGAATCGCAAATCACCACTAGTACTGCAGGATCCCTGTTTTATCTCTCTAAACAAGAGCTGGTTAAGGATGTAAACCCAACAATTGCTTCTTCTGCCAACCTTGCTGATGCTCTCAGCATCACTGCTCCGCAGTCAGCAGTACCTCTGCCAGCCCATAACACAAAAAGTTCACTTTCCATCACTGTTAGGCTGAAGATACAGAGGCTGACTCATGTGTTAGTGTCTCAGTTGCTTGTTGCTATCTGTTGGACATCCTGCATTGAGTATCAGTGAACTCTCTCACACTTCATCCCAGGAAGGCAGAAATATTACTCCTTGGCTCCACATTCCTTCTTGGCTCCTCGTGTTGCCAGCTGTTACGTTTAATGGCCATCAAACTGTTTGTGCCTCCGAATTAAAAGTCTCCTGGAGGCTATGTTAGATCCCGCCTTTTCTCTGGAGAAACACAGCCACTCTGTGCCTAGATCACCCTAGCGCTGTCTAATGAATACGGTTAAGTGGGTTTTCAGGCTGCAGCGGTGTTTTTTGCCCTTAACTACATCTAACAAGCAGTAAAAATTTCACTCCAGGACTAAACTTTCCCAGAAGATATTGTAACAGAGAAACGCTGTAAGATCCCATAACCGATCTAAACTGTTTGTTATTGAGTCACTCCGGTTCTTTGATCAATGTTTTCACTTTATACTGGGAGAGATACGCGAGAACAGCATGGAGTGGGGATGAGTAAAGCCCATGTCTTGCCTTCCAGCCCCCACTCCTTATATTTTTCATGTTATTAGGACTTGATTGTCTCAAAGGTCTTTTCCAACATCAAAAACTCTGTGATTAGGTTAGGTGGAACCTTTCAGAACTGGGTGCTCATAACATAGAGTCATGGTGCTGGCTACGGAATCTGGATGTGAAACACTGGGGTAATTTCAGATCTGCATGTTTTACATAAAACCCTGTAGATTTGCAATCACAAGACTGGTCCTAAACTATTAATTTAAACAAAAACATGAGGAAATCAACTGAGATCTTAATGTTCGGTAAAAAAGCATCGATGTACTTGAAAAAAAATGGATTTAATAAATAAATAAATACCCAAGTCAACTTTCAAATGGACATTAAAACTTTTGACCTCCAGTTTTCCCTTCATATTTCCTGGGGAACTAAACAGACAGTCTAGTATGACTCCTTTCATCTAAGCAACAGAAATTCATCGGATCATGAGGGATCGGAAGGGATC
>VZRI01006837.1:0-20225 GCA_013397515.1 Upupa epops
TGATCTTTGAGGTCCTGTCCAACATGCAACAGTCTGCGATTCTGTGTCTGTGATGTCTCCTTAGAACGTAATCAGTGCTCATGTCTTCACAGAAGACAACTTGTTTTTTTCACAACTTTGTTTCCATAGTGTTCAGATAAATGACAACACAAAATAACTTGTCCAAATAACTTACAAATTTATGCTGTTTAGAACCATATTTTGTGCGTAATGTTGAGAGATATTTTTATCCTAATATAAGAAAATGAAATAATTAGGGATTCAATCTTCAACATTCTGGTCCCATCTGCATACGTGACTCTGTATCTTGCACCACAGTTTTACATGAATTTAAAAACTTAAATGTAGAGATTCAAAAAGAGAGACTCTTGTTTCCCATCACAAAAACAGTTCCATGCAAACTTTTGTATTCATATTATCCTCAGCACACAGAAAAGAGCAGCTTATCTTCACATCAGTATTTTGTGCTATTTTATTTCTTTAATTAATAAGCAGTAACACATGCATGTTGTTTACAATGCACAAAATGGTTAATAAGCACTTGACAACTGCAATCTAAAATCTAAAGTGATAATTATACTGATGACCTCACAGTTAAAAGAGTTCTAACAAGCTGTTGTTTAATCAGATACTGCAGCTCAGTAACATTTATCTTCTATCCCTTAGAAAACATGAAGAGTACTCTTGCTTTCTCAGCATTTAAACTGTCATGGCTCAAACCAGGACATATCCTTCACCAGGGAAACTCCGAGATGTTGTGGACTTTTGCTTAAAATTTGAGAAGTGTCATTAAACCTGTTAATGTAAGAATGTCCGTATCGGCTTGGGTTTAATTTTAATGTTGGAAGATCTGACTTGACTAAGTGATGTCTAATTATTTCAAGGCTAAACATGGACTCTCATGCCAAGTCTTCATAAAAAACACAAACCTGAGTAGTTCTAACATGTCATGGCACCTCACTTCTAGAATATAAGCCAAACAGCATAACCAATGATTTTGACAGGACACATCATTTTGTTGTGGTGCATGACGTAGTGTGAAGGAACTCACTATTTATAGTACACCTTTCCCTTTTATCTTCTGTCTTCAGTCAAATAGGGCATTAGTTTCCATGGTCATGTGGCATGGCCCAGACCGATGGCTCTGTAGCTACTGAAAGATATTGTAGAGAAACTGACGTTTTGACTGAGCAGCTTTATGACTCGACTCGATTAAACCAACATTCAAGGAGACAGAAAAGAGTAATATTTATCTGAGCTGCCATTGTTAGGCTGGACCAAAGGCAGTTCTTTTAACTGGAAATTATCACATAAAATAATCTATTGATTTATACCCAGCAGAGCATGTTACAACAAAATTTGGAGAACTGTTTCCCAGCAATCACTTAAACCAATTTTTGCAGGGTTATGCAATAATAAATGAGTTCTAGCTAAACCAATAGAAATAGTATTCAAAACAATGACTTCTTTCTTTCCACATCTAATCAGCCTACTACTGAATTCCACCAAAAAACCCCAACTTTACAGAAGCAAAGACTAAAATGTGTCTTTCTGACTTTGATGGGTGCCAGAGGCACAGTAAAAGGTGAATTATTTCTACAGCTTTTGAGGTGATACCTTTTTGTCTGACAAAATCAACTATGCAAAGGATTGCTAACCTGGAAGATGCCAGATTATTTCAGCAGCTCATTCCATTTTGTTTTAATAATCTGCATTCTTATAAGTGGAGAATATTTCCACCTAGGATTTCTGAAAGGAATTGCTTTAATTTGTTCTGTATGTTCCAGTCTGAACCATCTTGGAAAATATTGCTTTGGATATTGTAGGAGCCAGCAAGAGGAGATGCTTTGTTGAACCTCATAGTTACAAACAGGGGAGGTGAAGGCTGGGAGCAATCTTGGATGCAGTGTCTACAAGATTGTGGAGTTCAGGATTCTAAAAAGAGGAATAGAGGCAAACAGCAGTATTGCAACCACTGACTTCAGTAAAGCAAGTTTATCATCTTCAGGCATCACCTTGGGAGAATGCCACTGGAGACAGCCCTGGAGAGAAGAAGGATCTAGCAGCTGGGTGAATTTTAAGAATCACCTTTTCTAACTTCTAAATCACAGCCTGTTTCCACAGGCAGGAAATAAAGCAAAGGCAGGGGAGCTCCTGACAAAATTCAGACAAAAAAGATGAAGCATCTGTGAGGTGGAAGCAGGGACAAAAGAACTGGAAGGAATACAGAGACACTGTATGAGGTGTAACAATGGGTTTAAGAAAGCCAAACTTGCTTGGAGTGCAATCTTGTAAGGAATGTGAAGTGCAACATGAATGGCTACTGCAGCTCTCACCAGCTTTGTTGTCCTCTTTGGACATGCTCTAGCACCTCAAGGCCCTTCTTGTAAAGAGATGCCTAAACCTGATTATAGTATTCAAGTATGTCACTCCCATCTCAGAAAAGGGCAGAAGAACTACAGGTCCAGTCTCACCTCAGTCCCAGAGAGATTGACAGAGTAAATAACTCTGGAAACAGTTCCAAATATTAAGGACAAGAATGTGTCTGGATGTAGTCAGTGTGGAGTAACAAAGATGAATGGTGCCTGCCTAACCTGACAGCCTGTTCAAAGCATTGACTGGCTTAGTAGACAGTGCCAGAGCAATGGATATTGTTGACTTTTATTTTTAACAAGGCTTTCAACAGCATCTCCTGTAACATTCTCACTGATTAAGTACAAGTTAAATGTACAGTTGAACAGAAAACTGGATCATCTGGTTGCGATCAAAAGCATGAAGTCCAGCTGGATGCCTCTTTCTAGTGATATGGGTTCATACTGGGCCCAATTCTATATAACATCTTGTTTGAACAATGAGACAGAGTTCTCAACAAAACAGCATATGCAAAGTGCCACTCCTGGAGAAGAATAACTGCCTGCACCTGTACAGGTTTATGGGCCAAATGGAGAGACAGCATTTTCCTGCTGTCATGTGTGGGCAGTTGGAGGAAGTGCATGAAGTTCTGCCTTCTACAAGTCACATCAAGTAGATGCCATGCAAATGAAGTATTGCTCTTGAAGCAATCTAAGTGAGAAGAGCCATACCTTCTTTCCTGGTGAATTATCTATGATCTAAGTCTAGCTTATAAAAATGCCTCTTGGCTAGGTTTCTTTAGTTAATGCACCAGCAGCTGTGGAATGATGAAATATCTGTACAGATGTTCAGGCTGCAGTCCATCTACTGCTTCTCTACCAAGATCTTGTTAGCCTCCTGTAACTGATATGGCTTTTGTAACAAAAGCTAAATAGGCAATTGAAGAGTAGGTGCAGGAATCCAAGATGGTACTGGGACAACTCCTTTCTAGTGTTGGTGGGAGGAATCTGTTGTATTTCTGGCTCTGCTGTACGTGCTGCCTCACTGCTCACATTGCATTCTGCTTACCCTGCTTACCTGTCTTTTATATGGCTGCAGAAGAGTTCTGAAGGCATGTTTGATAACTGTATGGGTATAATTTCTGCTTCAACTTCAGGACTGTAAGCTTCTAGTTTGCAAAAAAAACCCAATTCTTCCTCTGCTGCCAAACCTTCAGCCAAGAATCCTTGCTGTTGGTGCTTGCTTGCTAGTTTTTCATCTGGCCATACTTGTGTCTTTGAATAGCTGGTCATTCATATGTGCTGGCAACTCCAAAACAAGAAAGTTGAATTGAATTGGCTGTTGGAGACACAGCAAAAGGAATGTCTAGCAGTTCTTAGCTTCTCCACTGACAAGGTGACAAAAAGCTGGCAGTATGCCCAGCAAGAAAAAGAACAAAAGGAAAAATATCTCTACTGCTGCCTTAGCATCCAAAATGATGGCTAAGGAAGACTAAGTGAGGTTTGCAACGATTACTAATCTGAGAATCTAAGTGTCTGGGTTCTGGCATTTCTTGAAGCTGTCTGTGATGCAAAACTGCTCCTCTGGGAAACTTGACTCCTGGAGATCTGTTCTTCCAGCACTAATTTTCCATTTATTCCTCCATTTCCTCATAGTGTTCAGAAGAGGCAAATTACCGTAAAATGGAGAAGAATCCCAGAACCATGTCTAGAGAGTGTGATATCTGTGACCAGGGGCAGGATCTAGTCCATTTGTTGATACAGGTTCCTTCATTGTTTTGATTCTCCAAAGGTCTAGATTTCAGCCACACTGCACTCCCTTCCTTCATGGTAGTTTGTTTTATACGTGGCTTCCTCCCACAGTCAGATCTGGAGTTTTCAGTATATTCAGTTATGATCGAGCTCAGTGAACACACACAGGGACTCTCATTGTCCTACTACTACAGAAATCTCTGCTGTGAATCTGGCCTGAGGCTAGATTTAGAAAGGTTAGAGTCTCCATTAACCTCTCCTTACACTGTCAAACTTTTCGGGGTACAAAGCAATTTGATGGATGGAGGCGTTTTGCCATTTTATTGAAATAGATTAAAAATATAATTGTGCAGCCAGAGGGATGATGAATAAAATGCAGGTTGATGACAACTGTAACCTCTTGTCCATATGCACTTCTGGGGGAAGACACATCTGTGACTCTGTGCCCATAAAGCTCATAAATTTTATACTAACTAGTCACAGAAAAGGCAAACAGAGAGATATATAATTCAAGGTGTAGGGAGGAGATATTGATGGTTTCCTGTCCTAGATTAATTTGGTAAATGAAACCAAAATAATGTTGCTCTACTTTTAATCTGTCCCTGGGGATTTTATGTTGCCAGCCACAGCCCAATTCCTGACAGCTCCTGTATTTTTATGTGCACTCTTACATACCCCTTAGATGCTCTATGGCCTTATCATGAAGCCACTTTGGAAAGTGACAGATCCAGGTTTGAAACATTTCAGACTCAGGAGTGAAGTGGATTCAGTGAGTTACTGTGCAGAAAAATGCTTTAACTATTGGGATATTATGTAAAAGCTGATGACCATCACCAGCATTATGATCTTGAGTGAAAGTGTGACTGCTTATTGCAAGTGTGGGCACAACCTCAGCTTTCCAAATGATTTACACTCTTGGACATCTTGGGGTCACATAATAATACAGGTGACCATGTACCAAGGTGACAAGTAGCTTTTGTACCTGTCTAAAAGAGCTCTGGGCAGAAGACATAGACTTAATTTCAGATTATCTCAGTGCCTGTTTTCTTGTGTCCAGCTTGTATTATTTTATATGTTAGCTTAGGTGCTCTGTAAAAGTAATGCATGAGGAGCTAAACTTTATTTTGAGACAGGTAAGAAATATTATCTATAGATTACTGTTGAATAAGAGAAGGAATTGCCTGATCATGTTTACAGACATGGCACAATTGGGACTACTACTGAACACATTCATTCTGGTCCATGACTCACTGTCAGTTTTATGTTTACTTTATGTACATACATATAAAACTTTGAGAAAATAAACTATATATATAATGACTGCACATTGTGCTCTTCCTTCAAAAGGGAAATTTTATTCCAAGTTTACAATATTTTCAAAATCACAAATGGTATTTGTTTCATGGTTAGAAGTGAAATACTTATCATCTACATCTTTATCTACATTTGTCTCTTTTTCTGCCTTAGGTCTCAGAAGCTGTTGAAAGATTTCTTACATCTGGAACTGACAGAGATCCTCTGAAGGACTCCTGTAATTTACACCTAAAGAATATTGCTTAATAGGTATTGATCTGAAGAAATACATTGTATGGTAAAGCTTTTGACAGACTACCAACCTTCTGAAAAGCCAGAGAGGATTTAATTTTTGTGTGATTAGAAGCACCTAATGTCACTGCACATGCTACAATGGAAACTCTAAGGCAAATACAAAGCCCTGGTATCTGCATTACCTGCACGTATCCTGTAGCATCTGGTGTGGTATTCGCTGCTCTTCTAGTTTCTTGCTGCTCATCTCGGAACATAAGAGCCCGTCCGCTTGTTTCTAATTCCCCTTTCCTTTCTATCTGGAATGCTCCTACAGAACTTTGTACTGAAAGGACTGGAGTGCAGCTGGACATGAAACTTTTCTCTTTTGTTGGAAGCACACTGAAAACATCCATTGGGCAAAACATCACTCTTTTCTATCCAGACAGGCTTGGCTACTATCCTTACAAAAATGAAGTCACAGGAGAGGCATTTAACGGAGGACTCCCCCAGCTCTCGGTGCTAGAGAATCATTTAAAAAAAGCCAAAGAGGACATCCAGTTCTATATTCCTTCAGATGAACAGTTTGGATTGGCTGTCATTGACTGGGAAAACTGGAGACCTGTGTGGATAAGGAACTGGGGATCAAAAGACATTTATAGACAGGAATCCATTGAACTGGTTCAGCAGAGAGACCTCAGCCTATCAGATGCTGAAGTCAGGACTAGAGCTAAAATGGAATTTGAGGCTGCAGCAAAATCAATTATGTTGGAATCTTTAAAGCTTGGCATAGAAATGAAGCCAAACCGTCTCTGGGGATATTACCTTTATCCGGACTGCTACAACTATGATTACAAACAAAACCCACACAATTATACAGGAACCTGCTTAGACATTGAAATAGAAAGAAATAATGAGCTTAACTGGTTGTGGGAGAAAAGCACAGCACTTTATCCATCTGTCTATCTAGAAACAGTCTTAAGATCTTCCAGAAATGCTCAGCTCTTTGTTCGCAATAGGGTTCAAGAAGCCATTCGAACTTCCTATGTCTCCAATGCCACTCATCCCCTTCCAGTCTTTGTATATACGCGTCCAGTATTCACAGATGTCTATGAGGAATATCTCTCCCAGGTGAGTGGACCTAAACCACAACTGTTTCAAACTCAAGTGGAAGGAGACTGCCAGGTGATGCTTGTTCAGCACATATTCTAGCACATCAGAAAAAAATGCCAAGATTTTATATAAAAAATTATTCCATCAAAGACATCTAATCAAACAGAACATGGGGTTTATTTTTAAACCTTCCTCATGCCCTTGCACATAGAAAATATAAAAAAGCTAGGAAGCACATTTAATACCTTAAGTCAGACGAACGACCTATGAGTAACATTTTCCAAAGAGAATTAGTAAAACTGGGCTAGTCTAATGTCTGCTTTGTAGGTTATGAGGAACAATAATGAATCATAGAATCATTAGGGACCAGAAGGGACCTCGAAAGATCATCTAGTCCAATCCCCCTGCCACAGCAGGATCACCTAGACAAAGTCGCACAGGAACACAGCCGGGCGGCTCTTGAACATCTCGAGAGAAGGAGATTCCACAACCCCCCTGGGCAGCCTGTTCCAATGCTCTGTTACCCTCACTGTGAAGAAGTTCCTTCTGATATTGATATGGAACCTCCTCTGTTCCAGCTTGCACCCATTGCCCCTTGTCCTATCACCAGATGACCTTGAGAAGAGCCTGGCTCCATCCTCCTGACACCCACCCCTCATGTATTTATAGACATTAATGAGGCCACCCCTCAGCCTCCTCTTCTCCAAGCTAAAGAAACCCAGTTCTCTCTTTTCCTCTAGAAAGGTTTTAAAAGCTAGGGAGAAAATTCTGTCCTTGTCTTTCTAAATGATATTTCAGCGTCTCATGGATTAACCTTAATGCAGTTCTGGCCACTGTTTTTTCCCATTTTCATATATACTCACCCTATCAGATACCACCAGTCTCAGAAATCTCATCCTGATCATCCAGGCCCTGAGGAAGGAGAAGTTAGAGTTTGTGGTCCTGGTGTCTGTGTTGTGTCTCATGTCATCTCACACTCTGAACAGAACCTTGCCAAGCATTATCACCAGCTTCCTGAAGACCTTCAGGGAGTAAAGGTTGCTGCTGGAGTCCCTGCTATGTTTCTAGTTAATAATTAAAAACCTGTAGTCCTTACTTTTTTCATTTTCACATGTTGTGCCCTGAAATAAGTTGGTTCTCCATGTCCTCCTTCTGCCCAAATTCCTCTCCCATCCCAGCTGGACTTTAAGAATTTAAGGCTGAGTTAATAGCTGACCCTAAAACTGAACAGAAACAAATTTCCCAGATCAATCTTTGTAAAAGGCCAGAGCTATTCTCTGGAGAAAAGAAATTCTTGTGGTTGAAAATGGTCATGCTACTTTTCTGCTTTAGCACTTGAAGAACATTCTGATAACTGAAGTGAAGGGGAAAAAAAAGTCCTCCCAAACTTCAGTTGTGCTTTCCAGCCTCTGCTTCAGGCAGCAATACAGTTAGTATCAAGTCTGAGCAGCCAGGAGGCAATGAGGCAAAATAAAACGTACAACTTGTTGGAGGAGTGTGTGCCATATGCCTAACCACTGGTTCCATTTCATGGCCTTGTTTTTTAACCATATGACATATCTAAATTAGGTAGAGTTGGCAACATTTTCTGGCATTGCCTGTGCAACCCAGTCCCAGAGTAAAATAGTGTCATTGAGAGCAGAGTATTTGAATCACGTATAATTGCTTGCTGTCGTCAAAGTAGTTGTTTTGGTTATGTAATTTACTATAAGCATTATGCCTTTTGCCCTTAAGTCACACCTTATTTACATTAGCATGATTCTTTGCACATTTTCCTTCAGGATGACCTGGTAAATACCATCGGAGAATCTGCTGCGCTGGGTGCTTCTGGAATTGTGATCTGGGGTGACATGAATTTAACACAAAGTAAGGTATGCCAGATTAGTTACTACATGACATTTTAAAAGAGGCATAAAATGAAAAGGCTATAAAGCATCATGATTACTACTTACATCATATCTTCTACTTTTAAAATGATGAGTCCATACTGCTAGCTGTCTTCTCTAGTCAGAAAACAAGCACATTTAAGGCTTACGAAGATTGCCACTGACTTCACTGAAAAGCAGGTCATTCTTTCAGAGTATTAGTAACTGGACAAGCTACCATGGTAACTGTAGGCAGGTTAGCACTTGCTTAATTAATTCAAGGAAAGAATTGCTCTATCTTCATTACATTTCAGTCATGAGGTACAGAAAAAATTACTTGTGCTTGCCCAGAACAATTTTTAAAAGACTCTTCCACTTTTTGAAGTGGTGCACTACTAGTATTATTTAAAGCACTAGGAGGAGTGAGTCTGTAACATTTCAGTACTCTCCTGCTCCGTGTGTTGTAAGCAGTACTTTGATTAATTTCATTGTAAGAAAGGTCTGAGTCAGAAGAGGAACAAAAAACAAACAACTTGTTTTCACAAGGTCAAATACATCGTTTGAGAAACATTGCTACCAGGACGTTTAAATAAATCTTTGAACAAGCTTATTCTTACCCAGGCAAGCTAGATATAATAAGCTATTGTATGGGAAGAGTCCTGTGAACTCCTCCATGAGCAAAGGACTGAAGCTCTTCAGCGCTGCTGGGCCTCCTATCACAGTTCCACAACTGTAAGGGTCAGATTCCCGAGGGCTCCGCACTTTGACTTTTCTGTAGGTGTCTGCCTTTGTTGAAGGTGCAACTGAAGCCTTTTGCCCATTACCCACTACCAGAACACAGATGAACGACAGCTTTCATTGTTTGTGTTGTGAGATTCGTGTGTGCAAACAGAACTTTCCACAGAACTTTTCCATAGCCACACTATGTATTTGAGAGTACTCATACCTTTAACAGCTCTAGCAGCCTTTCAGCAATGAAATATTACTGTGACCCTCACTTGTGAAAGAAAACAAAAATACCTGCACACACCCCAGATCCATCATAATGATCTCCAGGAGTGTGAATGTTAGCAGTTATCTATATGTACTATTAGGCAAATGTTTTTGTCAGAGTTCCTGAAGCCTCTGGTTATTGAACTGTGCCAAGCATACACAGAATGTGTGCCAACTTTATGATATTTAGAACCATCAGTTCTCTTAGCATGCTTTCAATTTATACATGCTCACAAAATGCTTTCCATTACAAAATGCTGTGAAGGCTTCCTACCCCTGCAGCCTAGCGAGAAAATTGAAGTCTTACAGAGAGTGGTGATGATTTGACAGAAAAAGTATTTGCTCAGGCTGAAGAAGTAAGGGTTTTTCCAAGGTCCCTGCAAACCACTCAAGACATAAAAAGAAAATTAAATTCTTTATGTAACTTCTTTAAGCACATCTGATTTAAAATGCTATATGAGCTGTACAGATGAAATGAAAGCTTAAAGTCACCTGCTATTTGATATAAGTGCTTTTTGTAACATCTTCAGCAACTATCCAACATAAATGTGCTGTGATCCTTGAACTACATAGCAACTTCTCAGATAAGCTTGCTTCCAGCAACCAGTTACAACTATTAGAAAAACCTCAGGAGAAAGATTCATAGTTATCAACTACAGTATTGTTAGTGGAATGACACTGTTTTGTTTCTATACTAAACTGTGCAGATATGATGTTCATTTCACAGAACACCTGTAGAACTCTGGACAACTACCTTAGGAGGACTTTGACTCCGTACCTCATCAATGTCACAATGGCAGCCAGAATCTGTAGCCAAGTGCTATGCCAAGACTCTGGTGCCTGTGCAAGGAAACACTGGAATTCTAGTGACTATCTGCACTTGAACCCTGAGAATATAGTCATTCAAATGACAAAGGATGGAAAATACACTCTACGAGGGCAACCAGCATTCCGGGATCTGCAAACATTCGCAGAGAAATTTGATTGCCACTGTTATGCAGGGAACAATTGTGAACCTAGAGCTGATATAAATGACATCCATTATCTCCAGGCTTGCATTTCAGAGGATATTTGCATTCAAATGTCTTCAAATTCACTTTCTAATATAGAAGGGTCTGAAGAAAAGACCCTGCTTAACAGAACTGTGTTTTCATTTACCCCTCAGAGTGAGGTGACATTATCTACACAGCCTGAAATAGAAGATTTCCAATCTACCTTTGGAAATAGGACACTCAATATAACAACTGCAGCGTATGACACTGTCACAGATGCCACTAGATATGATATAGAAGGAAATTATACTCGTACTTTCAGTAGTTCTTCATCCTGTAAGATAAGGATGCATAATATGTTCTATTTAATTCTGATTTTGAGAACCTCAATGTAAATAATCTACAATAGTAGGAATATTCTTTTCCCTGTCTGTGTTTGAAATTCTAAAGATTTTACTTACAAATCAAAATCATTCCTGAAAGGCTTCAAGTCTTATCAGTATCAGGTAATCTTTTCTATTCCATAGGTGAGACTTCCACTTGAATGTGTTTCTTCAGTTTAGTTCTATAAACTGATCTTTGTGCCAAAGATAGGTCTTGTATATACTGATTATACCTATGTGAAAGGATAATCCAGAATAAGGAACATTTTTTTTTACAGTTTATATTTTTAACATCATATTTGGGGGAAAAAAAAAGTTGATAATGCCTATGTGAAAGGATAATCCAGAATAAGGAACATTTTTTTTTACAGTTTATATTTTTAACATCATATTTGGGGGAAAAAAAAAGTTGATAATGCCGTTTTGTATACTTAAGTTAACCGGTGAAATACATCCTAACATGGATTTCATCGAGTCTTAGCAGTCAACAGTTTTGATTCTCTATGTAGGAATTAAATTTGTTCCATATGAAAATCAGCTCTTAAAAATATTTGTCTTAACTTTAGATATGTGGGACTCGGCAGAATAAAATTTCTCTGATTAATGTAACGTTTCTCCACTTCCCACAATAGCTACAGGGACAGTCTTGGGTTTTCTTTTTCTTTTAATTAAATATACTCATTAACTATTCAAAAGGTTCCAACTTTAACGTAAACATTGATTTCAGGCATTATAACTTCATTATTTAAAGTTTGAGCTGCATTGGTTTGTCCTTCCTTCTTTCTTCTCTTCTTCTCCAAAACCCTCTCCCTTATTCCACATCCTCTCCTTGGCTTTCAGTTGTTTTGTCTGTTCAATATTCACAACTCAATTGATTTGCTTCCGCACTTCCTGTCAGCACTGGTCACCAGTTCTACTTGTTCCATCCAACCAGTCCTAGCAACTGGATAGGACTGACTATGCCATTTGGACAAAAGCCTGTGAGCATGGCACTTTTGCTGTGTGTGACTGCTTCCAGAGCAGTCTCTTTTGTAAAAACCAGTATGATCCTTAGTAAAATCCAGGAAAGGAGGCTGCAAGATGAGTGACCAAGGAGAACTCAGACCCCCGTCTTCACTTTCAGTGAAGACACTGGGATCATGTTCAGCTTTTGGACTACTTTTTGGTTCAGTCTGCAGACATAATTAAAACTACTTGCTTAATACTACTGTATTGCCAAAAGCAGGGTGAAAGTCGTAGAGATACCGTGGAGCAAACTACTCCCAGTGTCACGCCAGGAGTCTACCTACCATGTATACTGAGTTTGAGCATTTAGAAGCAATTAATTATGGTTTATTTAATATAAGAACATTTTAAAATTATTGTGTTAGATGCTTAATAGATAGCTGGACTTTTGATGGGCAGAGAGAGGCTGCTGGTATGGTTGTGCTGAAAAAAAATCTCCCCAGAGCTAGGCATGATCTGCATAAATAAATAAACACTGCTCACAGATACCACCTGCCCTCACTAATGGAAATACCTGGGATTTCAGTATAGTAGCCCTTTATTTATGAAAACTTCATGCCTAAATCTAGGAGAAAACATATCTCCATTGCCATAGCATTTTCAGGTTGTCACTTGTAACAGGTGTGCAGAAAAGTAGACGAAGCTTTTAGAATTCACATGAAGAAATAATGTTTTATGGCTTTCGGACAGCAAATTATCAAGAGGAAGTGACAGTATTCTCATTGTCTATGGTGTTAAGTTCACAAGTCAAAGCTATTTTTGCCATTAATATTCCAAGTAGAATTGTGAATAAAAATATAAACACATAGCAGACTGCCTAGCACAGAAGAATCTTGCTGGTTTGGATCACTTCTGTAAGACCATGACTTTTTCACTGCAGCTTTGATATTGGTTATTTTGTTCTTGGGTAAACAAAAGCCGTGATATCGTTCTAGACAAGTCTTATGAGGAGTGACTGAGGGAGCTGGAGCTGTTCAGCCTGAGAAAGAAGAGGCTGAGGAGACACTTTATCACCCTTATCACATTGTAGAGAGGTGGGTGCTGGTCTCGTCTCACAGGTAATTAGAGACAAGAGGGAATGGCCTCAAGTTGCACCAGAGGAGGTTTAGACTGGACATTAAGAAAAATTACTTTACTGAACAGGTTGCCCAGGGAGGCGGTTGAGTCACCATCCCTGGCTGTATTTAAAGCTTGTTTGGCTGTATTTAAAGCTTTGGTGCTTAGAGACCTGGGCTAGTGGTGAATTTGGTAGAGTTATTGTCTGGACTCGATGAGCTCAAGGGTCTTTTCCAACCTGAATGATTCTATGATTCTATGATAATTCCTGCATCTGAGGTCCCTCCCTTTCACACTGTGGTTGTGATAACTATAAAAGGGTTTCTAAAAACTTGAAACATCACTGCTAATGCCTTAACGTATGTTGTGTGACTTACAGGAACTGGTTTTTTTCAGCAAAATGCTTTAACATGGCTAAATTTTTATGCTGGCACAGAATTCCAGTTCAAAAGTTGTAGCAATAACGTGTTGAGCAAAGTTTCCTGTGGTTATGTCTGTTTGCTCTGAAAGACACTGAGTCCGTATTGCTTTGTGATGAGAAAGCTCACAGGTTCACAAAATGTACAAGTCTTGTTATAAATATTTTTGACTACCAGCCAAGTAATAGCAAGAAGAACATTTGTGATGGGAAGGTATGAAATCATCACCAAAGGAGGAAGGAGAATTTAAAATCACAGAAGAGCACTCAGGACCTCCCAGTGGATTAAGTGAACTGCAGAAGTGAAAGTGAAGCAGTGGAGAATGTGAACAGACTACTTTCTTCCCATGCAACCATTTTTTGTCTACCTGGCATTTAACACTGCCAACCTTTCCCAACAGCCCACTGTAAAGATAAAGGAAGACAGTAACTGATATGTTAGATTACACATAGCCATTTGTTCCCATCCCTTTTCTCTTGAGAGCAGCCAGGACCAGAAAAGTAAAAGGAAGGTGAGAGGGAAGCAGACTGTTGCAATGAACTGCCCACAGAAATGCACAAACAGGTACCCGTCTTGTGCTCTGATGCACATTGCTTTACCAACCAATCTTTGAATGTTCATTTGGGATATTTATGTTGCCTACATGCATCTTTAATTCATGCTTTAAATCTTACGGACTTCTTGCCAAGGTGAGATTCAGGCTAGCTCTATATATTGTTTTGCTCTGTATTGTATTTAGCTTGCTCATGTACTACGCTGAAGAGTCACCATGGGGTCAGCAAGCCTCCACGGAGTAAGGAAGGAGAAAAGAAGGAAAAGGTGATGCTTTGCATTGCTGGTGATTATCTCTGTTCAAAGGCAAACTTGTATTCTCCTAGAGCAGACCCTGCCTTCAGCAAAAAGCATTCACTGCATTTCCTGTAAGCATTTGTTGTCTCTGTAGCCTTATAGTTGCAGCTTCTTCTGTTGTATTTTTTAACTTTTGAAAAGATTAAATACTAGAGGAATGGTTCACTTAACTTTGATGATAATTCTTTTTTTTTTTTATTTCTCCATTCCAGGAAGAATTTGGGCTGACAATGCTTAGGGATTGGGAAATGATGAAATGGGTTTGACAAAACGGTTTAACTTAAAGGCATTTAACTACCCGGAGTGCCTTACTTTGATGTCGTGAAATTTTGCTAAAATTTTAATGAAATTCAGCTGTTCTGTTTGAAAAATCTGGATCTGGTTTATTGTGTTGTTTATTCTGGGACACCCAAAGATATTAGCACTTTTAAGAGAAATGGCTACCGGCACTTACAGAATCTGAATCTAGATGTCAGATGTTTAGGTTTACTTGGTTGGTTCTAGGTTGGATTGGATGATCTTTAAGGTCTTTTCCAGTCTCATCATTACTGTGAGACTGTGAATCGAAGTGAAATAATAGCTTATTGCCTCTGTTTGCTATTTCTTGCTCCTCTGTATTCAAAATGACAACAGGAAGAGAGACTTTGAGAGACAAGACAGTAAGAGAACTTTGTAGACAGCCTAGGATGTGACTAGCAACCCAAGGACACCAGCAAAGTTTGCTTTAATCCCTGCATCACACAGAGACACCCTGTTGTATATGTATCAACAAAGAACAGCATGTAAGATTTCAGACCTGTGCAGTATGCACTGGGCAGCTCGCAGACAGATTAGATTTGTGCATGCACCTATCCATCAATTTTCAATACAAACAAAAAATCAGTAAAGACGGTTCCCTAATTTTAAATACTTATTCAGTTATACAGCACTGGTGACCTTTAAAGAAGGCAATTCCATCCTTCAAGCACACACAGTTAAAACTCAGTTGAAAGGTTTCTCACAGTGGGTTTGCGCAAGGCCCTTTGTGCTGTGGATACCCATTCTGCCAAAGAGAGACAACCTTGCTGCCTGGTGGAATAGGACCTGCAGGTGTTGGTTGACAGCTAGCTGAACAGGAGCCAGCAGTGTGCCCAGATGGCCAAGAAGGCCAACAGTATCTTGGCCTGCAACAGGAAAGGTGTACCTTTGAGTACTGGGTCCACTTTTGGGCACCACAGTATCAGAAGTACATTGAGGTGCTGGAGTGGGTCCAGAGAAGGGCAACAAGGTCAGTGAGAGGTCTAGAAAACAGGCCCTATGAAAAGTGGCTGAGGGATCTTAGGCTGTTTAGACTAGAGAAGAAAAGATGGAGAGATCTTATGGCTCTCTACCTAAAATAAGGTTGTAGTGAGGCTGGTGCTGGTCTCATCTTTCAAATTACTAATGATAGGATGAGGGGAAATGGCCTCAAGCTGTGCCAGAGGAGGTTTAGATTGGATATTAGGAAGAAGTTCTTCCCTGAGAGAGTGGCTGGGCACTTGAATGGGCTGCCCAGGGAGGTAGTGGAGTCCCCATCCCTTGAGATGTTTAAAGGGAAGAACACTTGAGGCCATGGCCTAAGGGTTGGGGAGATACTGGGATGAGGGCTGGACCTGGTGATCCTGAAGGTCTTTTCCAGCCATGAGGATTCTATGATTAGATTCTCAGGTTTCAAGAGAAGGTCTCACGTCAGAGTCATAAATTTTATTCTAAAGAACAACATCATAGATAACTGTTTAATGCATGGCTTAAGAAAAGGTTGTATTTATTTAACACTTAGAATCATAGAATCATCAGGGATTGGAAAGATCATCCAATCCAATTCCCCTGCCACAGCAGCATCACCCAGCCCAAGTCCAGGCAGCCCCCTCCAGTGTCCCACCACTCTCACTGGGAAGAAGTTACAGAATCAGACAGGGTTGGAAGGGACCACAGGATCATCCAGATCTTACAGTTCTTTCTAGGCATTATTCTTCCCTGTCCTTCTGAAAAATCATTGTGTAAGGGGCTGGAAACAGATTTACAAAAAGCTGGTTGGTGTAATTTCATCCCTCAATGCATCTAAATGTATCACAATGTGTGGCTATACAGCCCAGAGCCTTCTGTCTGTTTTTCTGGAAAGAACCCCATTGAAATTTAACAAAGTTTCATGCTATTTTTCATTACGATGACAGTCATGTGGACATGCAGTGTTCAAGATCAATCCTCAGTTGTGTGTATCAGTCAAGGATTGGGGTCTTTTGAGAACATTTCTTTCATGTAGGTGTTCCAAATCTTTCACAGCTGATTTTCTCTCTGCTGTCAGTAGTACTCGGGATGCAAAATCTTCCTGCATTTATTGTCCCCTTGTTACATGTGAGGTAGAAAAGGACAAGGAAGTAAAGGATGCTTATCAATATTAGCATCCTTAAGGGAATAACTTTGGATTTCATAACGTTCACTAATGTGTTGCCACCAACATGATGTATTGATCATAGTTCTCCTTGGCTAGTAGTAATTGGATTACATTCCTCAGTGTATGCTTCTATAACCTTTATTTTATAACTGATAAGGTATTTATCGATTAGTAATACAGAGACAGTATGAAAATTAGTATGAATCACTACTTTATTTAGCTAGCAGTTTGTTTCTGTGCACACAATTTATGTTCAACAGCATATATATGTGGACATCAGGCAATATGCAGTGACCCTTCTCTGCCTTAGCTTTCATCTCAGAAAAGGTGTTTATTCAACAGAACTTCAAGATCCCGCAGAAGAAATGCAACATGTGTTGGTAGGCTCCTCCTGGAGCTCATGGGTCCCTCAGGCCATTAGCAGATTGAGACAAGACGGTAGTTTTCCAGCATCAAGTGATACGTTCCTGAGGCAAAGACCTAACAACGACCTGTTTGAAGCTAGCAATTAAGGGCACTGAACTAATAATCAAGGACGTCCTAGATCAGAGTCTAATCATACCCACACCAACAAAATCCTGAATACCTGATAGACTGAAATCCACAAAATAATCCCCTCCATGCCAGCCACTCCAGCACATTGTGAAGCACCATGTCTACACACTTCTTACATACCTCCAGGGATGGTGACTGAACCACCTCCCAGGCAAGGCCATTCCAGTGCTTCATCACTCTTTCTGTAAAGAATTTCTTCTTAATATCTCATCTAAACCTCTCCTGCCTCAACTTCAGACCATCTCTCCTGGTTTTGTCATTAGTTACTAAGGAGAAGAGGCCAACACCCACCTCTCTACAATCTCCCTTCAGCCACGGGCATTTCTGTAAATCCTATGCGTGTTTCAGCATGCATTGCATGCACCAAATGTAGGCATCCAAAATGCAGAATTCTTAAGTTAAAGACCTTAATCTACCCCACTTAATCTGCCAGTGTAACACCCCTTTACAGAAATCCTTTTGCACCTCTTCTCTTACTGGAGAGTGACAAATTCAAGTTAACAGAGTCCCTGACTCTCCAGCCAGCAGAGGGCATGTATGATGCACACAGACACGGGTGAGACACCGAGCTTTAGCTGAAAAGTTCAATGCACTCCAATCACTTCAGACAAGCAGCTGCTTGGCTCTGGCCTTCAAACTGAAAAGATGACTCTCACTAATAGTCTCTCACTAATGCAGAGCTTCATTAACATAAAAGTTTTACAGTTTATTCCACAAGGTTGTTTGAGGTCTTTTTCAGAAACATGTTATATCAGAAATAACCTGAATATCCTGGAGTGAAACATCACCTCTTCCCATGCTCTCCTCTCTAGAGACTTATTCCACTAAAGGCTTCTCTTCATTCAGATCTTTAGCTGTCACTAAACCCCATGCTTAAAGTACAGATGATGTGATCTCTCTCCGAACCAGAGATGTTGGTCCCAAACATCTTTTTTCTCTTTGAACGGGAAAGAATCTGGATGTGCAGGCTTGGTTCAGAGCAAGATTTGCTGACCACATGTTTAAAGCATCACCATTATCATAATGTGAAATGCAGAATCTATTGTTAATAGTTTTTATTGCACAAGTCACTGCAATGAAGCAACTGCTTTACTGCCACAAGACAGCACTTACAAGGTGATGTGTGGCCCTGTAACATTTCTAAACTGTTCCTGAAGAGTGTAAATCCCCAAGGCAAGGCAGACAAGTGGAATGCTTTATCTGTGGTTAAAAGTTTCCCAAAAAGGTCAAGTAGCTTGTGTACAATCGCATGGGATAACAAATTATGGCATTCTGTGCCCCAGCTCAGGCTTTTAACTACAAGAACACATGTCCTCTGAGCTGCTAATTGAAGCAACAATATTTTTACATTCTGGATTCTACTACTGAACTGCCTGCAAAATAAAGAATTGCCTTTCATAATCACAGAGTTCTGCAAAAGATAGGTCAGATTTTAGAACAATAGAACAGATCTTTGAACATGGACAAACCTCCCAAGTCTTTTCCATGTATTTTGACACCCTTCAGTCAGTGTACAGCTGAATTTCTGGTTTTGGTATTTACCTGCCCAGACTCTGCTGGGCTCTGGTGATGATTTGACTGACCTGTATTCTTTTCAGAGCATGTTACTGTGCCTGCAATACATTGTTTCCTTAAGCTTCCATCAGTATGAACTTTAAGCATTATTGCTGAATTGTAAAATTCTTGGGAAAATTCTTCACAGAGACTGCTAAACTGTGTGTGTGATTTCCTCATGCAGTATTCAGAACCACCTTGTTATCAGGAGCCACTCTCACAAGTGGGATATCTTTACTCCACACATCACCAGCTGAATGGGATGTGAAGAGAGGAGTAATTCTTATATTTTTCAGTTTTAAGGCAGGCAGAAACATTTAACTTATTCATTCAAAACTCAATTGACAGTTTCAGGTATGTAGAATTTATATACAAGAAGATACAGATCGGATAAAAAAGGTGTTCTGCCTGTGAATGATTTCCTGGTCATTTCACCTATTTGACCAGAATAAGCAATTTCCTAAACATCAACTTATCTACCCATGTCTCAAATGACTCCCCACAGTTATGTTTAGAGTAAATAGTAACTGGTCAGTTTGACTGCTGGCTGAGGTGAGGACGTATGCTAGTCTCAAATGGCCACCTCACTGCTACTAAGAGGCAAATGAAACAGAAGAATTCTGCTAGATTTTACTCCACGCAGAATCTGATCAAGTACTTCTCTGAGGCTGTGCACCAATTTTCAAGAATCTTTGAGAGCAGTATCATAGTCTGAAAATGCTAAAGACACCATCAGTGCCTCGGCTTTAGGTGTGGCATCAAAACTTGTGACCGTAACACAAACTATTGATGCTAGGGAATAGCATTAGGACAAAGAGACTACCTATATTAGAACAAAGGGACCGCCTTGTTCCAGTTTGGAACAAGTCTGGGGACAAAGAAGCCTGGTTAGGAATTTCCCTCCTGCAATTCACATGATAAAAAAGGTCTGATACCCGGAATGCAAGTGACAAAGAAATGGCTTTATAAGGAAGGCCTCTTAAATAACAATGTTAACAAGAATAAAGAAAATTCTCCTCCCCAAAACTCACACACTATGTCAAAACCCACCACCCCCCAAAACCTGATGGATGTTCGGTGCCAGGGAAGCAGCAGGGGTGGAGTGCTGGAGCTTGGACAAATTCTGTGGGAGAGCACCAAGAGGTCCATAAGGAAAAGTGGCTCCGAAGATGTCCGAAGCGATGAACCACAGCAGGCAAAAAGCCAAACCAGCCCACTCACCACCTCCACAACAACTTGAAATAGCAGCAGAGAAACCAATCCCAAAGTCAAATAGATTTCCTGCTCAAAATAATCCCCAGTCATAGAGTCGAGATCTCCTGCTCAAAAATAATCTCCAACCATAAAGTCAGAAAATTCTCCCTAAAAAAATAAAGTAAAAACAAAACGCCCAAAAGATTT
>VZRI01006837.1:20263-94041 GCA_013397515.1 Upupa epops
CCGCCTCCCTTGTCCCGCTAATGTTCGTTCTTAACTGATGGATCGTTGTCACACAGAAAGGAAAAAAAAAGGAACAGAAAAGGTGATACACAAACCGTTTTCCTCTCTACCCCAGGACACACCGGTATGAAGGGCAGAACCTGAATGCTACTGGGGCAAAAAGCCCACAAAAGCAGCCTCTTTTTGTTTCTTTGAGACTCACCACTTACATCTGTCTGCTTTCCTCCATATTCTATATTATAAGATGCAATGAAAAACAATTCCCTAACATTTCCATTGGGTAGCAGGGCAGGCTCCAGTCTCCCATTTTCTTCTGGGAATGCTCCATTAAATTTACAAGAGTGTCTGTAAAACAAAAAAAAAATTAGAATTACACTACGAGTAATTTTGACTGCATTTACAACCCGTGCATGAAAAAGCATAAAGTTCTCTCCCTTTACAATAGTAAAGAACCAATTGCTCTTTACAGCAAATTCATAAGAGCTTCTAATTTTTGTAGTCTGACTGACCCAAGCAGCAAGGTTTTTCTCAGACTGCCTTCCCTAAAATGCTGGATTATGGATCTAAAAAGAGCTTGAAGAACAAATCTCAAAATGTTTTGATAAATGTCCAGTTTCAGTAGAAGTATCCATACTTAATTTTTCAAGTGCTTTGTTTATGTGTGTCTGAATGTTCCTCACCAACCTTCTAGAACATCATGTGTCATTTCAGCAACAACCTGGGTGCAGGTTAAGGGTTAGCACTGTATTTATAGGAAAAAACAAGCCTTTCTCTAATACTCTGTACCAAGACTGTACACTAAGTGCTGCTTATCCAGTGGAACTAGCAGAAGCAGCTTCCAGAAGAAGACTCCTGGTACAGTGGCATGTCCTGCCGTGGCCCACTATATGTACCGTGGTCACAAGCATCTCTTGTTGAGGTCAGGAAGCATGGTAAGAGAGGCTCTCCAGAACCTGTCACAGAAGAAGCTGAATAAAACCATGGTTCATTCATCACTCTAAAAGCCTGTCCCCACACAATTCCAGAAGAGGTTCATGGCAAGAGTCAAGGTCTCAGGGCCATGAGACCTCCATCGTTACTAGACAAAGGACCTACAAAGTCACTCCTGTCCAGGAGACCCAGGACACCAGCTCTTATAAGTCAGTGCTTCAAATGCGGCCCTGGGACACCTCTTTCTCGGTGCGAGATGCCGCTCACTTAGGCCCGTAGCAGCCGAGCTGCGCTGGGACTCCCATCCTTGCCCCATCACTTGGGTCCAACGACGCGCAGGTGGCTGCTTGCGATGTCTCCAGGGCATGTCTACCCCAAACCCCACCCACTATCCTTCCTGCCTTGCCTTCTGCGGCCGGCCCCCTTGTACAGCCGCACTCGGCCACCACCCGGCTCGGCCTCCACCTGCTGCTGTCCGCCCCGAGCCGGGCCAGCGCAGGCCCCTCCCAGCCCGCTGCCCTGCCCGCAGCCACCGGCGGCGCCGCCATCACGTGAGNCGTCGCGATGCCCAGCAGCGAGGCGGTGCCGCTGGGCCTGGGAGCCTGCCGCAGGTCGGGGGCGCTGACGGCGATGTTGGCGCTAGCGGCGAGGCTGCTGGAGTGGCTGCGCTCGCTGCTTTGGAGAGAGGAGATGGAGCTGACGCTGGTGGGGCTGCAATACTCTGGCAAGACCACGCTGCTCACCGTGCTGGCGGTACGGGACCGCGGGGCTGGGCCGGGATCGCTCAGGGCGGCGGCCCGAAGGATGGGGAGTGGGAAGACGATGGGTGGGCAAGTGGGGGAGTCCCGCCCGCACCGGGCCCGCCGCTTCCCCCCCGCAACAGGTGTGGGTGTTCCCTCGGCGATGCGCTGCGGGGCCTGGGGCGTAGGGTGGGGTGGGGTATGAGGCAGCTCCTGCATCTTCTGCAGTCTCTAGAATCCCGCAGCAAGCGCAGAGCGGTTCGAAGATGTTTCGGGAGGGAGAAAGAAAATAACTCCTGTGTCTGGACAGCGTGTCTGTGTCTGACTGGAGCCCAGAGCCCCTGCTCAACGCTGCAAGTGGGATTTTCGCCGCAGGCGCATCCCCAAAAGGCCAGACTCGCCCATCATTGTACATCAATATTAATGCTTCCCACCATTCCCTAATAGCTCCTTTCAAGCTCTCCAGTCTGTCTGGGCATTTATACCATCCTAACAAAACCTGGTACACCTTCCCACCGTGAGGATGGCCTTGCAGTCTTGTTCCCCTCCCAACTCTGACACCTGCCATGAGGTTTTCCATTTTGCTGCCATGCTGAAATGCGTTCCCCGTCTTTGCTGTGCTCTCTGCCCTTATGTGTTCGGATGTGTTAGAAGATTTACCCTCCCATGGAAGATGGAAAGAAGTGTATGTGATAAATATAGATGCTGTTTGTTGTGAAGCTTACTACATACCCTTATCAGCAAGGTAGTCACTGGTGTTAAATGTATTGCAACTTCATCTGTTAGGAGATAAAGGTTTCCAGATATTCTTAATTCCTTTTGAGAAGTTACTAGGTCTCAAATCAAAACTATACTGGGAGCTGTTGGGCCTAAAGTCAAAGAGGTTGAAACAGGATGTCATGAACATTTGGTATTTGTTATTCACTTCATATTCGGCTATGGAGTAAGGGAAAAATAAGAGCTTGTGAATTAGTGTGAAGGAAGGAGTGCGAATAGGAAGACAAAGGAATGGAGATGGGAAAGTTCATAGTAAAAGTATGTTTAGGGGAACATCAGCAGACAATTCACATAAAACATCTGGAACTGGTAGTTTGCTAGGTGCTCAGGAGGTCTTAGTAATGTGGGCCTCAGCACTTCTCATCCCCATTGGAAGTGGTCATCTGCCAGGAGCAGGCTTTGTTGCATAAAGGGAAAAATGCTGTCAAATCATATTGCTTCTTGGACTCTGTAGAGGGTTTGTACTTAGATGATCTTTTGAGGTTGCTTCCAACCCATACCATTCTGTTGTTCTGGACTGATTTCATAAACAGAACAAAGAAGAAGGCAGCAGTTTAGAGATGTCAGTAACAGCAGTGTGTGGTATTAGTCTGTATGTAACTGTCTACTCATTGTACTCCACCGGTGGGATGGTGTCACAGGTGTTTGTCTCTCATGCTATTACTGTGAGTACCAGAGCACTGCTGGTGCTGTGAATCTGTCTGCCAGCAGATGCTTTACTTAGGAATATTCTGTGGGACATACGTATTTTTCAAGTTTGAGAAGGTCAAATAGGCAGGTTTTGTGGTTTTAGGATTTTTTAGTCTGGAGATGAAACACCAGGATAATCCCTAGAGTGGGGGTGGCTGGAGACATTGGAAGTAAATAATGTAGAGTAAGTCAATGGATAGCATATTCTTTCATACAGCTGATGGCAGATAGATTGGGGACTCCATGTGCGTTTGTGTGGGTGGCTAAAATGTGATGAAAACCATCCCAAAGTAGTCACTGCTTGAAATGCAGACTGTGTTGGATCATAGAAACAAGCTCTTGGCTATTTACAAGTTACTATTTTTTCCCCTTTACCATAGCGTTCAGAGATACTATCATGCCAACACTGAATAAGCACCCATGGAGACAGTCTCTTCCCTGAAGAGTTTGAGACATATGTAGTGCTCTGTTACCAGTGGAAACCTTGGATCACATTGCTCTCTGCCTTTTACTTTGGATGTGCACTGGATGTAATGAGGTAGACATGAGGGGTTCTCCTCCCTATTCTGCTGTGGTGAGACCATATCTGGAATACTGTGTCCAGTTCTAGGCCCCTCTGCTCCAAAAGGACACAGAACAGCTTGAGAGAGTTCAGCACAGAGCCTCAAAGAGAGTGAAACATGTCCCTTATGAGGAAAGGCTGAAAGAGTTGAATCTCTTTAGCTTGTAAAAAAAGAGACTTGAGGGGTGACCTCATTAATGTTTATCAATATGGAAGGGGCAGATGGCAGAAGGAAGGAGCCAGGCTCTGCTCAGTGGAATCTGATGAACAGGACAAGGGGAAGGTGTAAGCTCCAACATAGTTGGTTCCGCATAGATAGAGAAGAAACTTCTTCATGGTGAGGGTGATAGAGCACTGTAAGGGGCTGCCCAAGGAGGTTGTGCAGTCTCCTTCTCTGGAGACATTTAAAAGTCACCTGGTCATGTTCCTGTGCAACTTCATCTAGGTGATCCTGCTGTGGTGGGGGGATTGGACTAGATGAACTTTTGAGGCCCCTTCCAATCCCCAGCATTCAGTGATTATGTGAATAATTGCGTATATGGTAGAGGGTAATGGCAGTGTTCATTGTCAGCAGCATTTAAAGAAGGTATTGCAACCTTCTCAGCATCAGTTAATTTTTGTCTGTGTCAGGATGTAATCTCTTTTACTGAGATGCAATAATAAACTTGTTTCCACATCTTGAATATTCACAAAAATAGGTAATCTGTCATGCAAAGCTTCCTTAGCAAGCAAAATGGAACAGATTTTTTTTGTGTTATACTGCTTAGAATACTTGAAGCAAAAGACATCAATCAGAGGTTTTGGACTAATGTTGGCAGAAGATTCAGTATGCTCTTTTCTTGTTGTGTGGGAAAATAAAGAACTGTAAACATAATACTTTCTTTGTAGCTGGTTCTTTGCAACCAGACAGGAACATTTTTAGAGGAAAAGACTAAAGACCAATAAAGGGGACACTATTTGCATTCAGTCCCTAATACCAGAGCAGTTATGATTACTTTTGAATTCTTTTTGTTTTCCAGTGTAGCAGATTATATATGGTATATAACTTGCTGAGCAGTAGAAATGACCAAGTGATTTAAGTAACAACCTTCTGAGTTGTCCAGGTGGTTTTCCAGGCATTCCTGTGTTTGAGGATCCTACGTTTGCAGGATTTATTTGTTCACATGTTTTCCTACATCTGTCCTCCACAAATAAATACACTATGCACTTTGACAAATTAGGCCACTACCTGTTACAGGAGATGGTTACAGATTGGCTTTGTCTTACTCGGTCCAGTTAAAAACGTACTTTGCTGCTGGGTCCATGTATCTGTATCATACTGCAGGAGCACTTGTCTTCATTTGTTCTTCCTATTGCTCTTGATAAGTCACTGAAGCAAGGAAGAGGAGGAAAAGAAAGAGACTTTCAGAAACAACAGATGAGGAAGATGTATCATACAGAATTTAGCAAGAGGCTTCCTGTGGGTGAGGTTAGACAGGTAATTGACAGGAGTTATTTCTTGCTTGAAGAATATAATTCCAAAGCCCCAAATCCAGCGAGAGGATCAGATAATTGTCAAATGTTATCCAGCTTTTAAAGTCCCAGATAGCAAATAATTAATTTTAGTTTGTGAGCACATCGTGGGGATGTAGTGTATTTTCACTCCACCACAAACAGTAAAGAGAAAACTTAGAAAGTGTGTGGAGGCCAGCAGGATCTCATGGAGTATCTAGTGGCACTGTGAAGCACATAGCTGCTCTCTGTGTAAGTACTCCTTTACTGTTTATTATATTTGGAGTTAAAACATTGGTAAAGGTAGTATGAAACTAATGGGGAAAAGTCCTGGTGCACTCAGCTTTATCATATCTTCTTATATTGTGGGTTAGACTAGATGACCTTTAACGGCCTCTTCCAACTCAAACCATTCATTGATTTATATTTTGACTGTGTTACCTTCTGTTTTGCTGAGGGATCAGAGGTGGTTTCTGGGGTGATCTTTGTCTCTGAGGAGAATAAAAGATTGCTTTAGCGGGGCTGAAATGAACAGTCTTCCTGGCATGACAATACATTAATTGAAGTGCTGCACAATGCTTTTGCAGAAAGTTAATGTGATATTTTACAGCGTTGTAAGATAAAAATTTTAGAGAACCTGATCTGCTATGTGTCAACTAAGGTATAATAAAACTAATGTTATTTTTTTCTCTGTTTTAGTCAGGGCAGTTCACAGAAGATACGATTCCTACAGTAGGCTTTAACATGAGAAAAATAACAAAAGGAAACGTTACCATAAAGGTAGGTGTGCATGTTGAAATTAATACAGAGTGAATAACTAGTAGACAAAGTAGAATGGAGGTGTAGGAGATTTCTTTTAGGATGATGCAATCATATTCTGTTTTGCTGGTTCAGGAATAACTTACTTAAAGCTTGTAATGTCTGTGTTACATTAACCTGCTTGATGTAATAATACCTATGCCAGGCAGAAGCTTTGTTGTGCTTTTCTGGGATATAAATGTCTTAAAAATTTGAGACACTAAGGGAGCTGAGCTGACTTCTGGAGGTGCCTCTCTCTTCCCTTACTCTCTCCCTCTCACAACTGTAGGTGAAATCTGAAGCAACCTTTCTCCTAACTTAGATATCTCAGTGGAGAGTGTTCAAGTTGAGCTCACATTAGTCATATGAAAATATGACATCAATAAAAGGTGGTTGTCAGAGAAGTATCTCTTAGGCCTGTAGTGAAATACAGATGATGACAATTTGGTTATGGTTTATGCTACAAGTATCAAAATAGAGATAAAGCACCCCAGTAGCAAAAAGCCCTTCTCAATTTGATTAGTTTACATCAAATTCATAACTTTTATCAAAAATAAGGTGAAGGGGATGTTGGTTGTTGCCTTTACCTTAACTTTCCCCTCTTTTTCCTTACTTTTCTCTCTTTTCTCCCTCAGCCCTAACAATACTCATTTTCCCCTGGTTTGGTGTGACTCTTAAACCTAGGGAGAATTTTCTGAAAGAACCTGAAATGTGAATATAAAGTTATTGAGTGCCTTCTCATTGTCTCTAAACATGAGAAGGTAAAAGATAGAAGAAGGGTAATTGATTTCTGTTGTTTGGGAGATGTTAAAGCTGCACTAAAAAAAATAAATTTAAATGCCCATAGTGGTATAAATACTGTAAGTGCCCGTCTGTGGGCTTCATACCAATATTTCCCATGATCTTAGGGCTTTCAGCTGTACGTTTCACTTGTGTTTCTACTTGCAGAAGAATCAACACTTCCTCTACAACTGCTTGTATATTACAGAGCCTAATAAGCCAGTCTTTTGAAGTCTGTTGAGATGGGGAATTTAATGTTACCCAACCCTCCTCTCATTACCCCAACCATCCTCTTGTACACCCTCTTGAAATATATGTCGTTTGGCTGAAATAAAAACTATTGTTACCCATAATTTAGTCTGATTTTAATTTCCCAGGGAATTCTGACAGACTGCCAAGTATCAATAATGGTATCTTGGGTCTGCAGTAAAGACTTCTAAAAGGCTTAATGGCAAATGGAGTAAAACAGAGTAAAAAGAGGAGGAGAATCTTTCTTGCCTTGGTAACCTTAGCTTTGTGACTTGATAGATGATCACTGTAAGTGATTAGAGCCTGCTTTGAGAAAGAACCTGACCTCACTGTTATCACTGAGCAGGGGAGCGAGAAGGCAAAGGAGCATCATGTAAGTGTTTTTAATTTGCACATTTCCAGAAAGAGAAATGATTTACAGAAGCCTGAACATTTTTTGCTGGTGTAGATGATGTGTGTGGTTGAGTTTAAAAACCTAAACCTATTGTACAGTGGGCACTGTGGTACTCAGTGCTACATGTCCAAACTCTGAAGTAAAATGACAGGGCTAGCATTCCTTTACCTAGAAGGCAACTCTCAGAAGACACATCTGAGAAATCTGTATGACTATAGGAGTAAGCCTGGTTCAGATGGAATTTGTCTGTGGAAATTGTAGGTGACTGGAATCAAAAGCCTCCCACCGCTAATTCTTGCAGACAACCCTGTATGCTCAGTTTATTTTGGAAACTCAGGAATAAGGGAAAGGTAACCAAACCTATCTTTGAGGAAACAGAAATAGTGCACAAAATGCACATTCTGCTGAGTAACAGTTATGCAGCTTTTTCTTTTAATGACTCTGTTAGGTTTTATGACTGCTATGTTTGAAACTGATGAAACAACAGAGTTTTGTCAATGATGAAGTTTTGCTTCTGGTCTTGACCCTTCTTCACCTCTGATCTCTGTGTGTGCTAGATCACACAAGATCTCCTTCATCTCTGCTGCTTCATTTCTCTGAGGCCAGCTCTGCATGTCCACAAATATGTGAGGGGTGGGTGTCAGGAGGATGGAGCCAGGCTCTTCTCAAGGGCGTCTAGTGATAGGACAAGGGGCGTTGGGTGCAAGCTGGAACATAGGCTCCATATGAATATCAGAAGGAACTTCTTCACAGTGAGGGAAACGGAGCATTGGAACAGGCTGCCCAGGGCGGGTTGTGGAGTTTCTGTCTCTGTAGACATTCAAGACCTGCCTGAATCTGTTCCTGTGCAACTTGGTCTAGGTGATCCTGCTGTGGCAGGGGGATTGGATTAGATGATCTTTTGAGGTCCCTTCCGATCCCTAATGATTCTGTGATTCTATGCTTATTGTAGTGTCTGTTCTATGTATAAGGTAAAGCTGGTATGGGGAAATTTAAGTTTATGGGAAGATCGACTTTGATTGCATTAGGACAGTGTTGATGTTGCTTAAGAAGTTTTACTGATAAGCAAATAACTGCTTCATCTCTTCTCTTGCTATGGAGTTTCCTTCCAACACATCAACAAGCATGGTCTACTCTTCCACTACCTGGGTTTTTTTTATGCCTCATCGGTTTGCATATACACACAGAGGCTAAAACCTAAAGCACCTCATTTTTCAAAATCCTTTAAAGAGGAAGCAGTAAAGGTCCTTAGTCTATGAATGAGTTTGTCAGTGAATGAGAAGAAAAAAAGAGATGCGAATCTTGGGTCCCTCTGTTGAATGTTTCAGCAGCCATCCACATGTTTCTGAGAAAGCACTGAACTCCATGATAGAAAGAACATACTTCATCTTAGCAGTAGCTTGGTGCATTCCTGTTTATCTTCTCCAAAAGACTGTCTTTCTAATAAAATCGGAACTTCTGAGTAGTTTTTTCCTTTGTAGTCCAAATTCTGCTTTCCAAACAGAGCCTCTCTCTTAAAGGATAATAAAAATAGTCTTTCTTAAAAATAGAAATCCTAAAAATAGCTTAAAAGGTATTAAAATACACCCACATTGCTGTCCATGATAGCACTTCTAAACTTCAGTGCGTTTCTCCTGCTACGGACAAGCTAGACTTATATTCTGGGAGACCTAAGAGGGAGTTGGACCAGCATTGTAAAGGGTGGTAGGCAATAGAGGTTAGGTTTTACAGTCATCTTAAGGAGATGATGGTGTGATGTTTTATGTTACACTTTAAGTCTCATCCTGCAGTCTTGCACCCTTTTCCTTCAGCACCAGTGATCACACAGCAGTGTGGCAGTCAAATCAGCCAACTGACCTGGATGAAAGCAGCCTCTAAAACAACCCTCTAAATTACCCTTGTCAGCCAGCCAAACCAAACTCACTCCCGTGCTAATTTCTCTGCAGTCTAATCCTGGAGTAGTATGCTCCCTGAACAACTGTACGGTTGCTGGTGCCACTACCATGGTATTGGAAAGCAGGGTTCACACACATGCAAAGGTAGGAATTTGAGGCAGCTTGGCTAGGTTGACTGAGCTGCAAAAAGACCTCGTTTAGAGGGCAGAATCTGTAGAGTAATAAAGAAGATTGTCAGTATGGGGAGAAAAATTAGTTTTTTCTCCATCCTTCTGCTCTGATAGCCACAACATTTAAGTGCAAATAACACTGCATGTTGGTAGAAGGCAGCTGGAATTCTATGTTCATTACAAGTATATGCACATAGACTGCTTGTGGATTCGCGTGAATTGGAACAATATTTAAAACCAGTAAATGTGTAATGCTGCATTATTAGGATTTATGAACCTTGGATTGTGTTTTCTAGTCTTTATGATTAATTCATAATTAATATTAGATATGAAAAAGAATTTATGGAGAAGTCAGTAGGTATTGGTATCAAAGGAACAGTCTGATTGATGTGCTAATTGTATAGATTTTTTTCCCCCAAGATTCTGTTTATTATACACAAATTAACCTGTACACTATCTATGACAGGAAATCAAATACTGTAATTACAATGGGACTGTCAGAGGTACTGCCTTACAAGTACAAATGCATCTTCATGTCATCCCATGCTTTCTTGACTTACATATGTCAATGTTCGATGTGTAGGAGAATGGGAACGGTGACAAAATTCTGATAAGCATTGAGGTAATGAAAGAGCAGACACAGACTCACAAGAAAAAGCTTGTTTGTTTGTTTCAGTTTAAGTAGTCAAAATGTCTGAAGTTTTCACTTAAAGAGTTTGTTTCTTACTGTTCTTCCCCGCATGCAGGTGCTCTTTGTCCTCCTGCTTAGCCTTCTGTTGTTTAATATGAGTACATCTTCTAGTAGAGCAGCACCTTTCTTTTCAGTTTTGGCAATGCTTCCTCTATCCTTTTGGTCCAGCTCCAGCATCCGCAGCCCAAGTTCTTTGGGTGGTGTCTCATGAGAGCAGAGTAGAGGGGGAGAATCACCTCCCTCAAACCCTCTGGCCAGACTTTGTTAACAGCCCAGAATATGGTTGGCTTTCTGGGATGTGAGCACGTTGCATTTATTTTAGCCTTTTTATTGCAAAAATTAGGTTACCTGTCGCATGGAAATACAATGATACCCAACTGTCAGCTAAATTCCTGTGTAAAGTGTTACTGTGTTAGTGCTGTGAAGTCCTTCAAAAATGGCAAGACTGTTCATCGTGGTAAGCAGACAAGTGCTGCATCTGGCCTTTATCAAAGATCTCAGGTAATACTGCAAAACAGAGTCATTTTAGCCTGCTGTATACGAGTGAGGCTGAAAACCCATCTGGGTCATGAAGTCGAGTGAAAAGAAGGCATTCCAGAAGTGTAAGGCAGATCGCCTTAGGCAAAGTGCCTTGCAACACCGACCAGTAGTTGAGACTAATTTTTATCTGGTTTTTGCCTGATGTTGGTGGAGACCACTAAGAAGGAATTCCCATGTAGGATCACTGCCTGGTTTCTTTACTCAGTTCTGTCTCTAGAGTTCTATCTCTAGATTACAATACAATCCCAGAAGGCAACAAGAACTAAGTAGCCCGTGGTCTTCTTCCTTCTGGTGTCAGTAATTTCCAGAAGCCAGTAGATGTACTCTCATACTTACTTTCTAGTCCTGGTATGTAAAACTATGGTCACCAGCATGCCTGTGTGTGTGAGCATCTGGAACACACGATAAGAAACCAATTGATGTATGCAAGCCAAAACATTTTGTAGGATGATGCCAGTTTCATGTGCTCTTTAATGAAAGCTGAGCATGATCAGAAATGTAAAGCTGTCAGCTTTAACCATGAATTGTCAAAGTTTGGTTTATCAATGTGTTTAATAAAATCTGTCACCTGTTATTTCCCAAAAATGAGGCAGAGAGGAAATACTTTACCAGGCAGTATTTGAAATCTAAGCAGCTGAAGCTTTATGGATTTTGAAGTAGTGGTTGAGGGATTAAACTACAGGATTATTTTCAGCATCAGAATGTCTAATGTACTACAATTTAGGGGGTCTGTTAAAACTATTTTAATGAAGTTTATAATAAAACAGATGTCCTCACTTGTTATTTTTTGACCAAATCACCTATGACTGAATTAATTTGGAGGTCTTAATTTCAAGCAAGTCTTGTTATTTGCCAAGTGATTTTATTTTGATGGGATTGTTCTATTTCTGGATCAGCTCAGTATTAGTAGTCTTTTTGCTTCAGTGAGATTTACTGTTCAGTAAGGTAGTAGGTAAAAAAATTACTTAAATCAGATTTCGAGAGCCTTAGAAGGCATACATCACCAACTGAGATTGTAAATGCTTGTGAAACTCCAGCTAATCAACCTTGGGAGTTTTGCAGTGATGATCTTAAAGTAGTCTTAGGTATAAAAGAGAAATAGATCAACATAAGACATGCTGATGCACAGGCAATACAGCAGCTTAATTTCCTTTGCTCGTGCACTTAGTTTTCTTAAAATAACACTGCCAGACATTTTCCGCACCCTGCCTGGGTGTTGCGGTTCAGAAGGACTTGCTCAGGGGAGTGGAGCTGTGGTTGGACTGCGGTGGCCTCAGTTGTCACCGCTAGAGGCCAGCCTCCTTCCACGGAGCTTCAACCTGGGCAAGTGCATGCCAGTTTGCTGAAGGACAAAGCCAAGCTTACAGTTTGCTTTGGTGTGGTAGAGCAGGAAAGGACTATCCCGGCTCTGTGCATTCTTCCTCCAGCTTTCTTTGTTGCAACATTACTCCCTTCTCTGAAACAGTAGAATTTCCAAGTCTACAAACATTCCCACAGAAACAGAATCTTCCTGCTTCGTAATACTCCTGCTATTTAGCAGCAATTAAAACACATCTTACTTCTCAGCATCCCATGCAGGAATGCGTGACTCTGTGTTTACAGCCTGTATAGCTTCAGCAGTGTTTTAGGAAGTACTGGTTCATCCATATGGCTGGGTCCACTCTGGAAAAGCAGTGCTATATCTGGACTGATTTCAAGCCTAAGTGGTTGTTTTCATAAGGAAGAATTTTTGTGGCATGGCTCAGTGATGTGTGGTAGTTGTGTGTAAGTAAGGGCTGTACTGCTGGACTCAAAAGTGTGGGAAGTCCAGTCACTAGTGATACACCCCAGGAATGGTGTGGCGTTTTCATTAGTGACCTGGATGATGGCACAGGATGCACCCTCAACAAATTTGCTGATAATACAAAACTAAGAGGAGTAGTTGGGAGAGCAGAGGGTTGTGCTACCATCCAGAGGGACCTCAAAAGGCTGGAAGAATGGTCCGATAGAATCATTGTGAAGTTAAAGAAGTCTTGGATCCAGGAAGGATCTAACCCAGGCATCATTGCAGGCTGGCAATCAGCTTTGTAGAAGGGGATGTGGCAGTCCTGGTGGAGAAGTTGAGCACTAGCGAGCAGTATACCTTTGTGGCATCCTCAGCTGCATTAGGAGGAGTATTGCAAGAAAGTTGAAGGAGGTGATCCTTCCCCTCGGCACTAGTAAGGCCATGCTTGGAGTGCTAGGTCGTTTTGTGTTCCACTACAAGGACGTGGAGCTACTGAAGATGGTCCAATGAAGGTTCTATGAAGATGATTAAGGGACTGCTGCATCTCTCATTGGAGGACCTGCTGAGATATATAAGGCTGTTTAGAGAAGAGAAGGTTGTCAGGGAGACATCTCGGCAAAATATTGTCAAAGTAGGTGGAAGATGTAGCTAGACTTTTCTTAGTGGTGTCCAGTGACGGGTCAAACTGAAACATGAAAAATGCCATTTACACCAGAGGGAAAATTTTGCTGTGAAGGTGATTGAACATTGGAACAGGTTGACCAAGCAAGTTCTGGAGGCACCATCCTTGGAACAGTCTCCTGCTTTGACCAGGACAAGCTGGACTATACAATCTGCAAAAATTGCTGTTCTCAGTGATTGGGAGGTCCTGTGGAAAGAACTTAAATGACTGGTTGAGAGTGGCTCAGAGAAGAAGCGTGAAGCATACTTAAGAGTTTACTTAAAGGTCAACTAAGAAGAAAAAGTATGAAATTATTCTCCCATCTGATAATGGAAGCCTTGGAGACCATAACTGTGCTGGGGGCTGTGCACTGCAGGATGTGAGACAGCATCATGAGAAACCTCTACAGTGGTTTGAACAAATATGGATCTAGAAGCTGGTGTCCTGAGTTAGAATAGGCAGTGTTGAGCAACTCATCAGTCACTCAGAGGAACTGATATGACTTAAAAATGAGAACAAAGAGTTGATCTCAGGGAATCATATCAACCAAGCTTGTGATCTGAGGTGAACTAGATATTTACCCAAATATTTTAAGTGATGTTTTTTAGAATTTGCTCCTCTGTGAAGGAAGTTGTGCAGTATCCCATGTTGTGTACAATATTCTTTCACTCTAATTTTAGAAAACATTTTACCTATGATCTGATATGAACTGCTGTTATCACAAATAGAGCTTTTTGATTCTATGTATTTTCTTCTGTATCTGTCAGCCATTTCCTGAGAAACATGGTTCTGCTCCCTCTTCCTCTCTTTATAGGTTATATTTTCAGCATCTTTTCTCACCCTTTCTTTTCTCATTTGGACTTTTTCAAATTTGTCTGCTTCTATTCTATAAACTGATGCTGGCAACCAATACAGGAACCTCCCTGATACTGAGGACAGGGCAGTACCTCCAAACTCATACTGTAAGGTGCTTCTGCTCATATATGCAGATTTAAGATCTGCAGTACTGTTGAAGCACATACTCAGTTTATGAACTGCTCAAGCTCTTTGTCCTGCACCGTTACCTGATTATTGTTCTAATGCACTGTTATCTTCTTTCATTTGGTTCCTTCTATCAAAATGCAGCATTCTGAATTTAAATCAGCTGTCTTATTTCAGCCCATCCTGCAAACTGCTTAGGATTATGGTTTTTACGTTTTATCCACTCTCAGCTTGAAGTTATCTGTTGCTTAACATAGACATATGTTCTATTACAGCATCTTGTTGGGACACTTGGGAAGGATAAATGTTGCCCCTGGTCAGCTCAGCCCTCAGCAGTTTTGCTTCATTAAATGCTGGGAACTTGTCAGGATTGCTCAGAGTTGAGAAGCACAGGGCAAGTTGGGTGCATGAGGAGAGTGTCAGGGAGCTGTTCTGTGGGGTTAAATCAGTCATGAGAGAACATCCTTTTTTTGTCTAATCTGTAAATATTAGATTAGCTTTTCCCATGTTGTTGCACATTCTTCTAGCTTTTCTCTGCTATTGAGTAGAAGGTTGTATGCCTTCGGGGTTGTATGTTCTTCAAGGACAAGCAAAATTAATAATATCTACCAGAGGTATCGATTGGCTGTTTTGAGCTATCAGTGTCCTTGCCTCTGGTCTCCTTGCCCTCTGTCTTCCAATGCAATTTGAGATCTTAGGTACTGAACCCATAGATCGCCATCGAGATACAACTATGTCTTTGTATTCCTCTGTCCTCAAGAAATATCCTACCCAACATGCATAAAATAAAGCCATGTAAAACTGACATCTAGAAAATAATACTTTTCCATTCCTGCAGCTTTCTTACTAACTGTCAAGCCCTCCCACAAATTAAGCTAATTAAAATAAATGTAACTAGATTTTAATGAGGTTTCCTGTAACTGAAAGTTTTTGAAAATCTTTGAATATTTTCCTCAGCTGCGTTTTTCTCAACTGTGGTGATACACAGCTCCTTAAACATAGCTGATAGCTGCAATTGTAAGATTGCCTTAGAGCCACCCTATGGAAACTGAACAAGAGACATATCCGGGATATTCCTGTTACAGATTTTAATAGTTACGGTAAATGATGATTCCAAAATCTAGTTTACAAATTAAAACATTGCATAATTTAATGAGAGTGTAGAGTTGCAAGCGTGATAAGAATGACACAAGTGTGATAACGAAGAACATCAATTTGTAAAACACAGAATACACAACAACTTGAGATTTTAATCTCAGAGACAGTCTGAACATCCAAGAAACTTCTCTGGTTTGGCCATTCTGTTAGAATGTTCTGATTCTTAAGGTCAGATGGTCTTCTAGGGATAAAATGACCTCTTAAAATCTTCATTCCTGCAGGACCAATGAAAGTCATGGGAGCAATTTGAAGTCCGATCTGTTTTGAAAGCCACCCAGACAAAACAAACTTTATATATCTAGCTGTGTTAAGGTGTGGTCTCCTGTCTTTTTCCAGTTCACACCCAGAGTGTACTTTTAACTTGTGTATTGAATATTGAAATAGAAAAATGGGCGATGTACAAAATATGCAAGGCAAGAAAACCTCTTTAACACTAAGCCCTTTCCGCTTTCCTTCCTGCGTACTTTTTGTGTTCTCACAGTTTTGTCTGTTCAGTCACTTACAAGTGGAAATGGTTTTTAACAGAGGTCTGTGTTTTGAATGAAGTTGTTAATTGGCTGACATTGGTTATCCAATATAACAGAGTATCAGAAAGTAGCTACTAGCACCATTTTAACTTCACAGACAATGAGCTGAGGATTTATTTTATTTATGCAATGCATTTATTTTCTATCCCTATTAAAAATAATTATAACAATATAAAGATGTAAGCTGGGTTTCTGAGCATGATTAAAAACAACTAGTCTTTCTCATGTCCTTCACATTCCACTTTGATGAATAGTTGTAAGCCTTGCTAAGAAAACTGCTTGAAAATGAATTATCTCTCCATTGTTTCAAGGTGACTGTTTCTCCTAATAATACTTGTTCTGCAATTTGCAATGCAATTTAATGTAGTGTAGATACAACATTAAATGAAGGAAAAACTAGTATTTCTTTATCTTTTATTGCTAATTTTGTTATTAGTCCAGGCTACATCATATTGTAGATTTTCCTGGCTATCAGAAATAATCACTGTCAGTCTGCAAATCTAATGATATTTCTGGCTTTCCTTGTCCTCTTTCCCCTTCTTTCTTCTCGACTCTACCAAGAAAATAATTTGGTTTCTTTTTCCAGACACACAGATGTGCACCAGATGGTTAGTGATAGTTTCAAGGTCCTGCTGAGTTACTGGAATAATTAGTGTTGGTGTGAGGTTTGTCATTTAACTATAATATTGAACTGTGTACTTACCTCTTTCTAGCTTTTAGAAGAGAGGTTGATTTTGTTAAGGCCTTTCAAACAGTGCTTCAGATGGTCAGAAGTTCACTCAGCTCTAATAGGTAAAGTCTTTGATCTTATAGAGGGAATCAAAGGCAGTTACATTTAGATGATACAGTAATTTTATGCCAGAAGGAACTGAACAATGTCAATATGGGGATCATTTTGGCAATGAATTGGGAAGTATTTTTTTTAAAAAAAGTATGTATCACTTTTTCTTTGGCTTTCAACACCTTATGTTCATAAGTATGATGTCCATATTAGTTGAAAAAGGCCTTATCCCAGGAGCCTGTAAGGTCGCACTCTTCTGTACAAGTCTTTGTTGCCACAGGACATTCAATATATTTGGAATTATAAATATGAAATCAACTTTAAGAAAATTTTGCTTCTGTTTGTGCTACTTCCAAATGTAGTTTGTAGCTGCAATGGATATGCTTCCTAGTTACAGTACCTGTTATTTTGATAGTTGAACCTGATTAAAATTAGAAATAATTCTCTTTTACATATGAAGGAATCCATTCCTTTTATTTTTCAGTGTCCATCACTGATTTAATAATATATCACTTGTCACACAACTGTCTCTGGATGTAGCTGCAACAGCTATGCCATCACACAACCCTTCCCTCCATGATTTAAATCCTTTCCCTAACTACTTCATGTTGGAAACAGCCTTGAAACAAACAAGAATATTACCATCCACCAAGAAGACTCAATTCTTGCAATCAAAGCAGAGTTAGTAATTCCTGTACAGAAAAATAATGTAGTAGTCTTTTCACAACGAGGAATTGCTGGACACTGATAGCATGCATAAGCATTTGCAGGATTGGAGATTTGTAAAATCCCAAGCAGAATTTGAGCTTCCTTTCCTTAAGATTTTCTGATTAATCACTTTAGGCATACCCTACACTATTGTTTCATTTCTCGTTCTGATCGGTTAATCAGTGTTTAAAGCACATTTGATGAATAAATGGGACAGTTACGGAGGTATTGTAGCTTCCTAGACGATACCATCCTTTATGTGGACTCAGTCTCCTCTTAGACCAACCCATTATTTCCTTAATAACTGTCTTTATCTTGCTGAAGGCTGATGCATTCTTAACTCACATAAAATGTGAAACTGTTTTTGTACAATGACGTGGCTCTTCTTGGGTTACAGACTGTATTTGCAGAACTCATTTTGGTATCTAAACTTCCCTTGAGTGGGAATGGGTAGAATTCTCAAGACTGACTTGCCCTGTGAATGTGCCTGTCTTCTTCCATTGACCTGAATGAGGCTGAGACCAGTCTTTTGAGGAAGGTCACTTAAAAAATTGCCTACTTTTAGGCATTGTTAATACAGCCTGCATGCTGCAAGTGTTCTGTTAGTACTGTGTCATTCATCTTGGATTGTGTTGTTCTTGCCTTTTCCAGGTATGGGACATTGGAGGGCAGCCAAGGTTTCGAAGCATGTGGGAGCGTTACTGTAGAGGAGTCAATGCAGTTGTGTAAGTTTTCTTTTGCATACCCACAGAAAATATATTTAACTATATATTATTAATATAGGTGTGCTTTACTTCCTGCTCATAACCCAGGTATATAAGTAATAGCATATTGTAGGCCATGCTTTCCCCACAGCCTGCATTTAATTCTGTATATTCCTATATGAATAAATACAGGTCAACATTTTTTCAAGTGCAAAAACATTTGTCACTTCACAGATGTTTTAACACCGGTTTTAATGCAAGAAAATACCATTTTATTTCTATTGCAGTTACATGGTGGATGCAGCAGACTTAGAAAAAGTAGAAGCTTCAAAGAATGAACTACACAGTTTGATAGATAAGCCACAATTGCATGGAATTCCAGTAAGTCGTTTGATCCTTATTCTTACCTGAATGTAGAGAGTGTAGCTTAAACCCTCACAAATTGATTTTTCTGGACTCTTGAAATAGTAGCATGAATACAATGTAGCCTTGATACAATTAGCACTATTGCATAATTTTTTTAGAGGACCAAACATCAGTGTTGCAGTGTGTTTGTATGTTTCCTAGTCTGAAGAACAGAACAGATACAGAAAAAGTTGCTTTTTATGTGTGGCATTATCAGACTGACATTACTTCCAGTCAGTCCTCTTGTTAGCTGGGTTTGATCCAGTGACACAGATACTTTTCTGGCATGTGAGGTTTGTCTTTCTGAAGGCTGGCAGACACTACCATCAAGTAGTGTCCTCTGCTTCCAGAGATTGTGGGGGAGTTTAACTTTCTCTGTGTCTTGACTTTGTCTTTTTCTAGACTATTTAATTTTCACAAAATCACAGAATTTTAGGGATTGGAAATGACCTTAAAAGATCATCTAGTCCAATCCCCCCTCCAGAGCAGGATCACCTAGATCAAGTCACACAGGAACATGGCCAGGCAGGTTTTAAACGTCTCCAGAGAAGGAGACTCCACAACCTCCTTTGATAGTCTGTACCAGTGCTCTGCCACCCTCATTGTGAAGAACTTTCTCATATTTATGTGGAACCTCCTATGTTCTGGCTTACACCTGTTTCTCTTTGTCCTATCATTGGATACCACTGAGAAGAGCCTGGCTCCTTCCTCCTGACACCTACCCTTTACATATTTGTAAACATTAATGAGGTTTAGTTTTGAAAACTAAACTGTATAAAAAGAATGCAAGTATGCATCTGTTCTCCAGTAGGAAGTGTCAGAGAATAGTATATTCTCTGGAAATTCCAGAGAGGAATTATGGAGACAGAGGCTAATGTTTAGGTAAATGTAATCTGCCAATATAGAGCTAGTAAGAAGCAGTCAGGTTAGCACTGACACTTTTATTTACAGCATCTAGCTGACAGCATCTTTGATCATAAGAAAGAAAACAGTGGTGCATACAAATCAGGAAGAAGTTGTCCACAATTCGATGGCTCTTTGCTGGCCCCTTTTTTTGCAATATTTGAACTCTTGGCCAGTGTGAGTGGTAGAAGTCATCAGAGGATGAGTAGACATTGTGCACATTGTCAGAATGAAATTCTCACACATCTATTCTTGAAGGATACTTCTTCAAGTGACTTGTCACTTTTATAAAGTTTGCTGTGGTTGTTTAATTTTTTTGTTAGGTTTGCATTGACTAAATTCTGCAGAAAGCTGTGGTCACACTATTCATAGCGAATGACATCTGTCCTTTATACTGTTTTCACATCCTGTTTTACTTCATGCTTTTCCTTCCTGAAATGACCAGTTTTTCCTATCTTCATAAGTATCTAATTAAGTTCCTTTCCTTCTGTGTGCTGTGATACTCCATTCCAATTTCCCAGCCTGACGAGCCAAGTAATTTCCAAGATACAGTAATGTATTTTTTACTTAGTTTTATTTCATAGGTAATAACTGTATTGAATTTCCTGGCTTCAGCACTGTAGATTTTAAGGTAGCTTTAGTCATCTGAGACTGCATGTAATGAGTTTTAATGTGTTCCAGATTCATGGGAAATAATGGGACAGTCTTGACTCGGAATTGTAGCACATTTGGAAAACAATAGAACAATAATGCAGTCCTAATTAGAAAAATGTTCCATTGCTAATTTTATCTGACCTTAATGTATACTTGAAGACATAAGCCATATTGCTTAGGAATTCTCAAGTTCCAGCATAAATTCAGTAAATTTTCTTAGTTTCTTAGATTTAATTCCTGATGGCTGCCTTTCTGGCTTCTTCTGTGGATGCTCAAATTGAGAGAAATCAGTCATTTAACTAGTGCTTGGGTCATAGATCATTTGGATACCTGGCTGTTTAGCACATCAGCATTAAGAGCCAGAGGAACAAAACTGTAAAGAAAATAACCTCAGGGTCTACTTCTGGGGCCCTGCTTTTCATTCACATTAGTCAGTTCCTGTGGATTTAATGTCCATTGATGGTTTGAGTGCACCTAGTGCATGCTTTCTTCCAGGTTAAGTTACGTGCAAATAGAATCCAATTAGTGCAGTCTGACACCATCACAATGCTATCTGGAATGGAGAGATTAATTTCCAGAGGAGCCTTCTGATACTGGTAGACCCGGAAATAATTGGATACAGTTTTCAGAAGGTATGCATCTAGCATCCGACTCAGGCTAGGAGCAGGATTTCTGTGGTGTTCCCACAGTCATTCCTCATTTTGAATATGTCCACTGTCGTGCTCTAAATACTTAGCAAGACCCAAGGAATGCCAACACGTAATTGAATACATAAATACATTTGTATTGCTCCTGGATTGACATGAATGCAAATGATTTCTTTCAGGTGTTAGTCCTTGGAAACAAAAGAGATCTACCAGGTGCACTGGATGAAAAGCAGCTAATTGAGAAATTGTAAGTAGCTGGCCTGTGTGAAAAAGCTGAAATGCTCTGAAGTTCAGTATGTAAGAGACGGTAGTCCATAGTTTGTGGGGATAGCCAGCTTTAACAGTTTCTGGTTTACATTCTTGGGTACTCCGCTTTGAGCCCTGCTGGCAGCTGAAATAGTAATCTAGGCTGATAACCAACTGCAGTAAATTTGAACAGATCTTGATTATTTTGATTGTATAAAGTTCTTTCAGATAATCCTGCTTTCCTGTCACTGAAGATCCAACTTCTATAGATAGTACTAGACTCACACTATTCAGAGTGCATTGTCGCAGCAGTTTAATGCTCTAATGACATTACGAGAGAACAGTTTCAAGCTACTGTCTGTAAAATTAAGCAATTCAGATATGTTTGGCATGTATCCAAAGCATATACTTAGGGATTACTGAAAGTAACTTAAATTGATGTAATTGTGAGGGAAATACACAGTTTGGTAAAAATGGCCAGTACAGCAGTAATTTTTCAGAATAGAATTCTGTGTCTCAAATCACATAATTTTAGTAAATAGGAAGTGCAGACAAAGGCAGAGAAGTGAAGTGAGGTAAAGAAGTGAAGTTTCAGAGTAGAAGGAAGATCTGAAGGCTGAGAAACTAAACGGAAACTTTGGAAACATAGAATCATGGAATGGCTGGTGTTCGAAGGGATCTCTGGAGATTGTCTTGTACACCAACCTGCTCAAGCAGATCCAGCTAGAGCTGATTAGCATGGACCATGTCCAGACAGCTTTTGAATATCTCCACAAATGAAGACTTTGCAGCTTCTCTGGGCCACCTGTGCTATTGCTTGTTCGCCCTCAGGGGTAAAAAGTGTTTCTTCATGTTAAGAGGTGGCCTCCTGTGTCCCAGTTTGTGTCAATTGCCTCTTGTCCTGTCACTGGATTTCATCTTCCTTACAGCCTCCTTTTTTTTCTACAGGCTAAGCAGTCCCAACTCTCTCAGCTTTTCCTAATATATGAGATGTTCCAGTCCTTTAATAATTTTAGTGGCCTTTCACTGGGCTATCTTCAGTAGTTCCACATCCCTCTTGGAATAGAGAGCCCAGAACTGGACCCAGCACTCCCAACTGTGGCCTTAACGGTGCTGAATAGAGGGGAAATATCATTTCCCTTGATCTTCTGGCAACACCCCTCCTAATGCAGCTAAGGATAATATTAGCTGGTTTTGCCACATGGCTAGATCATGTTCAGAGGTGCTTTGCCACAGTCACCCCCTGAAAATTTTTTGGGGTCTGGGGTTATTCCTTCCCAAGGGCCAGACTTTGTGTTTCACCATGCCAAATGGTATGAGTCTCCTGTCAACTCATTTCTTCAGCCTGTGGAGGTCCCTCTGGATGGCAGCATAAATCTCAGGTGCATTAGCCACTCCTCAGTTTTGTGTCATCAGCAGGCATGCCAAGGGTATGCTCTGCCACATCATCCCAATCATTAAGATGTTGAATACGGTTGGACCCAATATTTATCTCTGTGGAACACTGCTAGCTACTGATCTCCAACTAGCCTTTGTGCTGCCGATTGGTACTCTCTGAACCTGACTGGCAACCAGTTTTCAGTCCACATCATTGTCTAGCCCACGCTTCCTCAGCTTGTCTCTGAGGATATCATGGCAGACAGTGTCAGAAGCCTTACTGAAGCCAAGATACACAATACCCACTGCCCTCTCCTCATCTGCCAAGCTGTAGGTTTCATTGTAGAAGGGTTATTGAGTTTTTGAAGCATTATTTCCTCTTGATGAATCTGTGATGACGACTCCTGATGACATTCTTGTCTGTTGCATGTCTGGAAATGGCTTCTGAGATTAGTTGTGCCATCACCTTCCCAGAGATGAAGGTGAGGCTGACATTTAGGTCCCCGATTCCTCCTTCCAGCTCTTTGTAAACCTAAGAGTGACATTTGCGCCACTCTTCAGGAATCTTTGCCAGTCACTGTGATCATTCAAAGGTTACTGAGAGAACACAAAGTTGTATCAGTCTGCTCCCTCATCACTTGTAGATGCATCCATGCCAGGGCCCATGGACTTCTGTATGTCAAGTTTAATTATGCATTCACTAACCTCCTCCTCCTCCTTTTAGGATTCGTGAAGGCTAATTTTACTAATGAAGATGGCGTTTAGTACCTCTGCCTTTTCCATATGTAAACAGTGCCCTGTTTCATATATTAATGGGCTCACATTCTCTCTTGTCTTCTGTTCATCATTTGTATACTTAAGCCTTTCTTTTTGTCTTTGACATCCCTTACAAGATTTGGTTTCATTTGGGTTTTAGCTCTCCTGTGTTTCTTCGTGTTTGGACAGTGTTCCTGTAGTCCTCCCATATTACCTGTTCCATTTTCCACCTTCTCTATGCTTACTTTTTGTGCCTGGATTTTTCCAGGAGCTCATCATTCATCCATTTGTGCCTCCTTGTTTTTCTTCTGAACTCATTGCAGTGGGCTGCTCTTGAGCTTGGAGATGATCCTTGAATATTAACCAGCTTTCTTGATCCCACAGATCCCTGAAGAGACCAAGCCTGCTCTCCTGAAGTCCTGGGAGGTCACTCTTTAGTTCTTTGTGTGTCTGTTGGGTGATGTTAAGACAGTTTCCTTCTCAGTGCCTTCACTTCCACTCCCCATCTGCTCTAGGAACATAATCTGTTTTCTGCATGTCTTTGTCATTTGTGTGAGGATAAGCAAATGAAAAAATAACAAAGTACTCAGAAAGGCTGAGTGGGATAGGAAAATTCCCAGAAAAGAAGTCAATTAGAAATCAGTTTCTTCCTAAATGTGGAGGCGTAGAGCCATCCTTTCAGTAGGAATCAGATTTGATATGTTTAAGTAGGATATAATAAACATCCTGGCGATTAATGGTGTGATCGTTTGACTATTGTTACTCAATTCTAAGAATTATTAGAGATAAAACCTCAACATTCTAAGTGAAAAGAGTCCCAGGTGATGCTGAGACACAGTAATGTTACTTGGTTGTCACTACAAAGTGTTGTTTTCAGCTCATGGATTTCTGTTTCTGTTATGCACTATTGCACTGACAAGGAGAAACTTGATTTTTCATGAAGTGACTGTATAAGCTTTTAATCTTGAGAGGTTAGGAAATGTGGTGTTTTTTATGTGCACTACCATATTCTAACAATTTAATATCTGAGGGTAGAATTGAACCCACTAAATAAAAAGCAGGAAACAGCAGAGTTGGAAATGTCTCTTGTCAGGTTTTGTGGAATTATAACACCACTTACTGTATTATTTTTGCTTCTGTAGAAACCTTTCAGCTATTCAAGACAGAGAAATCTGTTGCTATTCCATTTCCTGTAAGGAGAAGGATAACATCGGTAAGCTGCTGCTTCTTAAAACATCATCCATGTATACGTTGTACTTGGGATCTCATGTTGAGAATGGTAATGAGATTTGGTTATCTAACTCTAGTAGGTAGCTGAAAATCTCAGTTTACTTCAAAAGACTTTGTTGCAAACAGTGCATGCAGTTGTTCTTGGTTCAACATAGAGCTGTAGTTTCAAAGACACTTACACAGTGATTTAGTTCCATAAGAAGTTATGAAATTTATTTGTCAGAGGCCTCAGAAAAGCACATTTAAACCAAAAGTAATTGAACCCTCACAAAAAGTGTGTAAAGTTTTGGAAAAAATGGTAACTGCATATGAAGGCCTTCCAGCTATTGAGTGATTCTTAAAAAAAACTTGATGGTTTGATCCATGCATCAGTGTGCTTTGCAAGCGGGGCTTACATGTGTGTTGCTGTATGGCAGTGTTCCTCATCTGAGTGCTTTTGCTCTGCTGGAGATGCAAAGAGTGCGTCACAAAGTGAGTGACAACCTGTGAAAGCCCTTTAAGTTATCTCTCATCTATTGGCTTTTTGCCTTTCCCCCTCTCCCATGTCTTTATTGCATTTTCTGTCCCTTTCTTCTGTCATGGTCTTCCTTTCCTTCCATAGGGCCAGAGAAAGGGGTGAAGCACAGGCTGAGCCAGCTGCAGCAGTTGCCTGTGAGCACACTGCCTCTGTGCCATACTTCTTTCCTGCATGCTGCTAAGACAAACAGTAGTTGATAGGAGTGCTACAGCCTGCGTAGATATTTATAGCTGCTTGTTAATGAAGCCAGACTTGTTAGAAGAGCTGGGTAGCTCTGTAGAGCTCAGTTGAATGAGAGACAGAGTGTGAATGGCAGGAAAATTAGTTTCTGCCCTAGGCACAGAGGACCAGGTCCTGAATGTAGTGAGGAGACTATACTGTGTCTCCTGGGCTTCGAGAGGCTGGGGGAGACATGAGCTGTGTGCTGGAACATGTTAGGCAGCGAGAGCTTCTCTTGGAAGTGTGGTGAATGGACTTGGTGCATTGATTTGAACTTAGAAACTGACCTAGGTTTGCTGCTGCTTAGATTACAGCAGTTAAGTCTGAGTGAGTTAAATGCTCAGAATGTACTGTTACACTGGGGAAGATTAGGCTTTGCAATATAAGGACCAGAGAAGACAACATAGAATGATCTGCATAATAATGAAGATTATTATAAATGAAGGTGATGGAAGATATAAAAATGTACTGGCACAATCATCCTCAAATTTTCAAGGCTGCAGTGAAGTTCTCAAAAGTGGTATTGTCACGAGAAACTAGTTTCTGAAGGAAATAGGTTTCCATCCTGGTTAATTTGTATGGGTGTTAAGTGTCTTCTAGAGTAGCTTTTTGTCTAGAGAGGGTAACCAGGTTCCTGAATAGATATCCAAAGAAATAACAAGCAGACTGGGTGTATCACCAGTGTTTGGAACTATGGGGGCATTACTGGAGTGCTGTGTGTTGTATTTTGAGAAAGACCTTGGGAAACTGGAAAGAGATTGGGCAAAACCGGAGTGAGATGAGAGGACTGGGAAATAAAAAACTATAATGACAATGAATTTAGCTTATTAAAGTGATTAAACTAGTAGGCTGTGAAGGAGAAGACTGGGAGCTGTGTTTTTGATTGATGTAGTTCAGTTGTATGAGATGACAGTAATTTTTAAGCGCAGACTGCAGTGTAGCTAACTGGTCACATCAGGAGGTGTAGGTGTATAGCTGCCAGTTTCAATGTTCTGAGAGACTGTGGAAGATCACTAAGTAGAAATTAGCCTCGTTCAGATGTGGTGGGATGTTTTTGTCTGCAGTTTTAGTGACTGAGCTGGTCTGCTGGGATACTCATGAACCTTATACCTAAGACAGGTGTCCTAACACATGATACCTTATACCTAGGACAGGTGTGGCAACAAATTCAAGTTTGAGGTCTAGAGGTGTTGCTGCCCCTAATGGCCTTTGTACCTCCCTGACAGATGTTACTGCCTTGAGGCAAAACCATCTCATCTCCTTATGAACCAGTTAGCAAACTGCTGCAGTTTTCAGCTCAATGCATTAGATTGTATCAGGAGAGGTACATATTTCAGCTATCAAATTTTAGTCTAGTGTTGCATGTTTTTCAGAAACCTTGGACTCCCACAACCTACCTAAATGGGTTCTTAATGCTTTGTCAGATGTTTGCCCTTCTCTGTCTTTCTGATTGTGATTTCTTCCTCTGTCTTAACCCAGCATTTCATTCCAGTCTCATTTTTACAGTCCATTTCATGGTCATCTTCAGTCTTTGCTTTTTCAGTGGTTCTTCTGTGGCTTACAAGATTTGATGTCAGTTATCATATTTAAAAAATAAACTTAGAAAAAAACCCAACAGGAAAAAAGCCTATCTGGAGCCTTATGTGCTGACTTTTTAATTAGGTGTGTTAACCTATAGTTTCTGGGGTGGGTTTGCTTAGGACTTTTCTATCCATTAATCTGCTGGTGTTCTGTAGTCACTTTGCAGTTTGCAAACAGGCTGTTGAGTTTTTTATTTTGTCTTATCTGTCCTGGCAGACATAACATTACAATGGCTTATTCAGCACTCCAAGTCAAGGCACAGCTGAAGAAAACTGTTGAAGATCTGTTTCCCAATCACTTTGACATCTATCAGCTATATCGCAAGTGAAAAGTTAAAGAATGCATCTGCATACTATGAGGACTCACTTTGACTATTTGTTAACAGAAGTAAAACTGAATGATGGCTTGTCTCTCTATCTTAGTTCTTTTTTAAAATTCCAGATATTTGTCTGCCTAGGTGAAATTCCTGAATGCCTTAATACAGGATCGAAAGACATCAATACATTTTTGAGGCTGAAATGTTTGAGTTTATGCATGTGAATTGTCATAATACTTAGTAATTTTTTTCTAATTTGAAACTGAATAAACTGCACACTGTAAACAGATATGACTGGCCTGTTTTGAGCGTGTCATACCAATTGTTTTCCCTGCAGACACCTGTAGTTAAGTATCAGTAATCAGCTAAAACTGTAATTGACAGCATCTTGCACGAACAAGTTGTTGTTAATCAGAACACTTTAAAGTACTCTCATTGCGAAGTAATTTCCACAGTTGTGTATTTGTAGTTACTTAAGATTTCCCAGTCAATAATATATGATTCATATAAATGTTCTTTGAGAATTGAAAAACTGTCCCATCCTTCTCTATTGGGAGAGGAGTCTGGAATTGCAGCAGATTTTTTGTTTCTATTATATCTATTGAAGAGAGAAAGATACAGAGAGAAGCAGCAGTTAGATTATGTGCATGTTTCCTGATATTATTAACCCCCAAATGAATGGATTTCGTCAGCATTTTTAGTGTAATCGAAATGATTTTCACAGTGCTTCTGGGGTACTCTTTTCTTTCCTGAACTTTGCAGAATTGTTGAATATACAGCCTAATACAACTGGGCACTGAAACAGGGTTAGTGCTTTTGAAAAAGATTAAAGGAGCAATTAACTTTCTAAATTTTGATGCTTTGCATACGTCCCCACAGATACCTGCTTCCGAGTGGTTCACTTAGAAGTGTTCTGATGGGAATTCTTCTAAATATGGAAAGTTCCCGTAAAGGAATAGTTGATAGACTGGAAACTTAAGCAAAACAGATGCTCAGTGGCCAAGTGTTTCAAGGACACTTTTCAGATCTAGGAGAAAGAAGTTCTGGGATGCTGGTCTAAGGCTGTGGCGCAAATGAGCTGTCTGTTACAATTTTACAAGTCTTACATATAGTTTTTGTAGTTCTTGCAATTAATTATGTGAACTATAAAAGCAGATATTCTTTGTCACCTATTTGAGGATGCTTTTTGATCAGTGACTGATAAGCTGCTTAAAACATGCTGAACAGACTTGATCCTTTTCAAGCATCACAGAAATACTGCTACAAGCACAAGAGTCAGGTTCTGGCACTTGTTTGTAAGTGTTTGCAATTCGTGCAGAAGGCTGGCCAGAGGTCCTAATTTTTCTTTTTATTAGAAGAAAAACAATTTACTGTGTGTTAAATGCTCAGTGCTCAGTAAATAAGTAAATAGTGTTTGTTTCTGAAATGCATGTTGGAAATGACCTTCCAAAGCCTGACATGACTCCAAATATCATCCAGTGGTATTTTGTGCTCTGAGAAAACCGTATTGGATGGCTAAGATGATGACTTTTGAGCATGATTGTTGCTCATGGACCTTTGAAGTAGTAGGGTCATTGCAAAAGACACTGCAATTGCAGTTGTTAATGTGCACAAGAGAAGAGCTGCTTGTGTAGCAGTGGTCTTAATCTCCTTCCTGTTGTTGCAGTTTTTGGCAGCAGTGCCTCATCTTTACAACCTACTGTCATGGCTTCTGGCACAGGAGGTCCATGTCTAGTGTTACTGCTTTACTTTTAAATCTGGATATCTCTTGCCCCTTTCCTGCAGGTTGTTGGTGAGGATAGATGCAATCTCTTTCCAAGCTGGTTGGACCAGCCAATTTTCCAAGACAGCACAGATGATAAAAGCAGTGCTGGTTCCTATCTTTCCTTTGCTCAGGGTAATATTTCCCTGGGAGATGACCACAGAAGTTCACTTGCTGTACATAGTGTCCATGTCGCCAAGTACTGATGCAAGTTAAAGACAACCTGTGTAGGGAGGAGGTTAGGTTCCAGGTTGTCTGAATAAATACCTATGAATATGAGAAGAAAATAAGCAATTTTGTTATTCAGGTCATCCCATTTTACAGCGTATGCTTTTTTTTGGTCTTTTCTCCTCCAGTGTGACCTTGTATCCAAACCTAAGGCAAATCCACACAGGCATTGGCCTCACTGTTCTGTTTGGGACAGCCTGTTTTTCAACAACTTGCCTTCAAGTAATTTTTCCAAAGGGCTTTACTCAAGGTGAGCACTTGCTGTCACACTCAGTAGCTTTGCGGGAAAGACAAATTGTAGTTGACTGACAGCTCTGACATCCTATTTCTGAGACTGTGTGACCATGAAGTGTTGCAGAGGTTTTGACCACTGGAGACAGTATTGCAGCAGTGTTGTTTGGAGGGTCACAAACTTTCTGTGCAGGGAGTGTCCCCAAACAGCAGTATAGGATGCAGTACCTTGCATAGGTCAACATTAGATGTGTTTCATAAGTGTGGAGGTGAGTGAACACACTGAGATTGCTTTCTGCTTCTCAGCACTCCTCAGTAGGTGACAGGGCAGTGCTCTGGCTTTGTTGGAGAGTGGCAAGTGCCACGGTGTCTTCAGTGATCCAGATCCCTAGACGTGCCTGGCAGTGGTAACCTGGCCTGTAAGCACAGCATTCTTCAGGGTGTGGAAAGAGAGCAGTGTTGAGGATGTGGATAGTTGAGGAACTAGGATGAACCTTCAGTTTAGACACAAATTCAGGAGCCCTAAAACAGCATGATTCCTTGCCCTTTTTTCCTTCTCTCAAGTGTAGTAACAAATTAACTGTTACTCAGGGCTATGCAAAGCTACCAGGTGCTAGCCATCTGTTTTACTTCCAGTGCATTTTATTTATTGGGTTTTTTTTTTCATTATACTGATGTGATTTTCCCCATATTACTTTTCCATTTGCTTGTCTTGTAGAAAATGATCATGAACATAAAAATTTTAGCTAAATTATATAAAAACCCCAAAATCAAACTAGAAATTTTTAGTAAATGCACTGTAAAATGTTGTGCATTTATTGCAGAGAGCGGTGACACATACACTATTTGTTCCTGAATAAGCTATTTTGTAAATCACTGGTACTTTAGTCACCTGAGCAGCATACTAAGTGGGATGCCTCTGTACTCCTTTTTAGGACGTGGTGTACGTACTGGCTCTCATGAGAATTTTCCAGCAGTCTAGAATTGCTTTGAATGGTTCCAAACTTTTAAAGCATGTGAAAGAGTACAGACTGTACCATTGACTGGCATCTCCAGCAAGAGTGTTTTGCCTCTTGCTGTAACCTAGGCTGGTTCATAGCACATACGCTGTGGTCCTGCAAGCTCCTGCATAACAAACTGTGTCTAGCTCAGGCCATAGTGACAAGGCTTAAAAGCAACTGAGGGAAGTGTGGGGTAGGTGAAGGGCAGGCTTCTGGCTATTTAGTTTTCTGCACCGGTTTCCAGGCCAGTCTATGCCTTGGAGTTAGTCGACACAGAGTGTGTCTGTACAGCACTTCTTCTTGTGGATTTGTCTTAACTCAAATGCTGTCAAAGAGTAGGACACATACATACTTTTCCCTTCAAAAATCCTGGACCACACTGATGGGAGCTGATGGACTTCTCTGCTTGAGACCTGAAGATCTTGACCCCCTCTCTTACCAGGAGTGCCTGCAGCCGTTCACCAGAGCTAGAGGTTAACAACAAGGGAGTGATGCAGCACAGGCTACTGAATTGTGATATGATCAACTTTTTATCCCTCACAAGTGACGGTGTTGCATTACGGTCCAAATCAAATGGTTTATGTCATCATGTTAGGCTAGAGGCATAGAATCATTAGGGATTGGAAGGGACCTTGAAAGATCATCTATCCCAATNGAGGTCCCCCCTCAGCCTCCTGTTCTCCAAGCTCAAGAGACCCAGCTCTCTCAGCCCTTCCTCATGAGACAGGTGCTCTACTTCCCCCATCATCTTTCTTGCTCTACACTGGACACCCACCAGCAGCTCTGGAAAAAACAAAAGGAGAGGAGGTGTATAGTTTGTTACTGGTGAGGCCACACCTTGAGTACTGTGTTGAGTTTTGGGCACCTCAGTACAAGAAAGGCAGTCAGGTGTGGGAGTTGGTCCAGAGAAGCTCAACAAGGCTGGTGAAAGTTCTGGGGAATAGGCCTTATGAGGAGTGGTTGAAGGAGCTGAGACTCATAGTATGAAGAAAAGAAGACTAAGGGGAGAAATCATCTCTGTCTACAACTACCTTAGAGGACACTGTACAGAGGTGGGTGTTGGTCTCTTATCCCAAGTCACAAGTAGTAGCACAAGAGGAAAAGGCCTCAAGATGTGCCAGGGGAAGCTGAGGTTGTACATCAGAGAAAACGTCTTCATTGAAAGGGTCATTAAGCATTGAAACTGCCCAGGAAGGTAGTTGAATCACTGTCTCTGGATGTGTGTAAGTCATGTAGATGTGGTGCTCAAGGACATGGTTTGGCGGTGATCTTTGTTGACTTAGGTTAATGGTTGGATGAGGTCTTTTCCAACCTAAGCGATTTTATGATTCTGCATATCTAATCCTTGCTGCTAGGCATCTCATCCCTGGGGCTCACAGGCATTTACGAAATGCATTTGTTTTTTTACTGAGTGGACCAGATTGCACCTAGCACATGTAATTTTACAAAATGATCCCCAAGGAGGAGATCTCATCTGCCTTCCAGTTCTGAAAATTGCATCGCTGTGATACATCTGTGTAGGCAGTTTACTTTTTCAGGGATAAGGTATTTACAGATAAGTGCACTTAAAGTAAGTGGGTTTGTTAAGCAGCGTTGCCTGACTGCTCTTTGTTATCTACAGATTGCATGGAAAGTGTTTTCGCTGAAGTGGAAAACAAGTCAATACATTTCCCTAATCCATACCTTAATGTAAAAGCAGGCACATGCACTGCTGCTATTTATTTATCAATAAAATGATGAAGAGTGCAAGTTTGCAGCATGTTTCTGATTGGGAAGCTTCCTGGTTACAGAGATTGGAGAATAAAATAGCTTCCGTGTTTTGAACCAGGCTGAGCTCCCTAATACTGATGGCAGAAGCAATCCCTTAGCAAGGTTCTTCCCCATGTATGCTGTGGAGGAGCTGTTCCGCAGTCTGAAAAAATGACTGGAGTAGATCCCAGGACAGTCAAGAACATTGGTACAGCATCTTGTGCCTTCCTTCAGCTGTCTTCTTCTTCCCCAAGTTTATAGCAGTAGAACTTGAGTGGAATACTTTAATAGCTGCATTTTGTTTTTAACAGTTGTGGAGAATGGAGAGCTATTGTGTGCTTGCTGTTATTTTCTTTTACTCACACAGGGACACAGAAACCCAGGGTGGACATGTGTCACCTAAGGTAAGTGTTGCTTCTGTATGCAGGAACACTCTTTTTGGGATAATGAAAAGCTTATCTGATGCCTCTTCAGTTCAGGAGGCAGCACAGAAAGGTATATATTAGTGGCTGATGTGACAGAATGTACATCAGTTATAGTCAAAAAAGGATGTCTTGATGACTGTTGGCCAATAGGCAGGTGTAGTCTTCAAAAGATAGCTAAAACGAGACCTTTAGGAAAACAGTCATTCACTTTCAGTCTCAAGAGAGAAAGGTCTTTGTGAAGGCTTTTGAAGCTTAATTTTTAATCTTTTAACCCAGATCCATGTGTACGGTCTGGATCCATGCACAACTCCAAACACACGTGCAGCTACTCCAGATGCACAAGTGTATGTGCATGTACTTTACATGCAGTTAGCTACCTGCCTATTTTAATAAGGTAAAAATTAATCAGACATTTTATAATAGGTGTTCAGCCCCAAAGAAGAAAGAGCCCAACATGTGTTCTGCAGATAGTAATCCAGACTGTGAATATTGTTGCTTTTCTCATGTTGTTTGGAGTTCTCAAAGAGCTCTACAAAGAGCATTGCAGGAAGATCCAGATACATTTCAATATTTATTATTCACTGTGGCACAAAATCATCTTCTGATCAGAGGCTGTGTTACTGTTCTGCATCTGACTGCCTCCAGTATGTGCTATCTTGGATCAAAATCCCATTCCTCGGCACTCCATAGCTCCCAAACCAACACTGCCCATTTCCTTGATGCTTGGTATGCAGCAGGTAGAAGATGCCTTGAGCATCCTGGGGTTAAGGGTAATCCAAAAACTGCCATGTTAAGACACTTGGCGGATTCAGTGACCTCAGCTTCCATACTGATTGGAGGAAAGCAGTTCTATTATGCACCTACTTATCAGTCAATTTGCTCAGTTACGCTACACAGACAAGTCTGCCTTTGCTGGTGGACCTCCTGGGGAGTGGGGAAGTGGCTTGGTCAAAACATGAGTTTTACTTGTTGTGCAGCACTGCATCTTTGAAAAAGGTGAATTAGAGGCACTGCAAAACAAGTCTGCTGTGAAATGGAAGAAAAAATGTTTTTATTATGAGCTACGCAGGAGGGCTGTCTTCTGAAATCAAACCTAAGAGTTTGACTTAGCTCTGCTTGTAAAGAAGTCAGATATTCCAAGCAGCGAGCCTTTTAACCTTTTTATTACCTTGGGTACACATGTTGACTTGACATAATCTGTCTTGCACGCTGAGATTTTCTCAGTGTTTATGGTTCAACCTGCATTGAACTTCTGCAACTGTATGAATTATGAGTTTCAACCTCATTGTTTAGCAGCTACATCTTCTGCAAGTGTGCTAAATGAAAGAGAAATCTGTAGAACATAAACTCTGTGCTTGGGGACACAGGTCTAGCACCTCGGAGTGCTCTGTGTTTTACCCACAACCCACAGCAAATGACCTACTCATCCATATAATTCCTGATGTACTAGGTCTGTTCGCTGTGTTATCTAGGAAGTAAAGGTGTATTATCTGCAAAAAGTTAAGGGTAGTGTATCCATTCAGGCTTGGAGATAGACGAGTATTGCTGTGCATTCTCATTTCTCCTATTGGACTAGATGATCTTTCGAGGTCCCTTCCGATCCCTAATGATTCTATGATTCTATGAAGTCCTGAAGCTGTTTTTCATGCATTTGACAAAACCCTGTTACACACTTCATTTGCATCAATTGCACAGAAATGGGAGCCAAATGGCCTGGTACAGGTAGAATTGTATCTGGAATGCTTCAAGAAAGCAGTATTTATCAAAGACTACTCAGAAGGATTTGTAGGATTAGAACCAACCATTCATCTGAAAACGTTTTAGAAATATAGGAATGAATGAAGAGCATGGAATACATTTATGACATACATTTTATAGATACTGCTGAGGAGAACAGCGATGAATCCTATATGCATTAATTAGTCTGTTCCTTAAAAACTTACTTTCTGAGTTACTTGTTTGAAGCCAAATTACACTGAGGTCATTAAAACTCCTTTTGCCTTTCTGTTTGTGTCATTAGCATGAAATATTCTACAAGTGGCTTTATAGGTCTCTGTGAAAAAGGAAAACGAAAGGAATTAAGGAACAAGAAAGGCGTTATTGAGCGGAAGGATTATCATTCAAAGGGATTTTGTTTTTCTACAAATTTTCTTAATGGCATATGTTGCTTGTTTTTTTATTGAGAGTAAAGTCAAAGCTGACACACTGCCTTACATGTACCAAAACAAAGTTCAAAGCTGTAGTTCAGTCTATGTTGAAGTAAGCATAAAATAAGAAAACACTGACAAAATAATGTTGCAGTGTTTGAGCTGTTGGAACATTGATTCCTAATTAAATTTAGCATAACTTTCAGAATTAGCATGCAGAGACTCAGAGTCACATGTAAGAAGTCTAAGCACCAGGCTTTCTCAATTTACTGAGGCTGTAAACTCATAAATCAATGTCTTTAAAACAAGAGATGAAAGATGAGGGAACAGCAAGCACTATCTTCAGACTGTATGGGACAAACTGCATTAATTACATTTAACTGTTGTACTTTAGGCCTTTAACAGAGGATTTTAATAGGTACAGGAGAATCTTTGCCATTAGTTTTTAACACTATTCAATGCCTGATGCCAACCTGTTATGAATCAGTGAAATGCCACTGCAGTCAGTGGAGTCACAGATACATCATAGAATCATTAGAGATCGGAAGGGACGTCAAAAGTTCATCTAGTCCAATCCTCCTGCCACAGCAGGATCACCTAGACCAAGTCACACAGGAACACATCCAGGCAGGTCTTGACCATCTCCAGAGAAGGAAACTCCACCAACCCCATGGGCAGCCTGTTCCAATGCTCTGTTACCCTCAATGTGAAGAAGTCCCTTCTGATATTTATATGGAACCTCCTCTGTTCCATCTTGCACCCAGTGCCCCTTGTCCTATCACCAGATGACCTTGAGAAGAGCCTGGCTCCATCCTCCTGACACCCACCCCTCACATATTTATAGACATTAATGAGGTCACCCCTCAGCCCTCATTTTGTGTTAAGTGCAACCAGTCTGGTCTGTTAGTGTAAACATGCTGTGTAAAACCTGAAGTGTGAGAATGGCACCATTTGGGAAGGAGAATTGAAGGTCATTGTTGCTGGCTGAGGTTTGCTAGTCCAGAGGCTAATGAAAACTGACAGATTACTCCTTGAGAAAAAAAAAAACCCTCACAAAAATAACAGCCATGCAAATTAATATGATAAACAGTGGGGGTAAAGATTTATGTGACTGCTTCCTTCATCCCTTTCAACTGGCTTCCTTTTCTTGTGCTGTTCCTTAATGATGCTCATTTGTCTGCTTCACTTACTGCTGCCTGGTCTTCCTCTGATGTCACTGCTGGGTGCAGACAGGGCTGTACCTTCTTGTCCTCTTGTTCTCAATCCCCACTAATTTATTTCTTTTTGGTGGTGGTTGAGCTGTTGCAGCTGAGGAAGCTCTTTTGTCCATCACATGTGCCAGAGTTGATCTTGCAGCACAGGTGGTAGAACAGGCAGCACCATAGCATTACAGCTACTGCAGATTGTACACTCAGTATTGCTTTCCACAGTAAAGGGTAGCAATTTCAGTTAATGCGAGGTGACTGAGCCACAGGTGAACGGTTGGCTGCCTTCTTCACTAACATCTGCCTGCCAGGCTTAAACCCATGTTGAGTTGGCATTGATTAATGTTTAGTTTATGTATTTCCCTCCCACTTTACCTTCTTGTTCCACCTGGAGTGATCTAGCAGCAATGCCAGTGGGAGAGTGGGGAGATTGCTGGGGAGAAGATTTTGAGGGAACACAGGTGCTGTGCACAAGGCAGGAGCGCCAAGGGGGTTCTGGGAAGAAGAAGGGGTGGAGAAGGGAAGGCCAGACACCATTCTGACACAGTCTGTGTTTCCATTTTGGCTCTGCTTTTTGCCCTCACTGCCTCAGCTGACTGAGTACCCTGACTCCATTTTGGCCTTGGTTTTCCTCTGAGCTCTGCTCTGGGATTGCAACCTTCCTGACGGTCCCAGTTGCTCTGAGGCTGCGCCCCTTCGTGCTTGTTGCACCGGTTCTCCCCTCAGCACTTTGCCACCATCATTGGCTGGCAGCTATCCAGACTGAGCTCGGCTGTATTGTTTCTTGGTACATTAATTCCTTCTCCTCTTGTACCCTCTTTCCCCTCATGATCCCTCTTTTTTTCCCCCTTTAAAGTTACAGCATTTTATTCCTGATCTCTCTTATTTCAAAATTCCCCTATTAAAAAGAATCTGCCCTGCGGGGGTTCCACCATTGGCCATAAAATGACGACAGGATTGGTGAGGAAGAGATGGGCTGATGAGACTTCAGCCCGTGTCTATAAGGACCAGTAGATATTCCTACCATTTTTGATGGAAACAGAATGGATTATCCACAAGACCAAATCTTGCTGTGGTAATAACAAAGAATAGAGATCCACTTGAGCAAAACATTATGTACACAATTCGCTGCTGAATAACAATGTCATCACCTTTCTCTACGTACGTTTTCCTTATTACAATCCTTCAAGGTAAAGTTTGATGGAGCTCTGAGCAATCTGTTTTGGTTAGAGATATCCCTGCTTGTTTTAAGGGAGGTTGGACTAGATGACCTTCTGAGATCCCTTCCAATGGCCAATGCATTCTGTAATTCTGCGATTCCATATTGTCCCTCTTTACTGCATCTGAAGCAAGACTTAGGCTTCTTAGAATAGATTCCTTGGCTTTCCATTTGAAGTGCAAGATGATCTTAGACTTTTTGAGTGATGTGAGATGAGAAGCAAGGGACAGCTCATCCCTAATGTTGTTCTGAAGTGTTGTTCTGCAACTAATTCCTATCTGCTCCCAATCTAAAGCAGGAATATATGTAAAAAATAGATGCACAGGCACACAGACGTACACACACATTGATAGTATGATAGTTGATGCACCTTTTACTTAGATAGAATGTATTAATCAGCTTTAGCCTGAAGTCTGAGCTTTCCAAGGCACAATGTGAAGAGCTGTTGTGGTGAAAAACATCATCAGATAACCTACTAAATTGCTTCCTCAAGTATGGGATAACTTGCAAATGGGTGCTCATTTATTTTATTTCTGCTTTGTGTTTTGCAAATGACGTTTTCTGCTTTGTGTTTAGCAAATAAGCACTTGTATTTGCTTTCACCTTAGCCTGCCCTGAGATAAAGCTATTTTCAATGTGAATTTCAAATGTCAAGCCATTCTTTGCCTTCTTGTGTTAACATCTTTCGAAGTAGAAAGACTGGGAAACCTAACAACTCATTGTCTTCTCAGAGTATTGCTTTGGATTGGGGAGTGTTTTAGGAGGGATGGTAGCGTTTTCATATTAGCTGTGCAGGTTGGTTTGAAATTTACTGGTGTATGTGTCTTCTGGTGACAGGTAGAGTGCTGGCTGACCCCTACCAAGGTGTGAGGCATGCATGGGAACTGCAGGGGTTTTCAAAGTGTTGTGGCAACCACACTGTTAGATGCTTGAGAAGGAGTGTGAAATCTGCTGGTGAATAAACTTCAAGAGGTTGTCCATGTTCACAAAAGATTTGGAAATGTGAAGATTGTTCTAAGCAAATGGCACAATGGTCTATGCTCTAAAGACCTCCAAACTTAAATGAACCCATGTCCATTATCTTTGCAAAGACCTCTGTTAAATACTGAGCAGATGTGAAAAACCTCCAAACCTTCCAGTCCACAGAAACAAGATCTTAATCATCAGTCTCACCAAACGCCCTGTTTTCTTGCCCTAGGAATGGAACCCTTATCAATCTGCATGTGTAGAATGACATTTACTTGGGTCCTTGGCAGGTCTATCTCAAGGAAAAAGACTTCAGATCACACCACCAAAATGTTCATAGATCACACGTTTTTCCACAATTGACTATCTGGTTTTAGAAGCATCAGCAACCCAGCATAAGCTTGGGTGATTTGTACCTCTGAGGCTGTTACCTGGCAGTCCCATGAGTGTTATTCACTTGATTCAGTGTCTTTTTCAGTTGATGGGAGTTGATACAGCCAATAACTCTGTTTGTTGGAGAAACTTTTGGCACCTAGAGACATTTGTGTCCTGCTGTGTTTATTAAACTGCTGGCCTAGATATTACTGAAATAGATAGCTTTGGGGTAACAAGGGGATGTGTACCAAACACATTTTTTTACCACTCATTTGCTCTAGCTGGGGGTACACACAGAGACAGAAGATCAAAGAAAACTCAGTAGATATTATCTTGTAGTCACCAAGAAATGCAATCTGTGTTGTAAATCAGTGGCCTGTTAGTTTTATTGCTTGTTTTTTCTTTTCCACTTTCTATTAGAATAAGAGAATAACAGAATCATACAGCTGAATATTTGAAAACTTTAATGCAAAACTTAATAAGAAAAAAATCTGATGATCACACCATAGCAAAACCAGTAAGCGCTGTGGTGTATGCCCTGTTCTTGCAGGAGGAGATTCTGCTGGCTGTATCTGCTGAGGTGTTTTGAGATATATAAAGGTACCAAAACAAATGTCATCATCATCTTGACAACGCAGTTAGCACTGAGGATGAATACTACAGCTATATATTTCCTGAGTGGCAGAAAGAGAAATGTGTTATACAGAATCATTCACTTGTTCTGCGTGCCACTAGTTGATGCACCTTCATCATTCTCTCCTAATAATGAAATTTACTGTTGCCTTTGTGTTTGTGAAAGACCCTCGGCTGCATTTCAGGTATTGTAAGAAGATAAATCTATTTAAAACAACATAAATCTCTGGTAAGGCTTGGAGCTACTTTGCTGCTGTTGTTGTTTCTGGAGGCTTTCCTGGACTTCACTTAGCAATTTGTTAGAGCATACACTATGTCTGGTATTGGACAGGCCAATAGCTTTGCTGGAAAGCAGCCTCTGCAGTGAAAAGAACAGGAAGCAGCACTGTGTAGCCCTGTTTGTAAAATTTCGGAGAAGCATAGAAAAAGTTGAACTCTGTGGAAAGTCTATTCATCTCTTAACTGAATTGGATAAAAGCAGTGAAAACGTGGACTTCATTAGTTCTTCACAGTTCCTTGAAAATATGACTTTATATTTCAATACACAATCTCAGAATGATGTCTTCTATCAAACATCTTTATAAAATGCAAGCTCTCCCTTCTCACAACACTAACTAGGATCATGTAATAGTCAAAAAGTGGGAAAAGAAGAGCTTTCAATAGAGCTGACTTTGCAGTGTGACAATGATGTGCAAGCTTTGTGTAGGTTGTAACTGATTGTGAGACAATTTGCAGAGCAGGTACCAGGCAGCTCCTGCTGGTGCCTCAGGCATATTGGGATGAAAGACCCCATAGGTTTCGTATGGATCAATACTGTCTCTGCTCATGCCATTTCAGTTAATAATTTCTTTAGAATACCTCTAGCACACTTTGGAAAACTACAAATAAAAAGTCTGAGGCATCTGTTGCCATTTTGCTGGCTACAGTCATTGATATATTCAATCTAACCACCTTTCCTCTGCCTGTTGTATCATGACAAAATTGACAACCTTTTGTTGGAAACAAGCTGGGCAAAAACTCATTTTTCTGCTGATTCTGTAGCTTTTTAAAAATGTCAGCTTCCTACCCAGGTGCCTCCTATATGATTTTATTTTAATTTTATTTAATTATTTTATTTTATTTTATTTTATTTTATTTTATTTTATTTTATTTTATTTTATTTTATTTTATTTTATTTTATTTTATTTTATTTTATTTTATTTTATTTTATTTTATTTTATTTTATTTTATTATTTACTACCCACAGGGAGATGTAAATTCTCTGTGAACTGTCAGGACTACATTCAGGATTTTGAGACCACAGACACATGGGGTTATGGAGGGGTCTCCATCATCTTAGAGCAGTACCCTATATGCACACAGGCTGGTTACATGACATGCACGATGAAATCCAGTCTGAGCCTTTGAACATATGGCACAGCAACAGCTGCCTGCCTGCACAGATGGAGTGAATGCAGTGATTTATCTGTTCACGTGTAAAAACTGCTTCTGGGGTGCACCACAGCCGGTGTGGCCATGGAATTACATGTAAGATGCTAGCCGGGATGAACAGCCGTTCCGGTACGGATTAATGTGTCCTGGTGACCGTTCTGAGCAGGCATTCAGCCTGATCCTGCAAGGTAACGTTAACACTCTGATATCTGCATATACAATGTCTGGCATAATTGAGACCCTGAGGCAGGTTCACAGGTGTTAACACGATAAAGGAAAATACTCTCCTCCGTGCAGCCTGTCTTGGAAATTACCTGGTCGTGGGAGCCTGCCCCCCCTATCTTTTCTAAAAGTCTTCTGGGGATTGTGATTTTAAGAGATTGAAGAATGGAGGGAGCTCAGCTGTCTTAGAAGTATTTCTTTGATTCCTTTAGTGATTCCATTTCCAGCTATCTCTACTCAGCTATCTCCCGCACAGGTCAAGAGCTTTTGCATCTCCTTTTGTAAGAGTTAAATTAAATCACTGGAAATAGTAGAGGCTACCATGTTATTATCATGTTCCAGGAGTCTGGTATTTATGTCAGATCTGTGTGTTTCCATGTTGTTTCATAAAACCAGTGAAGGATATTAAACCTCAAAGGCTTAAGTAAGAACAGTATGGTTATAGATGAATAATTGTAGCGGATTTCAAGTCTAGTATTTTTTCCAATTTCTTACAATCCTCCCAGTTTCACAAATTCTCAAGAAGATGCAAGGAACCTAACATTATACTGCGATCAAGTAATCCTTGCCAATATTCTTTGCAGTAAACAGCTTGAAAGTTTAGATCCTTCCAAACTTTTCTTACTGAACTAAAGTTATTATGAATATTCATATCAACTTTATAACTCTTCAGTGATTTCCTTAAGGTCTGCAAAGTCTTATAAGGTTCAATTCCACAAAGTGATAGTGGGAATCCCCAGAAATTAATTATTGAGGAAGGGCCCTTAAAAACATATGCATCTCTCTCCTGTCATGGGGAGCCTTAACTCTAAAGATACTTCATGGTTCAAAGTCTTGAAGCTATCGGTATGGGGAACAGATTTATCAGTGATGGGAGAAATGAAAAACTTTAGTTTTATTATAAAGCTTCAGGCATTATAGGCAGCCAGGTAATATCCTGACTCTGTTTAAATCACTGGCAAAATGCCTGCTGACTTCAATAAGGCCAGGATTTCATCCACAACATCTTTAATAAACTGTGTCAAAATGAGATCAATTCTTTGCTGTGAGTGGGAAGACGTGAAATTGTTCTAAAATGGAAAATGGACAAGTTGCCAATAACTAAGAGACATCAGGGAACTTGAGAAACTTCCATCTGGGAAACATCTTCAGCTGGTCTTTCATATATATTTAAAATACGTTTCCTGTTTTCTACAGCTAAGTAACTGGGAAAGAATAAAAACCCCTGGTGTGTATATCCAGCCATCAGCCTATGTGGTAAAATCAGCTATTCTATCGGCACCAGAAATACTGCTGAAATTTCAACTTGCATTGAAGCATCATCATGCCCCTTTTTTCATGAATCTGTGCATCACGCTGTGTGCATTGAAGCAAAGCCTGAACTGGCCATTTAGAATGAATTAATATAATCTAATATGACAGTATTATACTTTATGGAATCATTCAAGTTAGCAGATAGGACTCGAGTCTTCCTAGGTTTATAATAACCTGACTCCAATCCAGAAAATACAGCATACACCACTCTTACTTTGGACCCAAATGAACTATCAGTGAACTACCCGCAGACAGAAGATGGCATTTTAAAGTCCTTTGAGTGAGGAATCAAGTTTTCTGCCTTCTCTGAGAAGTTGGTGACACCAAGTTTACGTTGCAAGATGGTACGAATCTCATTGCAAAACATATATGCGCTGAAGCTAACAGTTTTGCCTTTGATTATGTAAACTAACATAATCAAAGAACAACAAGGGAAAATGAAGTTCTATAGTCTTAATCAAATAATTATGAAGCTATCGGTATGATTGAGTATCAGTAAGGAAATAAAGGGACCTTCCTTACAGGGTTTTGCCATTCTGTAGACTTATAAATACACATATGTTAACCCCAGATTTCAATATACTGACTGCTGTGAAAAGCAACCAGATTCCTTTTCAAGTTGTGTTCAAGATACACCTAGAATCCTACATTGCATCTTAACTTTTTAAGTAATAGCTGGTTATCCATTTGTGTTCCTGTGCAATAGTCAGAGCTGTGATTCTCTGGGTTTTCTCTTTTTAATGGCAGTGATTATAAGAAAGTTACTGTTTATTTTACCAAAGTGTTTTTCTTTCCAGTTCCCTCTTCAGTGGAGCTGCTGAAAATCTCAGATCAAATACTCTGTTCCATGAATGAAGCATTTTCAGACAGGCATTATAGCTACAAGTTAAACAGAGAGGATACTCTGTTAAAACTGGAGTCCTGTGGAAAAGCAGTGTGTAAAAGAGACAACAAAACCAACACAGCCTGTGAAAGAGATGTATTTCCCTCTACTGTGAGGTAAAGGGAAGAAAACAATGTTAACATAGACTAGAAAATGAATGAAGTGTTAGTCTCCATTATGTGCCCATACACTGGGGTAATCCCTTGTGCAGAAGCACAACGTTCAGAAGAGGAAAGACAGCATCTCCAGTCACTACTTTTACAGTAGCTGCTGTCACAATTAAAATGTAAAGTAATGTAAGGGAGGGCCTTTGCCTCATCTCCTGTTGCTTGCAATGACAAGGTTTCTCTAGTGCCATCAGACTTTGTGCCCTTACTGGTCTTGCTGTACCACAGCAGAGACAAAGATGTTATTTAGATGCACAGACTCATTTAGATGCAAATATACTATGAAATAAGCAGTTATGTGTTGAGAAAAGTCAATGTTATCCAGTGATCGGGCAGAAGCAATTGGTTCTGTAAGGCATACGCTTGCACATGATGCCTACTTGTAAGAGTGTTTATGCATCTGACAGCTCTAGGTGAGAACCAGAAATAACCCACAGAGTTCAAGAGATACCTGACTTGGCCACCCTCTAATAAGAGTGTAATCCTCTATGAAAAATCATCCTCTCAATCTACCATTCTCTCAGCCCAAGTCTTGTGTCCCCCAGAGTTACAGTGGTTTGGACTGAGCAGGAAGACGAAAGGAGTACCATGTGGGTACCCTCCCTGGGTGCTCAGGCAGACTTTCAGGCTGCGGTCAGCTTGAGTTCAGGCTTTGCTTTTGCTTGGCAAAGGTCTCCGGAGAGTAGGCTGCTGCGCAGGGAGCCAGGCAGCAACACTGACTGCTGCACTTTAGATGGCAAGCAAAGAGTTGAAAACCTCTGCTTGGTGTTTGTTATTGATCTGGTCTAGCTGGCTGCCTGCTCAGCCGCACAGGGACAAGTAGCACTTTGAGTCTTTAGGTACACTGAGAAGTTGAGAGTTTCAACTCCTAATTTAGGCTCTCTGGAGTGTTCAGAGCTGTCTTGTTCTGTCTGCTGTGCATCTAAAGCAGTTGGGCATATTTTCTGCAGAGCTTGCATTCCATTTAAAAGGACAGTTGCCTGATTTCAATTTGAACCTTAGTTTGGACATAAGCTTGGCGAGGTGTGGGATCCAATTAAGGTTCACTGTGCTTGTGTTCTTCACCTGGAAAATGAAAATGACAACACTATGTGGAAGTTGTTTTGTTTTGCATATGTTAAGGAATTAATGTGCCTCTCGACAGCTGACAGACTAAACCCTTTCACCCCCTCCTCTCACATGAGTTACATCTTTTAAACTTAATGCCCAGAGCATTTTGTCCAATTACATAATTTCTCTGCCTCCAGTGAAATGTAACAGGAATATGATTGCAAGTCTATGTTTAAGTGTAAAATCTGTGGAGAATAACCACTCTATTCAGGCTGTATTCACTGCGACCCTTTTCATAGAATCATGAGGGATAGGAAGGGACCTCGAAAGATCATCTAGTCCAATCCCCCTGCTACAGCAGGATCACCTAGACCAAGTCACACAGGAACACAGCCAGGCGGGTCTGGAACCTCTCCAGAGAAGGAGACTCCACAATCCCCTCAGGCAGCCTGTTCCAATGCTTCGTTACCCTCACTGAGAGGAAGTTTCTTCTGATATTTATATGGAACCTCCGGTTCCAGCTTGCACCCACTGCCCCTTGTCCTATCTAGATGATGGAGCTTAGATCCATCGTCCTGACACCCACCCCTCACATATTTATAGACATTAATGAGGTCACCCCTTTGCTTTGCTAGGAAAGACATTCAAAGAAGCTAGGCAGTGAAGTCTGAAAGGGCTTAGGAGAGGGACTATTTTTAAGAAGAGGAGAAACAATTTGTAAGTACGTTCACCATCATAAGAAGAACTGCAGAAAGGCAGGGCGTTGCTTTGTCTCAAGGCATGGAAGAGTGCAATGCTGAGTCTAGACAACTTCACCTACTGCCTGTGTCATGTTGTGCTATTGTGCTAATGAAACAGCACGTGCAAAAGCTGCCCTTGTTTTGTTACCGCAGTAGTCTTCAAAATCCTTCTATCAGTATTCACTGCTTAATATCTTACATAAAATCCCTGCCAAGTCCCTGCTGTGCCCAGCTTTGTGTTTTTCTTCCTTTCTCCCACGCCCATGCAGATGTGGTGAGTGCTTGTATTACACAGCATGATTATACAGCAATGTAGAATGCAGAGGCGTCAGTCTGTAAGCCCTGTACGCACCCCGTAGACCATGCCAGGTTCCAAGGTGAACACCTACAGCCAGCTGACATGTCAACTGATTTTGTCTCAGACATGTAGACTGGAGGACATTCTCAGTACAGTATGGGGTTACACCTGCAGTGGTTGGTGCTATATTTTGGATATGATTTAGTTGGTCAAAGAAATATTGTAAAATTTAGAATGTGAAGGGGAAAGAAGAGGAAATAAAGTCACCATGGTTTTGTCTTAAACTGCGTTCATCATCCATGACAGGTACCTCTGTGTATGCATGATATGACAGTCAGTGATGCTACTGACACATAGCCCATCCTCCTTGTGTGCCATTCTTTAACAGATGTTAAAATTAAAGTAGGCCCACAGCAAATGTCCACAGTATTTTCTGGTTGTTGTATATCACTGCCTTCTTGTATCTGCCATAACACTGCTTCCAGCCAATGGTGAAGGGAGGACAGGTTTCCTACCATGGCTGATGAATAGGTGGACGATCTTTTGGAGTAGTTTTCAAACGTGGGTTATCATAAATTAGTTAACTGAAATTCAGTCAGCCTGGCTCTAAGATCAGAAGTTTGATCCTTCAGTGTAGCTTGGAGAAGTCAGGGACTGTGTGGGTCATTGTTAGCTAGCAGAGATAGCGCTTGTAATCTTCACAGGGGAACAGGCTCAGGCTTTCTCTTGCTGCATTAGCTGACAGAGCACCATCTCGTCCAGATGCTGTTTGCTGACAGATTGTATTTGCAACAAGATGTGTCATCTCAGTATTCTATTTATGAATACATTTAATTAAAATCCATTCATGCAGATGTAAAAGCATTTACCATTTAAGGAGGCTATGACAAGGACATAGAGGGGACTTCTATTCCTGTAACTTCATTGCCCTTTACTTGGGGCTTTTCAGTCCCTCTGTGAATTTTTCAGGACATTCTTAGATTACCTGTTTGGCTGAAGTAGCTTTCAAATGTAGATGCTACAAATGGAAGTGCTTGCAGCAAAGCCATTCAATAATCAAAGTCTTTCATTTCCCATCTCTCAGCTACATCCTGATTTTGAAATGCAGCCTCATGAGTCTGACAAGGGCTCCATGCTTAATTGCCAAAATGGAAGTTGACGCACCTGCAGCGAAAACTAACCCCCCTCCTCACTAAAGATTCAAAGATATTTAAATAGCCATGGCACCTCACCAAAACCCACTTATGTTTTCATCCAATTTAGGTCTAATCATACACTCAAAGCAATACTCTAATAGTGTTAAGCTATGAAACTAAGCTCTCCAAAGTGGATAAAGAGTACCTGCACATTCCGAGTTGCTCATGGTTCAGCCTTTGCTTATGGGAACATACTGGTTTGGGAGGACCTTTATGTGCACTGCATTGGGAATAGTCCATGGTGTCTGGACCTGTTAATCTTTCTCATGCCAGGCAGAGGTGTCCTGCTGCTGATAGTATTAGTGGTGCAGAAGGCCAGGCAGATGGGAAGGGGCATTTGCACAATATCCACAGACAGCTGAAGATTGTCCTCCTGTGCTGCCAAAGCTGTTGGGATGTCTTGGCTTGCCCTACATCAAAATAGGGCCAAGCATAAACACAAGTTGTTAGATTGGATCTTAGGAAGAAGTTCTTTACTGAGAGAGTGATTGGGCACTGGATCAGGCTGCCCAGGGAGGTGATGGAATCTCCACTCCTGGAGGTGTTTAAAAAATGAGGAGACAGAACACTTGAGGCTATGGTCTAGGGATTAGGGAGATGGTGGGATGAGGGCTGGACTTGATGATCCTGGAGGTGTTTCCCAGCCATAGTGATTCTATGATTTGTGTTGGTAGCTTTCATAAATGCTTGATCAGGAACAGAGGGAATCACACAGAGGAGCTGGTGACTAGCACCAGAGTAGCCAGGAAAGTTTCTTGAGTTTTAGAGATAATATTGCTCATTTGAAAGAGGAAAGTAAGCCTCCCCACTCTAGGAAGCTCCAGTTACGGGGTTACCAGTCAAGCAGAGCAGTAAAAAACCTTTTTGCTAGATATGCCCCAAACTATATTTTATTTAAGCCCAAATGTTTCATGGAAGTGTAGAAATGCAGTTAAGGATTTCCTCAGAGACTCTGCTCTTGCTTATTTAGACATCAGGGGACAACATGGGAGAACTCTCTTAATTTTATAGCCTCCCTGGTTGAAAGTGATTGGGACAGTAAAATTGCTTTGAGTCAATATTATGGCTGTGTGACTGGATCTGGCACGTGCCAGCTGAAGGGATAGTTGAATTCTTCAATTTTCTTTTTAGAAAAATATTTGAAATACTGTCTTTTATTCTCATATCAAATAAAGCCTTTCACATTCTGGAAGCTGAAGTCTGGATTATCGTCCCTCCCCAGAGAGCTTTGTTGAAAGCTCTCTGTCTAATGCGAGATGTAAGGTTAATCAACCTCTGGCTGAGACCAGCACATAGTGAAGACATGCAGATGACCTACTTGGTGCCCTGTAACAGACAGCAGACTTGTGATATATAGAAAGGTTTCCAAAATGTGCACTTGATTTTCAGCAACTTGGGAAGAAGTTGAGAACTGAAAAACATTTTAAGGACTGAGAAGGAACCTAGCTTCAGTGTTTGGTGTGGGGTGGCTTCAGTGGGTGGCTATAAACAAAACATTATTAGAATGTGTAACACAGTTGCATTCTGATCTGGTAGTAAACACAGATTTCAAAGTAAAAACAACAGCTCCCTTGTATCGGTCTGACTCACTAGGAAAAGCCCAAGTGTGCAGCGTAAGTAATTATTTAATTAAACGTAAGTATACCTGTCTCTGAATGCCTGCACAGTGTGTGAGCATAGGCAGGCACAGAGGAAACAAGCTACAGTTCTTTACACTGAAAGGAAGAACTGGCATCTGTCTCTGTTGCTGCCAGAGTTGCAAAAACAGACAACAAAAGTCAAAGGAGGTCAAAGAAGTCCTTGGAACTGAGATGAAAAACATTTGGGATTCTGGTAGCAGAGCAGATAATGGCATTAAAGAAATGTAAAACTGTCTGGAATAATAGCAATTTGCTACGGCTACTGTTGAGTAAACACAACAGATTCTTCTGCCTGTGACAGTTCTGCCATTAGCACAAGAGAATCATTCATACCACAGCATCGAAGAACACAAACAGAGATCTGTACTTACTTTGCAGCAAAACCCTGAGATAGCAGCCTCAAGAAGATGAGGACAAAGGACCTTGACAATACCCTCCACAAGCTGTATGTATAATATGAGTGAAAAGAACCTGTGTGTGATCAGAAAATCAATGAAACAGCATGCAGGTCTGCAAGAAACAAACCAAGAAACTGTCAGCCAGAAGCAGAGGAGGTAGAGCATGTCTGCTCGGTGTCCTCACAGCACAATCAGGGGACTGAGGAAAAGTTGCAAGAGACAGAGGCTGAAGGTAGAGTCTGAAGAGTCATTAGAGAAAATCATGTTGAAGGCTATCTGAGATCTCATTAAATCCATCCACTAGCTCAAGGCACAATCAAGCTGTTCTCCTGTCAAAGGCAAAGGAGTCCTTACTGTAGTGGCTGAAAGGGAGCTGAATCCACATGAAATCCCACCTCCCTTAGTAAACCAGGTACTCTTGTTTGGAATTGGCCTGGAGGCTTGTTGGTATTTTAAAACATCAGGCAAATAATTCAGTCCCTTACTTTATTAAGACATTTCACTTTGTGAATTACCAGTTAACTCCATCCCTGAGGTCAGACAAAACTACTCATCAGACAGATGTGCATTCCTAATGTAGGCAAGCCCATGTGCACAGCCCCACTGTGACTGAAACAAGTCCATTCCTTCTGTCAGAGGGCAAGCCATTCACCTTGTGTGAGCTCCCCACTGATCCACAAAGTAGGATGAAAGGGCAGAGTAGAGCAAACACCCCAGGTCACATCTGTTTTCTGGTCAAATAAGAACTTACCAGGGCTGGCACACTGGCACTTTTGAATTCTTCTACCAACAAGTGAAAACACCAGTGACACAGCTGGTGTTGGTAATGCTGGGGCTGGTTTTATTTCTAATAGTCTAGCTAGGCACTAATGAAGCTCGATATCTTGTCTGGGATTACTTGCTGTGTCTGTTACCCTGGCTATCTAATGGAGATGGCTAGAAAGTGCTGAGGAAAGCTGGGCTTTGAGATGGAAAACTCAATCAGTAACTCTCCACCTTTCAAAAAGTCTCCTTTCACTACTGGAAGTGGGTGATGGGAACGATTTTCACCTGAGCAATGCTAGGTAGAGACTCATTTTATTACAAAAATCTGTCTCTAATCACTGCAGCCAACTTGAAGGGTGTAATAAAAGGCAATAAATTAGCCCTCTCACTGTAAACAAAACCTAAGAGTTACAATGAAACTTGAATTGCAGGAAAACTTCTTTGACAGCAAATAAAAATTTATAGCACATGTAAATAACCGTTCAAGTGACTCAATTTAGCAGCAACAAAAGCTGTTTTCAATGCAGAGTAATTGTTCAAATTGCCCCTTTCACAAAAAAAAAGCAGCTAAAATGAGCCAATTTCTGTAGCATTGACAAGAATTGTTTTCAACTGTAGGCATTCTTTTAAAGCTGTTTAAAATTAAGTAAATGGTTGCCAAATTGATGTAATTACTTAGACATCATAAAAAAGGTTTGAAACCTATAAACGCATCTGCTAACAGTATGAAATTGCAGCAATTAGCCAACAGGAGTTTTAACCTTTGTCTAGCCAACAGGAATCTATTTGGCCATGAGAAGTACCTTCATGTGTGTCTTATTGTACTTGGTATTGATAATTAAGGAAGGGAATTACCTGGAGAGGAATCACCAGCGCAAGCTTCCAGCGATGTGCCAATCTGCAGCCAGCATTAAACTGCGCTGTGGATGTTCCACTCGCGTTAACCGGTGCTGTGTAAACTGTATTGATTGTATGAGTTGCAATGGTACTAATCACCGTTACGTTTCATGTACGTACTTCTTGTTATTCAGTGAACATATCTTATACTGGGAAGTGCCTCGAAGCAAACCCACCTCATTAACAGAGGGTACTTGGATGAAATGTGGCCTGTGAAATTTTTCAGTGGTCTCTGTCTCTGCAGATCAGCTTAGCATCCTACAGACCCAGACCCTGCCTGGCTCTAGGCAGTCCCTTACAGTTACACTTCTGTGTTGGTGTATCAGGGCTCTAAGAGTGTTCCCAGAAAAAGCTGTCTGAGTTAACTAGTGTCAGTTAGGAGGGTGCACTGTTGCTGATCTGACAACACTCACTGCAGTCTTTTCTAGGTTGTACTGTATGGCGCTGGGCTAGTCACAGGAACACTGAGTTACATCAGAGCACTGACACAAATATAAGGTCTGTTAATCCTCAAAAGGTGACTAGTTTAAGAGTGTGAGCCACAGGACATTTAGGTAAACCCTCAGAAGTGAACATTACTAAGTTTTCCAAGTTCTTATCATCCTGCTCCGGTAGGTGCTCATCCCAAATCATTGGGGTTCCTTGATTGAGAAGAGCATCAGACCCAGATTTTCTTGTTCTCATCTGCAAGAGGACGTTGTCTTTTTGACTTTTTGAAGCTCAGCACTCTGACACTGAGTAGGTTCTTCGATTCAGGAGGACAGGGGTACCTAGCAGGACCCAGCTTTAGGACTCACAGAAATTCCTGCCTTCTGGGCCAAATGTTCTCTGCTGATACTGAATGACTTTCAGTCAGGCGTTTTTGTACCCACTGTTTTTCTCTCTTTCTACTTAGCAAGGTATATAAATAGGTATTGTAGATCCCATTTAATACTCCTTTCATCATAGCCACCAGTCAATAATACATCAAGTGAAGTATTGGGTCCATGTGGGCTACTGCAGGTCAAGACCAGCATGGAAAGGGTAGATCAAATTTCAGAGGGAATCATTGGGAAAACAGAACTTTTGGCCATAGAATGTGAGAGAAACAACCAGTTTGGGACACATAACTATAGTGTGAAAGTATTTGAAAGTTTTTACAAATTGTTCTCTTACATAATGGAGAGAGAGATCTAAGAAGCGTAAACTAGAGTAAAGAATATTCAGGATGACCACTGAGCAAAATCTAACAGGCAAGAGAGTTAAGGACTCAAAAGTCTGTGTAAGGAAGCTCTGCAATCAGTTTGTTGTTTTAAAGAACAGATTAAATGACTCTCTCTGGGGAATGACATACTATAGGCCCTGCCATTGGGCATGACAGAGGAAAACTAAGTGACTGCCCTTTCAGCTCTGCTTTCTGTGATTATTCACCCAAGAGCATCCTTAGTGAATACTTCAGGCATGAAGCCTTCCAGCCTCAGATAGCACTGCCCAAATAATAAACTGCCCAGGCTGTGTTGGTATTTTCCAAAAGAAGCTAGACTTTCCTAACACTGTAATTATTTGCTGCATTGATACTGCTGAACAGTTACGGCTATCTGATGGATGATTCTACAGGAAGAATACAGCTGGTGCTGACAGACTTTCAGTTTTCCAAGGTATGTTCGCATCAGCAGAGAACAAACAAGAAAGCCTGTCTTCTAGCCATTGCTGTTTAGTCTTTTTCCACTTCCACCACTTGTGGTATCACAGTTCAATTAAATTTTGTTGAGGGTTTATTCTGGCTTCTTGTCTCTAGAGCCTTCCTGCATTGCTCAGGCAGGCAGTGGCTGAACCACTAGGTTTTCACTGCATATTTTTGGCCTATTTCTTCTATTCTGGAAAGAAACAGCCTTCTGCCTTCTTGCCTTCCTCTTTAGCTTTTCTGTGCATTCCTTTTGTTTGCACTTTCTCAGTCTGAGAGGCCGCTATAGGAGGTAACCAGGTGTTAGTCAGTGTGAAACTCACACAGGAGTTTCTTGTGTCTTGACAGTACAAATGATTGTTGGTGTCACTTTAAGTGATCAGCTTTTACAAAAAATGTTTCTACATATTTTTTCACTCTGACTGCTCCTCACTGGATTCTCTCTGTGCCTTTCTTGTGCCCAGCAACGGTGCAGCCAACACTGAACAGAGTGCTCCAGATGGGCCCTTGGCTGATGTACCTTTCTGTTGTAAAAAGGATGTCAGTAGGTACTGTAGTATGGTTTATTCATTTTTAATTCTTCTTTTCCAAGAGTAAAGTTACTAATCATTCAAGAGTTCAGAGGGGAATTTCTGACTATTGACTTTTTTTGTAAAGTCAAAATCAAAACTGCTGCTGTTCAGTAGAGCACAGAGCTCAAAAGTTGTCTTCTCCGTGACTGAATGCTGCCTGAGCTCTTACGACTCTTTGTTACTTGATTTTTTTTTATAATTACATTTCTGTCTGTATTGTAAGCTGTACAGTGAAACAGTTGTCTTTTGTGTCTGTGCCTTGCCTAGCACAGTGGGGTTATGCTTTATTTCAAACCTCGAGAACTTACTGTACTACAGATAATGAATGAAAACAGATCATGCTAGTTTCATGGCCCAACTGGAACATGAAGAGTAACTGTGGAAATGACCGCAGCTCTTTCATGAGTCTTCATTTTCTCCTATTGCACAAGAAAACTTCCTCTTAATGAGCCTTCTGAAGGGAAGGGAGAAGAATAGCACTGTACTACTCTTATTTTCATTCACTGATTTGAAAATGTGTAAAAGGCAGGTGAAGTGACTAAGCAGAGTAATTCTCCCTAGAAATAGGAGCTGCTGCAGTAGCTGAGACTGCAGCTTCCTAAGACACCTGGTGCTGCACTGACTTTGTGGCTTTCTGTTGTCCTTTGTGTGTAAATGTCACTGTGACTAGAATCTATTGTATGCAAATGTCTATGAATCCCTCAAACATTCCAGTGTTATTTTTCTGCTAGTGATTAAAATCTTGGACTTGTGCCTGTCATTCATTATTCATTATTCAACATGAAATAAGTTTGGTCACAGGCAGAAAACAAGAACAATACAAACAGGCTTGGGGTAGCATCATGTATAATTAAAATGAATAATTTCAGTCAACAAATTCAAGATCTAGTCCCTTAGCAATGCTGCCAAAGAAGCTGAAAAGAAATGGTACAGCATGTTTTTAACCAATAAAATTTAAACATCAAGCATTCTTTAATAAGCGAGGAATTTAACCATTTGCTTCTCCTGTAAGCATTTGTATTACTGAAGCTCTTGCAGGCTTTAGGAACAGATTCAACAACTGGGCACATTATAGTTTCTTTTCCAACACTCACGTGGGTCTTCATTAATGAATATTAGCTTGCTCATTGATTGACTAATGATTGTACTTCTGACCGCTTTTGCCGAGAGAGTAAGACTTGTTGTTTGCTACTCTTTGATGTTGTAGAGCTAGCATAGTTCTGTAAAATGCAAAGGTGAAAGAAGTTCCCTTAAAAGGAAAGAAGGAATAAGACAATTCAGTGATGCCAATAACTTTGAACTCCTAGGGAGGATGTGACCTAGAACTGAAATTTCCACTGACAGATTTCAATTAGAAGAATTTAACTTCTTCTGAATGCTGAAGGATCATATGTTATTTTCCTATCTTTACTTGAAAAGTCAATATTGGAATTCAAAACACAAGTAGCTGTATTGCTTTAGGTCACAAAACTGTCACTAAGGGGATGTCTTTGCATATTGACCTACTTCTCCACCATGTTACCCAGAAGCATCCCTTACTTTTAGCATAATAATGTCTTCAGCAAAGCGCAGCTACAGACATGATCTGAAGAAGTCTGATGAAAACAGACTGACATCTAGCTTCTCTGAACATTTGGATGAACAGAAAAACCAATCTGAGCTTTCCAACTCACACCACAGGCAGAGTACTGTGGGAAGACCTTTTCTACCTTTGTTTCTATTCAAGCTGGCTATTAGATTGTTCAAAACCCAATAACTTATTTCTTCCCCCAAAAACCACTTGTAAAAACCAGCAAGTTTTCTCTAGAAGTTAGCCCTATCCATCAAAAAACACCTTGCCAGTTGAATTTATTGATTATTTATTAATTTATTTAGGATTTATGAGGTCTGTGGTGACTTAACTCCCAGCTAGATTGACCACTGTAGCAGAAACTCAGTGGTGCATCACAAAGAGGAAGAGACACTACCTTTTTGAGTAGCCTCCCATCTGGCTAGAACAGTCACTGTCATTGCTGAGCTAATGGAAGGATTAATCTTCCCTAAATTAGTCATCTAACAGACTTGTACATCTCAGTTTGTTACCCTTGGGTTCTTTTATGTTCAGTGGAGAGAAATATTAAACTCCAGAAGGTCGTTTTATCTAGCCCATCTATCATCTGCTGAAAGCTCTTTCTCTCAGTTGACTACACAGAGGCTCAGACACGTAACTGCTAGGTTACTTCATGAAGTCAGATGACTCCCACCCCAACCTGTTTGCCTAACTCCTAAAAATCTTAAAATTAGGGATTTCAGCTCTTCAGCACAATTCCCAACAGGAGTTTTCTCGACAGATTGTTAATGTGTTTGCACAGTGTAGCACTACGTTTGGCTTTGGATTGTATTGCTGAGTGTTTTGCTCCTAAGTGACGCCCCTCTGAAGATAATTACTCAGGGAAGAAGATGCCAGACAATTTACATAAGGCGAGAAAACTATGAAATGGTAGCAGCATTTTTAGGCAGCACTTAAAGAGTCTGAGAAGGGTACATGTCCATTTCCTGCCAGCTGAAACCACAGTATCCCTTAGTCAATTGGTTCCTCTCCACTTTCATGTATGAATATGCATATAAAAGTATAAATATAGGAGTCTTTCTAGCTCTTCCTTCTTTCTCCAAGAAGCTTTCCTTAATTGGAGAATTAAGAGAATTTTGTTCTTCGCACAAACCAAAAGTACAGATTTATCTGTTTGGAAGTACTAATTACTGAAGAAGTCTAGAGAGCCACATAAGAGGAAGAAAGAAAGAGGAGAAGTTGTGTGGTTTCAATTCTGGACTGCTTTTTGGCTCTGGTTCAAAAGAAGAATACAGCAAAAATGACAGGAAGACAAGAAGGGTTGTGGGGTTTTTTTATTGGTTTTCTTACTTTGTTTTAGAAGTCAAACCATGACACATGCTGGTGTCAACACCTTTAACTTAGGAGTGATCAAGGCTTCTTGAAAAATAAATGGTTCAATTNATCTGTTTGGAAGTACTAATTGCCGAAGAAGTCTAGAGAGCCACATAAGAGGAAGAAAGAAAGAGGAGAAGTTGTGTGGTTTCAATTCTGGACTGCTTTTTGGCTCTGGTTCAAAAGAAGAATACAGCAAAAATGACAGGAAGACAAGAAGGGTTGTGGGGTTTTTTTATTGGTTTTCTTACTTTGTTTTAGAAGTCAAACCATGACACATGCTGGTGTCAACACCTTTAACTTAGGAGTGATCAAGGCTTCTTGAAAAATAAATGGTTCAATTCCTTTCTCTCATTGTGGCCAAAACTATTTGTTAATTCAATACCAGGAGCTTCAGTTGCTCTCAAATATTTTTTCAGTCAATTATCAGCCCAAGTAACATTGCCCAACCTGTCTTCAGCAGATCCAGATTGAGTTACTCCAAGCTTTTCACGTGAGGTAAATCATCTAAACGTAGCATCTGATCCTGTATGCTTCATTGCGTGGCTTCAACTGTGAACAAATTAAATCGGACATGTATGACTTCCCAAAGCCTTAACAGTGCAGCGTCCGCACAGAGAGATTTGCAGGGCTATATTCATTAATTAAATGAATTCCAGAAGTCTTTTTCTGTGGTTGTGTTACTCAGCTGCTGTGGCTGGGTTCCTGATTGTGCACAATACAGTGCTGTGAATGGTGAAACCACATCTCTTATGCTTTTGGTCTTCTTTCGATGTTTAGAGCTATAGGAGACAGGCAAAGAATAGTGATAGTTTGCATTAATTTGCATCAGCACATTTGTCTGCAGGGATGCAAGACAATAGGGACTCCAAGTAAGTGCTGAGAAGATTAATAAGGAGGAAGACAGAGTACTGGACATATTTACCTTACTGTGGCAAATTTCAGGAGCCTTTAAATATTGCTTGAAAGGCATCCATATGCACTTTAACTCATGAGAACATTTTGTTTTATTAGCACATAAATGGCAGAACAAGCTGCACTAGTGTTTGGAGTAGCTAAGGTGATGCCTTTGTCATGTTAGTTAATTGAAATATGTTTCCCAAGTAGGAATGGCTTCAGGAAGAGACCAGACAAACCACTAGTTCCTGCATTTATTTTATATATATATTTTTTTTTTAATATTGAAAGAGTTTTCATTTTGTTGTTTAATGAATTTTACCACCGTCAGAAGGTTTGACTGTTCTCGGAGAGATAATCTTTTAGCTCCAGTGCTCTGTTCACAACGCTCGACTGTCTTTATAAGTTGCCTTCTTTGTATTTATGGGTTAGCATGGCTATCCTAGAGTATTTAAAATTTTAAGCCATGATACTGTTTAACAAACTCAGTGACCACTTTGACCACGGCTGCAATAAGAGACTCACAAAGCATGTCCTCTAAATTTGCTTTGCGGAGGTTATTGTGCTGAAGGGTGTTACTTGTCGGTACGTCCTTTCTTGATCTTCAGAGGCAAGCATATTCTACTGAAGAAACACTCCCAATATCAGCGGTGCTGTCCTAGATGATGATTGAAAGTCAGGCCCTATATTAACACAGAGCTGCAGCTCACAAATGCCTGGCAGAATTTAATGACTATGTTATGGCTCTGACTCTTTTACCCTACATTTGTGCTTCTTCTCGTGACTCTCTGCGAAGACAGGAAATGATTTAATGGTTTTCTGTGGCACTTGAGGAACTGTTTATATTGGTGTCGTTTCACTGCAGAGAGGGATTTGGGGCTCACAGTATGTGTAACAATCAAAAGCGAGCTAATTAGTCCAGGCAACGCATTGAGTTGCTCCCTTTTAACACTAGAGGGAAGTGTATGTAAAGACACTGTCACAGTATCACAGTGTCACAGCATCACAGTATCACAGTAATGATGAGGCTAGAAAAGACCTTAAAGATCATCCAGTCCAACCTAAAACCAACCAGGTAAACCTAAACATCTGACATCTAGGTCATGCCACTCAGCGCTTCATCCAGCCTAACCTTAAACCCCTCCAGAGACGGTGACCCAACCACCTCTGTGGGCAGCCTGTTCCAAAATCTGATCACTCTTTCAGTAAAAAACCTCTTCCTAATGTCAAGTCTAAACCTCCAGCCTGCACTTTGGCTATTTGTCAGATGAATGGCATTCCCTTGAAAACCAGAGGGGATTTGGGAGCACTAATGTTGAAAAACAAGACCCTATAACGTATTGGGCAGTGGTGTGGGGCTGAGACAACCTGACTCCTGTGACCAGCTAGCTGGGTGATTTCTGGTCAGGTTCTTCACCTCCCTTTAACTTGTTTAGACTACCAGCTCTTACAGAACAGCAGTTCTGACCAATGCTTTAGCTGAGAGACAGCAACACATGCTCCTATAACCAACAGTTGGCAACTATCTTGAGAATAAGGAACAGTTCAAAACCAGGAAGAAACAAGAAAACAAGTAGAAACACTTATGGCTTATCAGGTACAGCTCAGATAGCTGTCAGGTTATGGCCTGTTTTAATAACCAGTACTGTCAGCTCCAGAGCCTTCCCACCCAGTGGTTTTCCTGTTCCACCTTGGACCTCCACTAGGAGGACTTAAGGAACCTTTAAAAAAGGGGAAAGATTTCCAGGTTAAGAGTGGTGTAAGGATATTTATTCTATGGCTTTGTGATGGATTAGATGTACCCTCCCCTTTAGCAATAAATAGATGTATTTAAATCCTTTGTGGGGAAGGCTTTACCCCATAAATGCTGTTCTTCACTTCACCATGAGCTGGGAATATGCATATAAAGAAAGGATCCCTTGGTGGTTTTTTTGCTGACCCATGTGAATCCTGATCCAATGCCCAGATAAAGCTGAAGAATGAAAGGAAATCAGAAGAGGATTAGTAAGAGGAATTTCACATAGAGAGTAAATATGAACTGAGATTTACTTTCCAGCTTTCACCATCTATGGGAGTACCATGAGAGTCAATAGGCAGGTATGGTGTACAAGGTACCTGATGAAACGGTGGCACTTCAGAAGTGGTTCTTACAGTTTGTGATGGGGATCAGCATAAACTCCATGAGTGGTATATGTTTGAAAACATCTAAGACCTTACCTCTTGTTGAATTAACAAGTAGCAATGCATAATGGGAGCTAGAAGTACTCTGTCACAGTGAAAGCATTTTAAGATTACAGCTTTACACACATAGAAAATATAAAAACGGTGACGGGGTTATTGTAACACAACATGAATAGTCTCTGTAAAGTTGTCACTGAGGCACTTCTATCTTTGTCTCAATTCTTCCTTCTATCTGTACAACTTATGGTAACGGCTCCTTCTTCAGATCCCATGCTGTTTCTGGCCTCGCTTGGGCAGTGAGTGATTCACACAATCCTGTTAACACCTCACCTCAGTCCTCAGATCCACACAGACTATGTTCCACCAAATGTGCTTGTACTGCACCTATGCCTCACCAGTGTTTCTGATCTTGTTGCAGTTTAATTGTGGTATTAAAGCTATGGCCCCGCTCACTGATTCTTATCTTTATGAATGGAGATGTGGAAGTGAGGATTTAGCTTCTAATTGAACAGAAATAAGGAATTCTTTTTTCCTTGCCAACATAAATAAAAAGTAGTCATCCACTAATTCACGTCGTATGAAATGTTCTATTCATTTAACTTCCCTCTCCATGTTTTGCCTGCAAACACTTAGTGAGTAGGCAATAGAGACAAAGCTGGATTTATCATTATTTATTTACTCTTTTACTCACCTACTTTTACCAGAGGGAGAAGAAACCTACTTTTCTGAGGACCCTTCAATATCACATCAAAGAGGCAAGAGAGAGTAATGGCATTCTACTGCCAGGGTAGAAATGACCTGTGTTTCTACCCTATGAAGATGGAAAGAAAAGCAGATCACAGAATCACAGAATCATTAGTGATCGGAAGGGATCTCAAAGCCTTGTCAGAAAAAACATTTTACCTATGAGACACTATTTTCACAACGCCCAAGAGCTTAATGTGCATGAAACTTAGGAGACTGGGAAAGTTTTGGCGAACATTTGAACTTGAAGCTCTTGAGACATCCTTGTCACTTGATTTTCTGTGTCATTTAACCTGCAGCTGGTGTACATTCTCATGTGCCTTTGCTGTCTTCACGTGGAATTTTGATTCATTGGCTTACCTTTCCTACTTATATATCATGTGGGGTTCTGTTAGGAAACAAATGGGCATGTTTTCACAGCACCGCTGCGATTCATTTTGCTGATCCTCAAATTCGGATCTTTTCAGCTGACAAAGGTTTCAGGCACAAGTGACTGAATCAACTTTTTTAACCTGCTGTATGACTGTCTGTTGCAGCCTCTTCTTGCACGACCGCAGAGCCGAGGTCTGTAATTCAAGGACAGCTAGAACTTACAATTCTCTACTGTGTTGTAATGCTGAATAAAAGCAGTTCAAAAGCTTCTTGTATAATAAATACTATTTGAGCTCTCTTGAAGGCCATTTGGCCTTTTTATTTTCCCTCCCACAAAACCAGTTTTTGTCCAGTCTTCATCTGCCTGCAGGCCTCCCTTAACATCACAGTGGTGAATGCTAGAATATGGCAGATGTCCCAATGTGCTAGATGCTGGAAGTGTTATTTATCTGAACAGGGAAGCTGAGTGGGAGATAATTTCAGCTTCCCAAATGGGAGAGAAAAGTGAATACTCCTGTAATGGAAACAATTTTCACTTCTGCATTGCGAGCACTGAAGTACTTGTTAAATATCTAAAGCCAAAGTATCAAATACTTACTAAATAGCTGAAGGATTGTTACTTTAACTTCTCACGAATTCTAGTTTAGCCAGAAAATGTGAAGTGCTTTAATTTCCCCCTCTCTAAGTTCTAAAAGATTTTTAGGTGTCAGAGCAAATGTTGCTGCCAGGTGTTAGAACAAATATAAACATGCATGTCCTCAAATAACTAGTCAAGATGCTGTGATGGTTTTGCCCTGGCTGGGGGGCAGGTGCCCACCAAAGCTGCTTTACCATTACTTCTTAGATAGACAGGGGAGAAAAAAACCATCATGAGAGGCCAGTGAGTAAAGACAACAGTTTAATAGAAAAGCAAAGGCCACGTGTTGAAGCAAAGACAAGTAATAAAGATTATGCTCTGCTTCCCATCAGCAGATTATGCTGATGCGAGGAAACAGGGCCTAATGCAAGCAGCAGTTGCTCCAGTGTAGAGAACACCATCAGCGAATGCCCCCCTTCCTCCTTCTTTGCCTTTGCTTTTATATGTGGGCTGACACCGTATGGGATGGAATATCCCTTTGGTCAGTTTGCATGTGCTGGTCCAGCCGATCCCTCAGAACTCCTCAGCTGGGGACAATGTTAGGAAAAACCCCACAGCCTTGGTGCTGTGTGAGTTTTCAGTAGCTGAAACACTGGGATGTTATCAACACCCCTTCAGCCACCATCACAACACAGCACAGTGAGAGGTGTTGGGAGGATCAGCTCCATTCTAGCTAAATCAAATACAGAAGCCTAGAAAGGAAAATGCAAATGAAACCAAACACTGGCACCCATTTAGAAGCAAACTGCATGCAGCTACGGACACAAAGTGAAAAGAGGGGAAACCTCCTGAGACTCCCTCCGGACCTGTTTTGGTCAGAGGTACCAGCACTACCATGGAAGAAACTATTCATAACCTCTGCTCTAACCCTGATGTGTCACAGGTGCCTTCCAGCTATCCTGCAGCTCTTCTCAGAGCTGTTCTGCAGGGTGGGTTTTACAGGGTGAGGTTTCTTTCTCCCACACTTAATGTCTTTTTAATTTCTTTGTATCTATACCTGGAAGCACGACAAGGGAGATCAGCTAACAGGCAAACCAACGTGAGTTTAACACAAAGGAAAGAGGCAGGGAAGATGATTGAGGGCTTTTCTTCCCTGATCATTTCTATTTGAAAAAAACCCCATTTTCTAAAAGGAATTGTGAGGGTTCCTGTAACCATGTAGACTTCTCCCAGGAAGGAGTCTGGTTCCCTCCTCTTTTCTGACCTTGCTATCATTGTGATCCTCCCTGCCTAGTAATGCTTCTTCGTGTATGTAGAGAAAGACTGCTTTCACCCTGCATATTCCATATCTTGAAGGTGAAGGTACTCTAGCAACTGGAGATACTGACAGTTCTCATGACTGACTAAAGAGACTGTTTCCCTGGGGAGATTTTAAACATGGTGTCTTTCAAGACCTACCATCATCCCCTTTACTGTTTTCCAGTTAGCTTTTTATGACAGTCCTTTCAGTGAAAAATACTGTCTGGATGAAGATACGCAATATTTCTATTTGAGTTATGTATACTCTTAGCAAGTTAGTAATTTGGAAGTCTAAGGAAAAAAGACTCACTCTCTTCCGTGATATAAATCACTGGACAAGAGAGACCTTTTGCGTAGAATGGAAAATGCCTTTAAATCATTGAGGGCAACCATAAACCTAACATTGCCAGGTCTACCACTACACCATGTCCGTAAGCACCATGTCTACAAGGCAGACTGAACCTTCTGCAGCTAAACTTCCCCATTAATTGTGCAAGAATCTGGACAGTTATTAAGAGGGTTGTGAAACAGCTCCTCTGTTTGCTCCCATTCAGACCAATATGTAGCCAAATTGAAAGTCATCAACTATTCAAACCGGATCTACCTTCTAATTTTCTCTTCCTGATTTTAAGGTAGAAATGGCACTGCAGGTGATGTCAACAAGACAGCAACAGGGTAGTCTGCTGGCTCCCACCCTGTCAGAGCATGCCAGCTGGTGCTAAGTTTGGCATACCAGCTTGGCTACAGAAACACGGAGAGAGATGGATGTGACAGTGTGGGCTGTGATGTGATTTCACACAACAGACTATCTTCTTGGAGCTCAAGGCAAACGGTGCATTAAGGAACTGGCCCTCTTACTTATTGTCCTAGTGCTAAGGAAAGCTCTTTAATATAGGGACATCTAAGGAATCTATTTTGGCTAGACTTCCAGCAAATGAAAAACAAAACCCCAACACAACAAAAAAGAAAACAACAATTCCTGCTGTCCTCTGCAAGCTACAGTTCCATTGCAGTCTCATTCAACACAGTTGGTAGATTTTCTCCAGTCAGAAAGCCTGCGTGTCTAGCACTGGGCACTCAGTTTTTCACACACAGCTTTTCAGTACAACCCTGTTTAAGGAATGAGATAGCTCCTGGGAAACACCTATTTGTTTTGCATCAGAGGGAACATCTGTAGATGATCTCTCTGAGTAAAAACTTGTTTTTAAGCTACCTTAGCAAGCAAATAAACTGTATGGACTGTATAGCCATCTGCCAGATGTGTGAGCTTTGATGAGCTGGTGCTGTAGCACTTGCTAGATTTCAGACTTATCAAGAGAAAATTCCTTGGAGAAAAAGCAAAATCTGACTCTCAAAAGTGCATGGCACAGAGAAAAGTTTACTTTTATCATCATTTCTCTCCTTTATGTACGTGGTTCCATTCCCCCCCCCCCNNNNCCCCTTTTTGTCCTCGGCTCCTCTCCCCCCCCCCCCCAGTCCCTTATAAATACTGTAGTGATTAGTAGTAATATTGAACTCTGACAAACGTTTCTATCTAGCTGCACTTTGAATTATTTTAGAAGATTAATTCCTAACCTGCTAATTATGGATGCAAGGAGATGAAATTGTTTGATCATCCGCATTTTTATCCCTGCTGTAGCATGCTTGATCAGAAATTACATTAGGGCACACCAGCTGATGGATTTTAGAAGGGAGGACAGACTGGCAAATTGCTGAGTTTCACGCTCTAAATGTTGAAATAACTTAAGATAATGAAAAATAATAAAGAGTAAATCCTTAAGACGGCATCTCTCCGCTCTCCTATTCGGAATGTTATAATCAGTTACAATTCCCTGATGCCCAAGCTCTGATCTATCATTCTAATATAGATGTTACAACCACCCAGAATTCAAAATTTGCATCAGGAGAAATTCCTTCGGTGAAGGAGGAACAGCCCATCTTTCTGTACTGTTCTCAGAGCAGGCCTGATCTTTGTTTTGTTCTGAAACCTGATCTGGACTGTGCCTGCAGACCAGATCTGCACACCACCTGATCCAAACCTTTTTTTCTCTATCATCTTTCTCATTTATGAAAGTAGGGTTAGGATAATTAGATAAAAATCAGGGGAATTAAATTTACAGGCTCCCACTCCCCTAAGCCTCTGCTCAGCTGAACATTTAGGCTTGAGTGTATTTCGGTTGATGAGAGTACCTTTACTCAGGCTAGAGTGAAACTCTCAAGATTGGCTCTCTGCAGAAATAGGGACTGAGCAGGTGCTGCCATTTTAGTGTGTAAGCAGCGAAACAGTCATCAGGCTGAGCAGAGAGCCTTTGGTGACACTAAGTGCCTAAGCCAAGCCACCTGTCTCTCTCAGGTAACCCTGCTGAACAACACAATCACCCAGCTGGCCTGTGGGTGATGCAAATGTGAAGAGTATAAGAATGAAAAAGAGGAAGGTGAGACTTTAGAAGAGTAGAATACCTGGAGGTAAGTTGAACAAAGAACAAGTGATACAGCTGTTTCTAAGACCATGGGTAGAAGGAGTTTTGATGAGTAGATGAGAAGAAGGACAAAAGTATTAATCCTTGTGACAGGTTGAATTCTGTTCAGATTGTGCTCCTGCGCTTTCTTGTGGGCTGATTTTTTTCTGAGCTAGCTTTCCTTATGCCTCCTCTCTTGCTCTCAAATAAACTCAGTTGGAGGATTTGAGAAGGAAGAATCAGTGAGATGAAACTGGAGGAACAGTAAAGTTGTAGCTGGTGAAACTAGAAATGAAAAATTATATGCCAGCATAGTACACATAATATCCTCGAAGAAATTGTCCATTAATACAGAAAGATCAGCACCTGCAGAATAGCTTTCTGCACATCTATCTCAATTCTCTCTAATTTTTTTCTCCTTTGCTGCTCCCATGAAATGAACCTCAGTAACTGCTACTTTTGCTGTGGAGAGGTTTTTGACTAGTCCTCTCCTGAAAAGAGAGAATAGTCCTGACAAGGAATGAATCATAGTCCTCACATCAGGCACAATCACTGACTTCCCTAAGCCTTCAAAGCATCATGAAACTTTTAATAGGTCTCTGCAGTGTCCTTGTCAAAGTATTATCTATAGGGAGATGAAGCTAAAATGATTACATGTCACTGAACCTTCTAAACCAAAGTGACCTTTGATCTATTTTTATCTTTGAACAGTTTTTGCTTATTCTAATGAGGAACTGATTTGGATGCATGATATAAAAATCACAGTGGATAATGTCCATTATAGGAAAACAAAACATCCTTGAGTTCATTCAGTCAGTAATTCAATACTGAAGTGATGCACTGCTATGAAGTATAAGTGATAGATAGGACTTGGAATTGATTATAGTAGTTGTTCTCCATATAAGCAAATACTTTCTGCAGCCTATTATCAATTTAAGTGCAGCCCTGTCAGGTGCTAGTAAAATATTTTCATGTGCATTTGGAAATATAAGAACTAACAGGTCTTGAAGCATGGAAACCAGTAGTGACTTCCAAGCCTTAATACTGATTAGAGATGGGCTCAATTCACTTAAATGCCATATGGAGTACAGCTCAGCCAGTATTAGCTATTTAAAGGTCTAAGCAAATCACCTAGATCCTCTTTATAATCATAGCCAAGAGAAAGTGTCCCAGTAAAAAGACTTTAACCACCCGTCCCCCTCATTAACAACAGTAGGAGAAGTGACAGTCACTCAAGTTGAGTTGTTCATAGGTCCAAATGCTACATGATTTTAAGAAAAGTGAGCATGCCAAATAGCTACCAGAAATCTGCTTAGACAACAGATCTGGATTTGTTATTCCAAGACAGTGAGGTAATACTGCAGAAGGCGTTAGGTGATCCCTTCATCCTGGTTTAACTGAGGATTACAGAAGTTTGGGCTTTAAGGAAGTGGTCATGAATGAATTCACTTAGGTGCTTGTGAAAGTGGTTGCAGAACAGGAGTCTAAGAGGCAGTAAGGGCATAATGAAGCAAATTAATTGGGTTCTCCTGGGCTCTTTTAAGCTTAATTTATAGCAGAGTGGCTTCAAGCAGGAGTGAAAGAAGATGACTTTTTTCACTTTGCAAGATACAGTTCCTTTAGGAATGGACAGCACACAGCACCTTGTGCTTTGCTGGAGGACTTCCAACCTTCTCATCCTTTTCCTGTTGACATTCTCTGCTGTAGGTGAATACGTGGTGAAGGGGATAGATTCTCCAGAATCGAACACTGGGTAGGCCGCAATTGCACAAGTTTGTGCTCCAAATTGCACTATTTGGTTCCAAAAAATCAACTGTTCAACAAGCCCCAAGGTAAACCTTAATCCACTCAATTTTTCTTTACCCAAAAAAAGAAAATGAGGGAAACGGGCACTAAATAGAGTTTTGCATGGTTGTAGCTGCAGGGAACAGAGATTGATCGCCCTCTCAGTAATTAAAATCACATAGGCTGTCAGTCACCAGCAATGCAATTATTCAGACTTTAGCAAGTGCACACTAAAGGCTTGATAAAATTTTTAGGTGACAATTGAACACTGTGCTAAGGACCCTTTCCCACTAAAATTTACTCAATTGAAGATCACTGGGTGGTTCTTTTCTCTTCACCAGCTGATAACTTTTTAAAATTAAGTTAATTTGAATTTATTTTTTGTTTTGTCTTTGCCAAACCAGACAATGAATGAAAAACCATCACATGTTTACTGAAGCATTAAATTGAAGATAAACAGAGTATTTGATTTTTTTCAGATGTTTTATGACAAGCAAGGAAATGAAGACCTAGAATTAATGGTAGTTTTTTCATTGATTATTTTTAATCCAATTTCTATTGGTTAGCAAAATCCTTGGGGAAGCTGAAGGCTCATGTTAACTTCTGTGCTTTACTTGAGCAGATGTGAACCAGTACATCTCCAGTGTATCTTGTTGGGGGTATATGTACCACTATACTACAGTGAGTTGTCTTTCTACTATCTTGTTGGTCATGTGCTGGTTCATATTAATGTTAGAAAACTCAGTGGGGCAGGGTCTGGGATAAGAACATCCTATAGGAGTCATCAGCAAACTGAGGTAGGGAGTGAAATAATTCACTCATTCATGTAATGGTTCAATGAGTTTTAACTAGTTTACGCTGAGCACAGCAGCTCTAACAGCCTGCTAGTACCCTACTGGTGTGTGGCAGATGCGAGTTCACATCCCTCCAGGCAGAAAGGCTTGATCCCTCATGTCTCATACAGTGAGCAAGTGCCTATGTTCCTGGGCAAGTAGAAACAGTAATAAAACCATTTCCTCAAACATATTTGTTTTGGTTACAAATGTTTGGAGAAATTGGACCAAGCTACTGAAGAATTTCTAGGTGAAAGAAACCATTTGTTTCAATGAAAAAGCTGCTCACACACAAATTACAAGCAAATGTGAAACTTGAAGTCGCATCCAGAATTTTTTTCCTGTTGAAAGTTTATTTTCAGGTGTACCAGCTGCTACCTGGCTCACATCGCTCCCTATGAGCCTTCCTTTCTTCACTGTTAAAGATCATTTCCCCCAGTGTAGTGTACCACCAATGCACTGTATCAGCAATTATTTCAGTATGACTCCAGACCAGCCATGAAAGTACAGAGTGGTGCAGGGCCAATTACTGACCCAGGCAGCACTCCTGAGACATATATTTCTCTAATAAAAAGTCCCATGAGCTTTGCGTTTCAGCATCCTTTAGATACCTGTGTCAGAATGTTATTTAAAATCTTGCTGGTGGCCTGAAAACAGACTTCCAAGTGGGTGGATTCCCGTAAGACAAACCTTTCTCACCAGGACCAGGTCAGCAGGGCTTGCTAGATGCCTATACCCCGAGGGAAAAACCAGAATAGGCTCAGATATGTTAGAAAAGGTAGTTCATGAATTTTACTTCTGAACCATATGGATGAAGCAGTGGGAGAGAAGCTGTACTGCTGTTAACCGTACCATCATAGTTTTTATCTTCTGTCTCTGCTGTTGCTTTGGTCTCACTCCTCATAAAATTATGTGGGGAATTGGGGAAATTAAGATCTAAAACTCCATGAAGCTGTTATTCTGCTGGGTTAGTTCTGTTGTCGTTAATCTACTGAAGTGCAGAAGGAGGACAGCAGAGACCATTTAAATTCTGTGTTCTGGTGCACCTGCAAACCCCTCCTGGCATTACTCGCTTTCTTGTACTTTTATGGTGCTGGGCAGGGGAAGGCTCATCCACAATCTAAAGTGCTCATCCAAAATGCGTGGTGTTACTGAAAAGCGAAGTCTGTACGAAAGACAAGATTGTTCTGAAATCACAGGTAAAACTTGATTTGTTTCCTTCTTTTGTGTTTTATCTTTGCCTATTTTATTAATTTGCCTTGGGGTATGCAGCATAACTGTAAAATCCCAGAGACTCATGAGATGTGTGAGAATGAATCCAAACTGACAGGAGAGATGGCATTTCCCTCTGGGATTCTGTAGCCTTGTCACATGTGCTAGAATGTAAACCATGGGTAAACAAGGGAGAGCTACTTGATTCTAAATCAGGGTCTGGTAGCCCCAGTGGGAGCTCTTTCCATGTTCTTGTGTGTGGTAAGAAGTGAGTTACCTGTTTACTTCAGTTCTACTATTTGGTGAAGAAGTAGAGAGCCCAGCTAGCAGGATAGAAATTACTTTGGAAGAGGGAGAAGCTCATTTCCACTGACTTTCCAGATCACGGTCACCGAGCGACACTGATGGAATGAGTAAGGTGTGTACTGGGTTATGTGTTTCATGTGCTTTTGTTGAGGTTATCACAACAGAGTTTTGGTATTTTTAATGAGCTGTAGTTGCTAACAGTCAAAGGAAAAAATCCATTAATGGCAGAGAGCTGCTCCCACAGGCAGGATAATTTTTGTAAGGCATTTCCTCAAATTGTAGAAGATGATGGTTTTCATTGTCTAAGGAAATGGGGTTTAATATAACAAATCAAAAATGAAAATATGATTATGCTGCTTTTAACTGCTGTTTGACGTGTATGCCCTTCCTGATTAGATCCTCAGGGATATATATCCCTCCTTCACACTCTTGAGTCTCAGAGTTGGTAGATCACAGATCCTGGATGTTAGTGTCCAATTTGTGTTGGGATTGCAGCCTATTTCTGTTACTCTGTACAGCTGCTTGATCCACAAGGCAGCAGAAAGGAATGCTGCCACCCTCCCCTCCCTGTCCCCCATGCTGGCTGCCTGCAGATGTCAGCCATCTGTCTGTCCCACCAGCACAGCACATGAGGAGGTTGCAGACCAAAGTGGCACAAGGTGGGTAGGACCACTGCTCTCAGCAGGGAGCTGCAAGCAGAGGGCAAGCATTTGGAGCACCCCAGGCTCTGAAATTGGTCCCCAAAGGAATTTACTCTAGGCAACCTGGTGCGAGGGTATACTGAGAGATTCAGGTCACTTTCTCAAGCGGAAGTGAGTTGTGGTAAGAGACTGTATGTGAATTGTACACCAGTGGATGCTTGAAGTTTATGTGCACAAACCCAATGACTTTAGTCAGACCTTTCTGAAAAATAATCTCATGATAGATTTGTTGTTTAGACAATGTGGTCATTTTCCCTGGGGATGGCCAAAGACTGGGAAGGGACATTGTCTAGCTATGGCCTGTCCATCAGCACTGGTCTTGTGCCCCGGGCAAGTGTTGCCTGACAAGTATGTCATGAACACACAGCCCTAGCCAACCCAGTCTGTCTCCCTTCATTTGCCCTTTTGGGTCTCTAGTCTGTGCCCCTAAGAAGAAACAGGCTACTCATACTGATTCTTCTGTGCGCTGGTGTCTGCCCCCTTCACTCCTCCCTCACCTTGGTGCAGAACAGATCTGATTCTTTTGGCTAGTTTTAAATGATCAAATACTTAGGTCTGAGACCACCATATATATATCTACACTTCATATAACATACCTCGTCTAGTGGGTGGCATCCCTGTCTGTAGCAGCAGAGTTGGATCTAGGTGATCTAAAGTCCCTTCCAACCTAAACCCTTCTGTGATTCTATCATTTACCACCGAGGATTTCTTAGAAGAACAAAACTGGACAAAAATGGGTAGGAGTTAGTGACCACAGTATGACTGGTCACTGAAGTTTCATGTGGGAGCTTGGTCCATACAAAGGGGGTCTGGTTGCAAGTTCTGGTTATCCAGCACTCTCTGTGTCTGACAAGCTGTCATGTATTCCAGAAACCAGCCAGCCGTGGTGCTAATGCTCACTGCTGATTTTTAGAGATGGGAGAATATAAATGAACATAATGCTTTGAAGCACAAACATGATAAGATCTAATGCATCATCTAAAAAGTGTATTACCCAGTATGCTATACCCTATATATAGCAGTGTGTGTATGTGTATATATATGGGTAACACTATACCCCAACAATAGCAGAGCTAGTGTTTGAATCCTCAAGTAAATAAATACAAAACCTCACAGAAAAATCAGACAGTTGCAGAATTGTAAAAACCACTGTTTCATATGAGGTAAATTCTGCCTGTTCTGAGCAATGAAGTCTCATTTTTAGTTGAATTATGGTATTTCACAAATGCCATAAAATAGGCTGAAAGCAGAGAAGTTTTAAAGTACCATTGTGTACTTAAGTGATAAACAGTTGTGGCAAACCTGCCAAGGTCCAGCACTTTAGAGGAGTTAGATAACATTGAGTAAAGCTGAAGCAATAAAGCCAAATGCTCCATACCGATACTTCAAACTTTATATTCGTTTATGTCAACACACAGAGAGCAGCACCTCATCTCTAGTGATGAGCTGAGATAAAACAAGGGTTTGGGAATCCTTCACCAGATTCAAAACCATCATAAAAATGAGAACTCGGACCAAATCCTATCTATCCGTGGAGACAGAAGAGATGACAACTTTTATAGAATTACTAAATGAATAGGTGATTCTAGTTTTTATCATTGTTGTTTTATTCTCCCTTACTGTCATCGGGGCAGCCAAGACACTAAAGCAAAGTGTTCTTAACAAGGAGTTGAGCTGGGCTGTAAAAACATTATGTAAATCTGCACATTTGCTTCATTCCTACATCGATGAGCTCCAGAGAGCTGGTAATTTTCCTTAGTTTCATAAAAGTGGATTTGTTTTGCAGAAGAAACTGTCTTGTCATTGTTTTCTGATTTTATTTTTTTAAAAGTAGCACAGTATTGTCTTTTTCTATGCAAATCAGTATGAGTCTCAACTCAGTAGCAGCCAGGGGAGGGAAACCAATAATTGAGCCAAATAGCTGAGAACATGCAGCTGAGTTCAGCTGCCCAAGTGCTGGCAGCCTGTGCTCTTTGGCAGATCCAGTCGTCGCAGCTTGGGTAACATACCGTGATTTGAGTGGACAGGTAAAAATTGTATGGCTCGCTTGCTTAGCCTTGATCAATCCTACTGGTAAAGCACATGTTTATTTTGCATGACAAAATAACAAGCTTGACGGATTAGCTAAAGGCAGGCTTCAGGCATTTTGTCCTCTAAAGGATTTCACATCAGCTTACAGGCATTCCCAAATGTTTTACTGGGCAAGGTCCGTTTTTAAAGGTCCCACAGGGGATGCTGTGCAAGGTGTAAGTAATGTGAGAAAGTCCAGTAACAACACAGGCAGAACTCCACACCAGCAGAGCTATTATAGCCTGATTGCTAATTACCTGCTTTATGATCTTGCTATGAGGCATAATAGGGCACATAGGTCTTCTGGTGCTTAGTCTATACCCTCTCTCTCCATTGCTTATCACACGGTCTTTAGCAAGCTGAGACTTGATTTCACTCATGTTATCTGCCAAATGACAACGCCTACACTTGCCCTCTTGCCTGCTAGGTGCTACGAAGATGAACGGATATCTGTGCAGTGCTTTCAACATCCAAGTCTGCTTGGAGTTATTACTGTGTGCACTGTTCCTAGGTAACAGGCACATTTTTATTTATCATGTGTCCCTTCCAGATGGTCTGAATTTTGGATCACGCAGCCATACAGAAAATGTTATGTGTTACTGATGGCTTGATGAACACAAAGGCGTTTCTTTGGCCGGTAGTTAAAGATAGTCAAGAACTTTTCCCACTGTACCTAGACCTGCCTTTATCTAAAAATCCAGTTTTCTTAATGGGTTCAGGGACTCTGAGTAAAACTTTACATAAAGAAGCAAAAGTTTGAATTTCTTATATCTTCTTGATCACAAAAGAGATGAAAGTGTAAAATGCAACTGATAATTTCCATGGAAAAATACTAGGAATTGACTGCTCTTGAGGAGTTTTAGTTACTTGTGGTCTTCTTCTCTAAGAGAATAAAGAGGGAAATAAAGGATATTAATGAGTGAAGCTCACGCCACACAGATAAGTATCTTTCAGTGAGAGATGACCAGTCTAAGGACAGCTTTTGAAGAAGGCTAATTACAAAAAGCACAATGGACAAGACAGTGAAAGCATTAACCTGGAAGGGTTTAACTTCCATTTGGTTAGTAGATGAGCAAACGTTTATTCACCTGCCATCTACTTGCAGCATGATAGAATGTAGGGTTTTTTTCAGATCTGCTGATTCTAAATGATAATTCAGTGTTTCAGGTAGATCACAGCAGGGCCAGACTGGTGGAAGGGCATGGTTGGTGTATGCTCGAGATCCCAGTAATGAGAGATGACCTATAAAGTGTTGAAAAAATAGGTACTGCAGAATAAATATAGATTAACAGAGTGGGTTTCATCTTATGTATTATATTAGTAAACTGAAAAGGAACATAATTTGCTCAGTTTTTATTTGTTTGGTTTATGTCTTAGGCCATTTACTCACCGATTTTGTAAAAGAGCTGCCTTGGCAAATAAGATCAAAGTCAATATTACTAATAAAAACCAATTCAAAAGTGTTGGCCCTTTATCCTGACTCCTCACACCTTTTAGATCCTCAGTTTTTATCATGTAGTAAAAATAAACATTGAACAGTATACATTAACAGTAAAATATTGTTGTTCTCTTCTACTTTGCATATTAATCTCATCAGGAAGGGTTTAGTTTTGATTCTGCTGCAGCAAACAACAGGATTGGTCCCAAAAGATTTAATCTACTTTTTCTTCTCTTGTTATTTAATTTTGTGAACCCAGTACAGCTCTGGAGATGGAACTGTTGAAGAAAACACATATTAGATTTCAGATAAATTTATTCTCTATCTAGCCTATGTAAATCTAACCTGTCAAAATTCAGTAAATAGTAAACAATCTATGTGCTTGGTAGAGGCCATCAAATGGTATTTATCAGTCTCTGCGGTCCCAAAATGAGGTGTAATGCCAAAAAGGGTATAAATATTGCCATTTGTAGTGCCATTAACATGCAAATTAAGGAATCAATCATGGTTTGTTGTGCAATTCATAATTTAGGTGAGGCTTGTGGTACTGTTTGATGCTGCAGATTCAGGTTTGACAGTCCAAAGATGACAACACACTGTTTTTAATCAAATGCTGTCAGGCTATGATGCTGTAAGTGGAATTTACAAGGCATATTTTTAAGTGTGATGAAATGCAGACATGCCCTAGACTGTCATTAATCTCTCATTTAGGCATTAAATAGAAGGCTTGACCATTTGGAATAGTTTCTTTTATAGTTCTATCTTCATGATATCTTGGGCCTTTCTAGTAATTGATTAAGCAACATGACAACAATCTGTTTCATGGGTGTAATTCTCTTCCTTATCCTCTCATGCATGCAGTTTCGGCACTGATTTTTGATAGCAGTTTAATCTTTATGTTTACTTCCAATGGGTTTTGCTGAAGAATGTGCCTTGTCTTTGGAGGATATGAACATGGGAATGTTAGTTTTGCTGCTCAAGAACAAACAGGAAACAACCTCACAGGATTGATCAGACATTGGATAAAAATATTAGGCTTCTGGTTAAAGCAAAGACACATGAGAAAACAACTGAGAAGAGAAAGGTATGGAAAGTGAATTGTGTTTCTTTTCAAAATCTTCTTTTTCACTGCTGCTATTGGGTCTTTTCACTTAGCGTTTTTCTTCAGTAGCGGTAAGGTTTTGTAAGAAAACAAGCAACACAAAATTCTTTTGCTCTCCTTGGATTTGTAGGTAGATACAATTCAGCACCTGCTGTATAATTCCATGTTACCTCCTGCGGTAAGACAGGGAAAATGTTGAAGCAGTATAATTGAAGACAAGTTCCATTCTTCGCTCTGAGTGCTAGAAACCTTGCAATTTCCATCAATGCATCAGTGGGAACACTTTAGACAGAACTCTTTTAACTTGTGCTTATCCCTTCACTTCATTTTTTATTTTTTATGTTTATGATTTACTTGCTTCATATATTTATGGAACACGATACTTTGTCCTCTCGGGCTTCAGTTTGCTATGTGCACCTGGATTCTTTGCACAAGCAACAGAAACTCGGCTCTGTATTCTTTCTCTGTGTCTCTTCTGGTTTGACCTCATCTTCCTTTAATGTAGGGGGTCAGACATGTTCTAGGTATTGTAGGCAATGTTTTAGTAATTTCTTATACAATGGGACAAATAGAAGCAGTTTTACTGTCCCAAGGACCTGTCTTCCAGAACCTCACTGGCCAAAGACCATCCAAAATCACTACCAGGTCAGGCTGTTGAGAAGTCTCCTTACAGACCATGCTACATTTCATCCCAGCCCCTTCTAAGTTGCAAATTATCCCTTCCTTCCAAGACTGTTCTTGAGCTTGCTCTGCTGGAGTTTAAACTGAGACATCTGAAATTGTACGTGCCACTTTCTGAAGTATTTACTACTTTCATGTATGCAGGAGGACTTGCTTAAATACTGCTGTGGGATTTACA
>VZRI01006838.1:0-53310 GCA_013397515.1 Upupa epops
AATCTGCAAGTGCTGGGTAAGGTAGAGACAGTTCTTTTTAGCTGATCATTACACTTCAGATTGAATGAAACTCATTGTCAGCTCTGGGTTTGATTGGTAGAAAGAAGAAATTAAAAAAACCCACCTGCTTTGGTTGTAACTATGTTTTTTAGTTTCAATTTAGTTTTGATAGTTGAAGGTAAAAAATTAGTTCTCAGAACATAGAACATAGTCCTAAGAACAACCTTGTGTTCATATGTCACTAATGAGATCAACTTTTTCTAATTAAATTGAATTGCTTCTTTTCCACTCTGCTGAATTGTCCATTGCACTACAAAACGTTAGAATAACTCCTTTTTAAGGCATTTATGTTTAGTTTGGATTTTGTTTGTTTTATTTATGTAATACTATCTTAGGTCAGTTTGAGTTTCTCTGACAACATTACTTGTAGGGCTGTATTAAAGCCAAATTCCTGTGGAATTCATGCTGTAATAATTTTTGGCAATAGCTGCACATATCAGTAACAGAAAGGACTGATTAGTTGATTTTATGCTCTTTAACAATGGGCATATAATAGGAGATTATCACCACAAACTGAAATAATCTAAAAACCCAAGATATAATCATACTGTTGGGTGTTAAGGGGAGGTAGAGATTTTGTGTTATGGCACAAGTTATTAAGTAGAGCTAAAAAGAGCAGGAAGGAGAATATAGGTTCATATCTACCCTTTGGCAAAGCCATACCTGAATGTTTATTTAGAATGTAGATTTAATTTTATTTAATTCTCTGTTGGAAGCATTCCATTATACACAACTGACACTAAGTGCATTAATAGAAAATCTTGGTATAATAGAAAGTGTAGGCATATTTTATAGAGTAGTGCTGAAGTAAAGAGCAACAATTTTAAAAGCAACAGGACATCGAGCACCTACTAGGAAAATTAGGTTGCTTTTAAGCATTATGGATATTTTAATTATTACTTACAAGCTGGTGTTGAGCAGTCCCTTGTGTTGTGATACAGTCGATGAAAGTGCTTGCTACACTCTGATGAAAATGTGACTGGCCCTGTTTGAAAGTAAGCAGGAGATAAGGAGGTAAGTTTTTGGTGGCACTGTTTTACAGCTTCAGTGAATGACATCTACATATAGAATCAATTTCCATGTGTTTTGACAACTAGGCCTTTACCACACCTAAACTATTGTGATGCAATAGAAGTATAACAATACTACTGAATTAACTGAAAGAAATGCTATTGCTATGCTGTTGTGCTCGTGTTCTGATTAATAAAACAGGGCCCTTGGAAACCAGCTCAGCCTTGAACTTCTATTAATTCAAAAGGAACAGAAAAATGTCTGATATGGTGGAAAACAGAATATTGCAACTACAGAAGTATTTTATTTGCTCAACAGTCATTAGCAGTCTGGTGTAGAAGAAATAATGCAAATGGAATGTGGATACTATTTCTAAAGATAAGTAAAAGCAGCATTTTAATCAAATACAACTTTCTAAGCTCTGGTAAGACAAAGTAGTTTCATATACTAATGCTTCTAATTTGCACATAGATGGTTTATGAAGTTCTTAATATGCAGTGTGGGTATTAAGGAGAAAAAAAAACCCTGAATAAAATCTAGAAACCAGACCTATTAAAGCAGTCTTATCACAAAAGTGTGCAGACATGGAGAGGGCAGCATGTGTTTCAGCATTTGGGTGAATCAAACCCCTGTAGTATACTACCCCTGTTCTTCCAGCCAGTGCTCCTTTCTCTGGACATACAATGCAGTCTGCCTGCCTTAATGTTTTATAAGAATATATAGCTGCTGGTCTCCAAAACTTGGCTCAAAGTTAATGAGCTGCCCAAGGGCCTTTCCATAATTGGTAATGACCCTGGGGAGGTGTTAACAATTGCATCCAAATTGAAAAGGAGGGCAAAAAGATAATATTTGCATCAGGTAACCTGCTTAGCAATACTGCTTGTGACAGCTGGGCATGAGTTCCCTGTCATTTGGACAGAAGCAGCGACACAAATTGACACTAATGGAACAAGACCAAATTTAACCTGCATCCTCTCCATTCAGCACAAGTAAGAATTCTGAATAAGAACAGGGTTTTTTCAAGCAATGCTATGAAAGGATCCATATGAAGCATGCCATGTTGACTAACTTTCTTGTCAGAGGAAGATATCAAGCATTTTCTGGGAAAAAATTATTCATTTCACAACTTGAAATGTGCTTTATCAGCCTGGTAGAACAGAGAATCCTAGAATTGCTTAGGTTGGAAAAGACTTCTGAGATCACTGAGTCCAATAATTAACCCAACTGTCCCAAGCCCACTGCTAAACCCTGTTTCTAAGCTCCAGATCTACACAACTTTTAAACACACTCAGGGATGGTGATTCGACCCTCTCCCTGGCAGCCTGCCCTGATGCCTGATGCCTTCTTTCAGTGAAGAAGTTTTTCCTAGTATGCAGCCTAAACATCCCCTGGTGGAACTTGAGGCCATTTCCTCTTGTCCTATATTACTCATATGAAACCAATTCTCTCTGTATAGCAGAACCAATCTTAAGAGATGATTCCAGCCAATACATTAGATAAATTTTAAAGACATGTGTGGATTTAATAAGATTTTTCAGACACAAATAAGTTTTTCAATAAAATGACACAGCAGCATGTGCAACTGTAGACTGGAAGGTCCAAGTAATCGAAGTAATTAGTCTTGAAAGAAAGTATGCAATGTGAAATTATTCAGGATTCGTGGAGATTAGATCAGCTTTTGTCACCAAGTAAATTCTCTGTCCCTTCAGACAGTGTATGATTTTCCAGTGCTCTTCCATGCCATCAAAAATAGGCTTCTAATTCTATTTGTGTCTGACAGAGCAGTCTGTGTCAGCTGGCTTTTCAAGCTGAATTGATAGATAGCTTTATGACTCACACGATTATTTATGATTTTTCCTGTAGTCGAGAACTGTTACATATGGTTCTTATTTGGCTTTCAAAATGTGTCTACTATTCTTGGCTCAGTGGAAGCCTACAATAACTTTCCTACCCCTGAAACTGTAAAGATAATGGACTGTAAAGATAATGTTGATTTCCCCGACTCTCCTCTTTTTCACAACTTCATTAGTTTGGGATGTTCTAACTCTTGAACTACTAGTAGGGACTATAGCTGAAGGAATTCTTTACGTTAACAGGACAAGGATGACGATTTGAACAGAATATAGAAAAACACCTACAGGTTCCAGGATTTAATAAAGCTGTGAAAAGAAAACCAACAAAAAGAAATCCAAGCAGAGAATACCACACCAAAGATCTCCAGAGCATGACTTATAAAAAAGTCCGAAAAAATAAGTAGGTAGAATTTCTGAGCCAACAAAAAAATAAACCTTAAGATATTGAAATGAGCCTGCTTTCCTTACTCATTCCAGCTAATGGTAGTCAAATCATTTCAGTAATTTTGATGGCAGCTGCTCATGGAGAAAAGGACTATTAATTTAATGAATGGCTCCAACTATTTCTGTCTCTTTTTGTTTCCTGTCATTTAGTATTCTCCAAATACCTCCTGTAAAACTCATGGCTGTTTCTCACTGTTGTTTTTTAAGTAATGAAACTTGTTCTGTGGTTAATATTTAGCTTCCCCAGATTCTTATGCTGAGCTTTTTATGGTAGCTGAGCACTTTCCAAAGATAAAAATAAAAAGGAAATGGAATAAATATTCATATAAGCAAATATTTCTTGTCTATCCTCCCCTGGAAAGGAATTTTCAGTATTCCTGTGCTACACAGGATAGCATGGTTGGAATCTGTGTTCTTTTCACTTCTTTCTCATATGGCAAGGTTCAAAATTACTCTCATTTACTGTAAGAGCAAAGGGGCAGTTAGGTGTGCAAGTTTCCTGAAGATCCTGTTACACTGCAGTTACCAGTTGGCAAAGAACCTTGAAACTTGTGCTTATCCTAAAGGTCTGAGATTGCCACCCGCACATAAAAGTGATAACAAATTCTTTCCTTTCCTGACAGGGTCTGTCTGAAATTCCCAGCAATGAGACAACACAAAATCATTTCCAATTCTCTTTTGCATGCTCCAGCTGCCAACTCAAGATTTTAGTTTCACTAATCCAAATAACATTTAAAATCACCTACAGATTTGCAGTGTAATTCTCTAAAAACGCCGCTTTTCTGAATTATGGAGCATTTGGGACAAGAGAGTAAAGAATCAGTGCAGTTACCTTTCTGTTGGCAATTCTATTCAGAAGCTTTCACACCTTTTCCAGTAGTTACACAATAAGAGTTGCAAAGATAAGTATGCTATACAACATCATCTCGGTTTTCAAGTACAAATAACTGACTGTAATTACATTAAACTTTCATATTTGAAACAGCAAGTGGTTGTTTGGCTCCATTTACACTGTTTAATCCTTCCTTGTTCCACCTGTTTTCCTTGTTCCAACAAGCATCCATTATGACATAGAAGACAAAATGTGTTTCTCTGATGTAGTGAAAACTTACATGGTCAGATAGACCTCTTTCAAATTAATGCAGAACCTCAAAAAGCAGCTCATCATGTCACACTAGTGAGGTATTTAGAATAGGCATATGTAGCAGGCAGCTCCCTTACCTGTAAAATGTTTTATGAATTTGTCTTTTAGACTGGAATCTCTTGGAAAAATTTCTGAGGAAAGAAGGAAAAAAAAATTAATATAGGAATTACAATAGAAGCTCTGAAAGTATAACATGCTGAGGTGTCTGCTCTAAAAAGACCAAATAGTGACCCATATTAACTATGAAACTGATCATCATTGTTTTTTACACGTGTAAACATACTGGGCAATGTTTCAAGTAATGTGCCATCCTACAACACAGTATAGCAGATCTTCTGACAACTGTTTCTGCACCTCTTAGGTCTGAGGTGAACCACGAGTTTATAACAATTTATACCAATAATATAATTAATATGTTATGATGAGTATTTGAGTATCTGAACCAATTACATACAAACTTTGATAAATACAAAATACTCATCATACTTAGGGGTTTGGAATAACAGGTACCTGAAAGGTCTCCTAGAGATTGTCTAAGATACAGGCCATGAGTGATTTTATTGCATTATTAGTCAAAAAATAGCATTACTCTCCTGTGAATATTTCTGTGGATCTTGAAATATTTGCTTCCTAGATAGGGTCATTTTTCCCAAAAAGTAGAAGAGAAAATACAGCCAAAGGAAACAGAGCAGAAACTGAAGTGAACACAGAAACTCTACTCAGTTGGGGTTATTTTGCAGCGGGATGCTGCCTCTGGCTTAGGGAAGAAACTTTGGCTGGAGGTAAATACTCTCAGAACTAGTACATTTCCCTTCAATCTTATAAAATTTCCACTAAACCAAAAAAGTATTAAAAGTTTCTTGGGAAACTGCAGTTATTATGGTAAGCAGTGACCTCAAATAACAGCTGCACGTTGTTACACTCAGAAGAAATCCCTTCCTTAGCACTAATACAAGGATCATGACATAACTTGCAGCATTAGGACCTGCAGCTAAACATATTTATTCACTAAAAATATTTCCTTACCACTTATGTCACTTTCAATCTTTGTATTCTCTTATGTTTTTTCAATTCCCCGCCTGAATTAACATTTAGCTTAGAAGAGAGCGAGTATCCTTTCAGGCTATAGGAAGATGCTGGTTATCTGCCAAAATCCATTCTTACCACTGGCTTTAGGCGGTCACACAAGCGCTTTTTTACACTCAGATTTTAAGATAAAATGCAAGGTTAGGGGCCTTACTTAAGATTCCTCTAAAATTTCAAATTCAAGGGACTTGCTTCCTTCTTGCAAATAAAATACCACTCCCTTCTCCAATAAACTTGAGAGCTTGACTGACATTAACTTAAAATCACACAGAACGCAGCACATGAAAAGCCAAAACAATGAACCAATCTGTGTGAGCTTTGAATGTGATGCCTCGAGAGGACCAGTATTGCTCTGACAAACAACATTCAATGTGAGCTATCTGGTCCAGTGAAAGTTGTCCCTGCCCATAGCAGGGTAGTGAGAACTAGATCTCTAAGATCCCTTCCAACCCAAACCTTTCTATGATGCCGTGACTCAGACCCAGGTCCTTTCCAAGTGTATAGAATTTGCTATGGGAACAGTACCCACCTTTTGGCCCATTAAATTCTTCAGGAAAAGCCCACAATTACAGCCAAAGGCCTACCCTTAAATGCATGGCAGGTGAACCAAGATTAGATGCTCAGGCAAGGAGTTGGGCGTTGTAAGCACCAGAGTACTGCTGCAGAAGGAACACTGCAGGGTCTGCTTCCCATGAGTAATGTACCTCAGCCCGAGGTTCACACCAGCCTGGTTATGCTTGTCCCACTAGGGAAAACTAGGTCAGCTGTGTGTTGGAAAGCAGCCAGATGACACTGAATGCTGCCTGCTGCTACCCTGCTGCGGTGGCTGTCCCTCTGGGCAGCAATCAGCTCTGCCTCATGTGCCTGTGTTTTAGCTCTTGTCAAGCGATAGTTTCCTCAATGGGACAGAGCATTTGCTTGGCAAAACACAATTCCTGAGTCCCTAGACCTCCACAAAGACAAATGAAGCTCACTTGTATAAAATTCATGGGCAGCACAGGTTATTGGAGCACTTCAGTCCGTGGGCTCTAACGGCAGCTAAGAATTACCCAACACATGTAATTTTCTTCTGTCTTCCAGCAGCACAGCCAAGCCCCCCCCAACTGCACACAGCCGTGAGTCTCAAAGGACTCAGCATTCCAATCAGTCTAATGAACATCTTTTTTGAGTAGAATAAGCATCACTAACTCTCATAACCAGATCATGCCAGAACAACATCAGGTCCATACAAGAAGCTTTTATAAAGCAGTGAAAAAACATCACAGCAAAACCTCTGCGGTAGCTTTTCTTGGCTTCTAACAAGTCCTCAGTTGGTCCAGTCATATTTCATGTGATATCTATCACTATGAAGACTGATAGCTTAATATCAGTTCTCACAATGTGCTCTTACACCCTCACAATGAAAGTAAAATTCTTTCAATGTATTGCTTTCACAAAGGAAAGGCAGAAACATGAATTTAGATAGATTAGCAGAGCATTAATTTAACCAAAACCCTTCACAGTCACACTGGGCAAAACCACAGAATAAACAGGAAAACAAAAGAATAAAATGTTTTAAACCCATATGAACAGGAAATACTGAGTGGAGAGAGTTTATTCCCCTCGTTCTTGCCTGAAGACCATGTTACACGAACCAGTTAAATACGGCCAATACACATCCCATGGGACACTGCAATTGATTGGTTTCAATTAGCTGGGAGAGCATTCAGACTGTAGTGTTCCTGTGCCCAGGCTTACAGAATCTGCACCACTCACCAGAGAAAGCTAAAAGTACTCATGCCGTTCAGCCTGCCTCCCTCCTGGGTATAATCTCAGTTTATAACCATAAATAATCCTAGGTCAAAGATTTCTTTCTTATTTACCTTACAACCATTGTATATGTCCTTAGATAATTGCTCTTCTAGGGCAAAATGCTGCTCATCCTGTACGGCTTCCATGGCAAAGGCTGTGCTAGGATAGATTTGCTACCAGTCCAAAAAACTAAGACTATTTATGGCAAAGTCTACTGACAAGAGGATTTTCCAGCTCTGCCTCACAGACAGACTGGTTAAGTTTATATTGCAAATTTGATTCTAAACTGTCTGTCCCACTAATTGCAGAAATCATGGCATTTTACAGAAGATCTCGTGACTCCTGGTAAAAGGTGACTTTGTCTGCCAGAGCTTTATTCCACACAGGTGTAAATGGGATGATGGGGACAGCTAGCAAGGTCAGAGGTAAGAAGCATTGAGCAACAGCTGCTCTGGCTCCCTCCTCTTGCGTTTTGTTGTAAGCTTTCACACAAGTTGATTTAAACCACTTGTTGTTACGCTAATTCCCTGGGAAATTATTCTGCACACTCCTCAGTTGTTATTCAGCACCTAGTATCCGACATGAATGTTTAATTTTTCACTAATTTGGACAGAATTACAGTGGGGGAGAAGATGAAATAATCCACAGCCCTGGGCTCAGCCATATATAAGATGTAGTTGCTTCACCCGGGATAAGGTGATGTCATGAGACTCTTTACAGCACAGTATGTGTTAATAAAGTTCCAATTAAAAGTGACATCTGAAAGGATAAGGCTCTCCAAAGGTTCAACTTAAGCAAATGCTGTGTACTTGACATACAAATAAACTGATAGAAGAAGAATCTAAGCAACAGAGATGAAACTAGACCAGAACAAGAGAAAAATACCCAAGTAAAGTGATAAACCAGAAAGATAAGTGAGCAGACAACATTGCAATGTCAGGATGAAATTGTCCTCAGACAGTTGTCTTGAAACCACACAAAATCTTTACAAAAGTAGTGCTTTAGAAGAAAAACTAACACCCAAAGCACACCACAAAAGATATTCAGATACTTTCATGATCGAAACCATCCTTCCTCTGTATGATTAATTCACATGTGTAATAACTCCTGCAAGGGTTACAAATGATGTACTGCCTCAGTTGAATAGCTGTGGGCAGCTGTGACAGCGGTGGCACATAATCCCACTCCCTGGCTAGGGCATTGGCCGTATCATGGCTTCATAGAACAGATTTATAGGATCATTATGGCTGGAAAGGACCTCCACGATCAGCAAGTCCAGCCCTTATCCCAGCCCTTTCCCTAAGCCCTAGACCATGGCTTCAAGTGCTCTGTCTCCTTGCCTTTTAAACTCCTCCAGGGATGGTGACTCCACCGCGTCCCTTGGCAGCCTGTTCCAGTGCCCAACCCCTCTCCCAGTAAAGAACTTCTTTCCAATATCCAATCTAAAGCTCCTCTGATGAAACTTGAGGCCTTTTCCTCTAATCCTATCATTAGGAATTTGGAGGAGACCAGCACCAGTCTTGCTACAACCTCATTTTCAGTAGTTGTAGAGAGCAATAAGGTCTCAGCCTCCTCTTCTTTAGACTAAATAACCCCAGTTTCTTCAGCCACTCCTCATAAGGCCTGTTTTCTAGACCTCTCATCTGGCTTTGCTGCCCTTCTTTGGACCAGTTTCAGCACCTCAATGTCTTCATACTGCGGTACCCAAAACTGGACCCAGTACTCAAGGTGTGGTCTCATGAGTGAAGAGTACTCATGAAGTACTCATGAAGAGTACACCATCACCTCCCCACTCCTGCTGGTTACACCATTCCTGATACAGGCCAGAGCGCTGTTGGCCTTCTTGGCCAACTGAGTACACTCATGTTCAGTTGGCTGTCTGCTAACACCCCTAGGTCCTTTTCTGCCAGGTAGCTCTCCAGCTACTCTTCTCCAAGCCTGTAGCGCTTCTGTAGGGGTTGTTGTGACCAAAGTGCATGACCAGGTACTTGGCTTTGTTTACCCTCATCTCACTGGCCTCAGTCCATCACTTCAGCCCATCCAAATCTCCATGCAGCATCTCCCTATACTCAAACAGATCGACACTGCCGCTTAATTTCATGCCATCTGCAAATTTACTGAGGGTATATTAGATCCTCTCATCCAGATCATTAATAAAAATGTTAAACAAGACTGGTCCCAAAATTGAGCCCTGAGGGACAGCGCTTGTGACCGGTTGCCAATTGGATTTAACCTAGTGAGGCAAGAAAAAACATTGCTTTGTGCAATGAGAGCACCTCCTCCCATCATTAACAATCATAACTCATTAAACACTTACTATTACTAGTGTCAGAAATAACTGCTGTAGGAGAAAATATCTACTTATATGATGTAATTTCACTCTCTAAGCCTCTCATCTATGCTTTCTGCAATATAAGCTGTATTTCCCTTTTCTTTTGGTATTTTCCTTTTGGTTTTCCATAATTACAAGCTTTATAATAATCTCCAATTGTCTGAATAAATCGTTTCCTTATACACACATACTGCTACCCCCCAACACACCTCCGATTCTTTCCTTCAGACAAGGAACAATTTCTATTTCTGGGTGCACTACTCCTGTTAAGTAACACACACAATTCCCACTTAGTTAATACTTTTGATTTTGAGACTGTGATGTGTATGCACTAAGCTCCACAGGGCATAGATGGAAAATGAGTCAGTGCTCAAGACAGATGCATTCCTTCCTGTATGGAATACCGCTGTTAGAGTTTCAAACGTGCCAGATTCTTCCAAGTGTTGTATAATGAAGATTACAATCAATTTGATTTGATTTTTCACAAGTTAGTGAAAAACTATCTGGTATCTTAACATTTTCTGAAAACAACTTGCTTTTTTTAAAGTCTTAGATCAACACTGCTTGGATACACAGAGATAAAAGCATCTTCTCATGAGAAAACCCTGAGTTGATCTACAACTGCATACCACTGCCATCTGCTGAATGTAGAATATGCTGAATGAATGCTCACTCATAGCTTCCTTCCCTGAGAGTTTACTAGGCTTCCCATTTGCTTCATCTAACACAAACTCTTCCAGTCCTCACAACGCAAAGTATAGTCTAGAGCTCAAGAGTTACAAAGAGTGCCATTAAGAGTTCATAATGACTTGATTGATTTATCTTTTGCTTCTCCTAGGGCAGACATAAACACTATCCTAATCTCTTTGGAATTATTTGCTGCCCAGAAAATCTTTGTTCCATATTTCAACTTTATTTATAGAGAATATTCAGAATGCACTTCATGACAGACGATTGGACTTCACTAGTTGAGTCCTAAAATGCTACTGCTGCTCCCACATCAAATAAACACTTTGGTGTTTATTTATTTTCCCAGGTTTGAAACAGCACTTCTTAGGATACTTAAACTAGTGACTGAACATTTACTTTCCCTGGTATTCATTCCAGTAATATTTTCCTGATGTCAGCATGGCAAATAAAACCCTATCTAAATGCTGAGCTATTGATATAGCTTCAAATTCTCCCAAGTTTAGTTATGAATAGAATATCTGGTGTAATATATAGAGAGATAGAGTAATGGAAAGTCCTCAGCCTGTCAGCGTAGAGCAACGAAGTTGATGAAAGAAGTAGAACATCTCCCTTAAGAGGAAAGGTCGAGGGAGCTGGGTCTCTTGAGCTTGGAGAAGAGGAGGCTGAGGGGGAAACTCATTCATGTCTATAAATATGTGAGGGGGGGGTGTCAGGAGGAGGGAGCCAGGCTCTTCTCGAGGTCATCTGGTGATAGGACAAGGGGCAGTGGGTGCAATAAAGTGAGAAAAGGAACACACAGAAAAGCATGTAAGGAGCAAAGACATACTGCTCCCCTAACTCAGCAAGCCTTGCTTTTGTCTGCAGAACTATATGCTTACACGTCCTTACAACATTTGTTTGATGGATTGACATCCTTGCTCTGCACTTTGAAGCAGATTTAAATATTTCAAATTTTTAGTTCTTCTCCCTTTGTTTGGAATTGAATATTTTTATTTATTGTTTTAAAGAATTCTAAATACAGTCTCAAATAGTTTGAAGTGCTGCCTTTTCACAGTGACCAGAATCAAATTCCACTCACTGACCCCTCACTCATCACAGCCCTTGTGATTAATATAATTGCAGGAGAATTACAGAAAGCTTGTTCATTTCAAATCTTTTTCAGCTGTGTCACTACTACAGAGACATTCAGGTGGGTACCAGAAAACAGATACCTAACTGTAGGCACTTGTTTTCTAACTCTAGACACTTGATTTCAGTTTGATGTGTAGCCTTTCTTTGAGCAAGGCATTAGTAAGCTTCAGCAACATTCTGTTGTAAATAGTATGGAAGATTCTGTACATATTGTAGAATAATACAATTATCAACAAAAAAGCAAGGCTAATGTGACTTGGATCTTTCTGTAAGAAGAAAGGGATCTATCTCTGCTAATTGATAAACAGACATGTTTCACATAGTCTAGGCACATCCCAGTTCTTTGAGAGGAACAATATTCTAGGATGTGCTGCCTGAAACAGCAGAGAGTTGGACTTAGTAAATCATTAAGTCTCTGCCATGTGATTTGAGGTGTGAAATACTAGCTTTAATTCAATAAAAAACTGGCTCACTTATGTTCTGTGTGCTATTATCCCCATTGGGTCATGGTCTACGAGCAACTAAATGGGAGGAACTTTTAGAACCCCCATGGAGTCCTTATGATTAGCAGTGGGCTTGGTAGAGTTAGACTAATGGTTGGACATAGTGTTAACTGTCTTTTCCAGCCTAAACTACTCTATGATTAAATGCTAAGTATTACCTAAAGACTATTTAAGCTTGTGAATATATGATGATGAGCCATGCAAAACATGCTCTTTTACTCTAAGAAGTAATAACATTTGCTTGTTACGGTGTTTTATTGCTAACTCGTTCATCCTTTGTCTACTGTAAAAGATTAAATGCACTGAGTTTCTAAATTAACTCGATTTATTACCACATTACAAAGGAGTACATGAGATTAGAAGTTAATTGTCTCAAGCTCCCTGCCACAATTCTAGCACAGAGTATAACCATAAGGAACTACTACTGATTCAGAAAGTTTTTATGAAAAGACTGTTTGCTATCTAGCTCATTTTTTGATGTCTCAGATTGTAAAACACTGCTGTTTACATGAAAAGTAATTAAAATCTGGTGTACATCATGAGATGGGAATCTCTGAAAACAGTCTGTTTTGTTCAAGCATCTCTTTCTGAAACACCAGAACCACAACTGATGCTGCCTCAGGAGGCATTATGTGCTTATTTATATCCTACATTTATGTTTTAAATTTGTGCTTGTTTGTATCATCAATTTTCTTCACTGCTGCAGTTTTCTGTCCTTACATCTGTGGGAGAAAGTGAATTAAAGTGAAGCCAGTCCTCTCTTTCGAGAAAGCAAGACCTTTAGTCCTGTAACTTTTGTACTGCTCTACTGGACCTCACAGGACAGTCCAGGTCAAAGCTCCTGTGCTATTACACAGCTAGTACCACAGCACTTTTCCCAGCACAGTCCCTTCCAAACACAGTCTGTTGGAGCCCTGACTTCTTGCATGTATGCGAAGTGGGGTAAAGTGACATAAAGACCTCTGAGGCAAACCTCTGTCTCTAGGGGGGTTTTTATACTTGAGGTAAAAACAGACCTTCAACAGAAAGTTTCACAAAATCTAAACAAGTTTGTTGCACACTAATTTGACTTCAGTTTGTTCTTTTTAATTGCCTTATGATGCTACTTGAGAGGGATATGGAAGCTCTTTCCTTTATAACACAACTTTCTGACTTGAACTCACAAAGCACCATCTCTGAGACACCACAACTGCTCCCAGTTTCAGCTTCCCACTCCCTGAAAATCATGTTAGTGTGTCATACAAAAGTGAGAGCACCTATGTTAGTACAGGGAAGGAGGCTGACAAACATAACCAGAGAGAACAGAGGTAGAAAAAACCAGCATGGTAGCATTTGGTATTCATCTTGTATTCCCTGGAGGATCTACACAGGATACAAGGCACAAGAGAACACCAACTGTGTTGTGTAGATCTGGAGCTTAGGGACATGGTTTAGCAGTACAGCTGGGTTCCTTGGACTCAATGATCTTAATTGCTTTTTCCAAGCAAAATTATTCTATGATTCACATACATAGGTCAATTCTTCAGAAGCTAGGGAGAAAAATATTTAACTAAGTCCTTACTGTTGTCTTTTAAGCAGAAAGTGATGAGTTGCAGTCATAGAAACATGGTAAAGAATTATTCATATCTTCAGGAAGGACCTCATCAGCCAACGCCCCCCACTCTCCCCTACCCATGCCCTACTCTTGCCCAGCCATTGCACTTTGACTTCTCCCCTCCCTTCTGCTCTCTGCTTGGCCTCCTCGCCTTGCTTGGTCTCTTATGACCTGCAAGTGTGAACAGAGTGACAGGAATAGTTAGCAGCAATCGTTGCTATGAAGACAACTAACAGCATGAACAGTAATTCCAGGGAGGCCTTCTTACCTCAGCAGAGCAATGACTATTTACAGCCTGAAAGGGGTTGCCAGCCTCCAGTTCAACACCCTCTTAAGGGCAACAGATTATCCCTAGACTTGGCTCCTCCAAGCCTGGGCACTGAACTGTGGGAAGCACATAACCTGAGGCTGGAAGGAGCTAACTCACTCAAGCTACAGAAGCAGCATTTCATCACATCTGAGCTGTCAGGGTAGACAGGCAGTTTTTCCTGCTGTGAACTACTCAGGTTTTTCAAAGCCGCTGGTATTACATTCCTCCTCTTCCCCTCAAACTTGGATTTTTCTTTGTGTAACTCATCACTGGTGAAGGGAAAGTAATTGCTCAGTAAGTGCTGACACTGTACTTCCATTTCTCAGAAAAAAAATCACACCTTGTCGCTGGTTAAATACTGCAGTAACAGTATCATCATCATGAGCTTGGAGAGGCTGAACCCTGGCTGGCCAGGCCACAAAGATGCTAACTACCCTCCAACATTCTGTACAGGGTGAATGAAGACAGCAGCACCTAAAACCTGGCCCATCTGAAGCAGATTATTTCCCACAGTATCTCCCAAGTATGTCCAGAAATACAACACGATCTCATTTCTCTGCACTCCATTCATTTATATTGCCGTCAGTCACCGGCTGTACAACAGTCATTCATCATCCAACAGCTGTGTGTAGGAGCACACATCAGTGGCTGTAGATCTTCCCAAACACTTTTCTTTCTGTCACCCGCCTATCAGATTTCACCCCATAAGCAGAATTATGTGGGGGATCTTTGCTAGGTAATGGAAATGTGCTTTCAATTGCATGTGTGAAGCCTTCTGCCAAAATCGTTCCCTTCTTCGGGGCAGTAAGATCGTCAGTCAGTGCCAGGTAACTTAATTTTGGCTAGAGCTAAACAATCCCTCCAGGTTTTCAACTGTCACTCTCTATCTGTGGAGAGTTTCTTCACTCCTGCAAAACCTTCGTGATTAAATAGGTTGGGGGTTAGTGTTTAATAAAGAATTTTGAAACAGATGAAGGTCTAACAATGGGTTTTTCTATTAAGTTATAATTCTTCAAAGACAGTAGTTAGGCAAGGATATAGTTATAAGCTGGGGCATAGGACTAATTCTGAGACTCTCAGAGCTTTCACCTGAGACTCCATCAAAAGGAGGAAAGTACAGGTACATTTTAATGACTCTCTGAAATTGCTTACAGTCAGAAACCAGTGTCTGAACCTGGAGTTCCAATTTCCCTGGCCAGAATCACAGACGTCATCACTCAAATGTCAATTTTGAGATAAAAACAAAGAACCATTAAGGAAATGCATTCTCTTTAGAGTCTTACCTTATGTCTACAGTAATAAAACACAAAGCAGTTGTGTACCTGCAGCTCTCTGGATTCCAAGCTGGTACAAGAAATTATGATAGGAGCTGTTGTACTCTCTTATAACACAATTCTGAAGGCTGAAATACACTGGAAGGAGAGTATGGCATTATTCTCTTCTCCTTGATTTCAATAGAAGCAAAAAACAGGTCCTCAATCTGTGTGTAATTCACATGATCTACTTAGCTAAACAATTAAGTCACAGCTCTGACATCTGTTATTTATTTTAAGTTCTTTGAGACACATTCTCTTCTCAGAGCCAAGCTTTTTTTCTATTCTGTTGGCACAAAGGCTATAACAACCATGGATTTTCCCAGCTGGAGATTCTCCCAGCATGAATAAGTCTTTACCTGACTGGCAAAATCAGTTTTCATGTTATTTCCTCCTCCTTTGCACCCTGTGAGTTTTAACCGTCCTCTTATGTGGAATAGTAAGAGGTCTGGATACTACTTTCATTACCATGCTTCAAATACTCTTAGCCTGCATACCACTGCCTTCAAATTAAAGCCATACAATTAGATTTAAATAATCATAGAATCATAGAATTCTTAGGGATCAGAAGGGGACTCGAAAGATCATCCAGTCCAATCCCCCTGCCACAGCAGGTTCACCTAGACCAAGCCACATAGGAACACATCCAGGCGGGTCTTGAATATTTCCAGAGAATAAGGCTCCACAACCCCCCTAGGCAGCCTTTCCAATGCTCTGGTACCCTCCCTGGGAAGAAGTTCCTGCTGGTATTGATATGGAATCTTGTCTGTTCCAGCTTGCACACTTTGACTGTTTTCCTATCACCAGAGGACACTGAGAAGAGCCTGGCTCCATCCTCCCAACACCCACCCCTCATATATTTATAGACATGTAATCCAGAGGCTACTGTAACTAAAGTGAAAACATAGTCAGTGAGGATGCTCCTTCTGTGATATTTCAGAAGACACACAATTGAGTACCTGTCCAACATGGCTAGCAAGGGGACACCTCAAAAACTCCAAACTCTGAAAGTATAGGTCACTCCTATCTGTGCAAGCTGTGCTTTACAATTTAATGATATTGCAAGGTCATCCTTAAATGAAAGGTCCTCAATCCAAGCAAGTCTGCTCCTGAAACTCCCATTCTCCATGCCAGTTGAGTAGAGAATGTGTTAAGAGGATAACCTGAAGAGAGACTCAACTGAAAAAACCTACAGTTTTATCAGAATGTACTCACATACTAATTCCTTTTGCCTGTGCTTGTGTTTCATATTCTACAATCTGGAGCTCTCTGGAAGACAAAACTCAAGTATATACAGACACAGTATGGGCCCAAGCTCTCACCTAGCAGTGTGCAGTGGCCTGAGTGTGACAAACAGGTATTTTCACATTACATTGCAGACTCTGCCTTGGACATTGAGGTACTTAAATGATGGTCTCCTTTAACATTGAACTCAAAAGGCATTGAGTTCAGAAGTAGCAGGAGGCAGGAAGCAAGCAGATCCACCAAACATCATAAAAAAAAAAGAGGAGGGGACTAACTATGGGAAGTATGTCTAGTCTAAGAGGAAACTGAGCTTCTGCTTGGGCATTCCACTTCTTTCATTGTACCCCCTTCAGCTACAATATAGTCATGCCCCACTTCTGGGCAGAATCCTATTCTAAGGTGTGAGCATCACTTAAAATACTCGCTGAATACCTACCTGCCACACTTGACACTGCACCGGGTTTATAACAGGCCAGCAAAGCAGGCTCACAGCTTCATGCATCAAGATTTTTGGCCAGGGCAATGAGTCAACCTGGGAGGTAAACTACATCAAAGAGAGCAACATTCAGAACGCAGGCACCCTTTCTGATTCATGCCTTCTAATCAGCCACTTTCCAATAATTCATTAGCACTTGAACAAAGAGCTTGAAACATTGGTTTCTCCTAGGGCTTCAGCCAACCGTAATGAAATTATAACAGGATATATTTACAAGGTTGGGTATCTTGAGCTCAGCTCTAATGATGTTTATTAGTAATTCTTCAATAGCTGCTCAGAAAGCATATTTGTATTAGTTAATCCTTGCCTGTGGAGACCTTTATATTTGTTTGGCAAAAGAACATTAAGAAGCATGGATTTTTATGGGGTTTTTTTCCCCCTTCTCTCTAATTCCCCGTTTCCATCACAAAATGCTGTGGGATGAAGGGCTAAGCCAAATGTACTGCATACAATTACTTTTCTGCTATTACAGTCAGTGATCACTCTAGGAAACAGAACTGGAATGGGTATAGTCCTAGATTAATATATTTGGACAAACTTTAACATTTGTAAAAGAACTGAACATTGCACCACATACACACTGGTAAGATCTACGTGCACAAGTCAAAAAGCACCTTTTTTCCTCTCTCTGTCAGAGATGGAAGAGGCTGAACTATATATCCTTCTCAAAAAGTAAAAAAAAAGAAGCATTCTCTGAACAATTACAGAGCTAATGTATGAGTCTGTGCAAAAGAGCTCTGTTTTGCTTTTCCTAAAGAGATTCTAATAAATGGGTGAGGATATTCCCCAGCAATTCAATGGGAAAATGTATGGCATTGTGCAACCTTCGTTATTTTTAATAGTGAGCTGTGAATACGCACCCCACCCTTTCAAGAGGAGAGACTTATTGTAATACTAATTGTTCATGAAATTCTAAAAGGATAACAAGGTGAATACAGTTAAGACTTGTGAAACTTACTCAAGGCAGTAATCCACTGAAGCTACCTTTTCCTATTAGTAGGGTTTTTTTCCTCCTGTAACACAGAACAATTTCCACTCATTCACTAAACTAACAAGACAAATATTTCAGCTGAATCCAGTGTCTCCAAATTATGCCTAGAAAGTTACTGGAGGGCTTTTGACTGAAGGCAGGACTATGCTTAGAATGAGAGAGAGAAATCACACCTAGATAAATATCAAGAGGAAACTCACTTCTTGCGACTCTGCAGCACTCTATGCAAGTATTCTGCTTTAGCTATGGTGGTTGCTAATAAATGTAGATGCTAGAATACTTGCATAAATTAAACACAAGAACAGCTGTGATACATCAAAAGCAATATACAAACTAGTTGAATCGTCTGAATGAAAGCTGATGACATGAGCTTAAATGCACACGAGCCAAACTCAGCAATGACAAACACAGGCAAACTCTGTTGGAGTGAAAGGAGATAGAAATGAGTTTGCCAGAGCTTAATTAGGCCCTGATCCTTTTGAAATATGAATAGGCTCCAGGTTGATTGCTGTGTAAATGGTAGCGTTTAACTGCACTTTACATTTCCTGAGCTTATTTTAGAAATGTTCCTATTTCTTCATGAATTAGGGCAGATTTGGAATGATTATATGGGTTAATAGTCTCCAGGTTTTTCCCTTGTAAGTACTTTATTCTAAACCACTACCTGAAAGGTGTTCCAAATGAACACATGCCATGTTTATACTCAGGCTAAGGACATTTTACCCTATCACAGTTACATAAGGAGACGTCTCATAAACGATAGCTAGAATCACAATATTTTGCTTAAGTGCTACATACAAATGCATCAAACAGTGAGCTATTTAAGTATATTGATATGGGATGTCTTACCTTTGAGGATCATAAACAGGTGGAAACACATTAAAACCTTAAGATTATGCAGGCTAAAATGTGCTAGGCAGAAATTGTTGGCCTTCAGTAAAACTAGACAACTCTTTTCATGTGTTGTGACTGAGAAAGCTTAAAGCTACTCTTCCTTTCTATACTGTTTTCACTGTTACAGTAGTCTGGTACTCAGAGAGTGCTACTTGCAGAGATAAAGAACTGTTATTCTCAATATTCAACAGGTCTTTCTATATATTCTAAACAAATACTGATGTTGTATTATCTCATCTCCAGATTTACTCTTTGATTCACCCTCTGGTCTGTTAAGAAATATCTGACTATCCCAGGCAAGAGTCAAGAAGGAGAGCAAGTTTTTTCTCAAAGTGCTGCTCACCTCTGGATCAGCAGACCTCAGCATAAGTGTGAAGTTTGGACCTGGTTTAAGGTTTTCTAAAACCTTGCTTGCAGCTTTTATAAGGAATTCTCTATAGTCCCACACAGTTGAGTCACATACATGCTCACAGTAACTCCACCATGCAGGTGATGTAGAGTTACCCTGTTCATGAGCAGCACTGGTGCAGGTTTCATCCACACAAATTATGTGTATTTTGTAGTAATCCCTTTCTTGGAAGAAAATTGTGTGCTATCTGGAAAGCAGCTTGTTACTGAATCAAGGAGGACATCTCTCTATGTCAACTTTACATGTGTGTTTGGGATTTGATTATATAATAATGAGAAGCACAAATGGTAAGGGCTATCTTGCTAAATTAGTACTGACCAACAGATCCATTCAAAATTCAGACCCACAGCATGGAGTGAAAGCAATTAGCTTGCTCTATCTACCTTCTATCCCAAGAGATTCCTCTGCAGACCACAAGAAATCCTTGTTTTGGTTCATTTTGTCTGTAAGTCTTTGTCCACTATGTAAAAGGTTTTCCTAAATGAAAATGTCAGCAACAGAAATCTCCCACGTGTCAGACATGGTGTGTTATTAAGAGACAAGGAAGAAGTAATTACTCTATCATGATTACAGTAATAACATCACTGCTATCTCCTCAGCTATTCTAATCCAATAGGATTAAAGGGGTTTACTAATCTAGTGCATGTATCCCATACCAAGCATATATACTGATGAGGAAGCATTTCCTAACACTTCATTTCAAAGATTCCTTCTACTTCAGCTAGATATCATAAACAGTAAAGGTTAAGGAAGAAAAGGTGTCTGGGTGCTTTCTAATAGGATTTTATTTTGCATTTCACCTTTATTTTACAGGCTCACTAAAAAGGAGACCATCGTTTAAGTACCAAAGTCTTGTTAGATTTGTGCCATATTACTCCTGAGGTAATCCAAAATCTCCAAGCAACACAACAAGGATTGCTTTACTGGTGGAACTTCAAATATCGGGCTTTATTTCAAGCCAAATGGATTTCAGATCATGTGGTAAAAACCCACAAACTAAAAAGCTATCTAGCCAATGTCCTTGAATTGTCAGAGAAAATGTTAATGGACTTTAAAAATCCAATCTTCCCCAAAATGTTTAAATATTCTTAGCATGCTAAGTTGTGTCTTTAAGTCAGTTTTGTGTAACCACAAAAACATCTTAATTGTGTGCTTGAAAACAAAATATTAGGATTTAAAAGCAGCCACGATTTGTAATGCCAAGCAGCATTTCCCATTGGCGTTAGATGAGTTTTTGAGCACTGCTTCAGTAAAATCAGCGAAGCATCGCAAATCAATGTCACGTAAGAAAAAAAGGAGAGTAGTAAAATGGCCACTAACCAATGAAACCCTTGGATCTTTCATGTGTTAAATCTTGTTCATAGCCAAGAGGGATAGAATTGCACCCTCAGTATGGAATCAATATTCAATCAATTCTCTTACTGGAGCAACTGTTTTCCAATTGACCGACATTAAAAAATGCCCAAACAATGAATAAATAGCCTGTGGGACTTTCACTAAAGTAGTAACCCTGATTCACAAGTGACAACACAACACATTCATCCTTAAACTGAATAGGAATGCCTAACCATCAGCTCCAGCTAACATAGGAGATCAGCTGCTTTCCATCGTATATCTTCTCCTGATTTTTAGTCGTTTTGCAAACTTCACTTTGATGGGTTTTCTTCACTGGACTTCAGTTTCGGTTGTGGCCTCATGGGCAGAGAGTGTACACAGTTGCTTAAGTGTCAGCCCAAGGTCCCAAAGAACACATCTTTTTCCAACTAGAAAAAGTCTCTTGTCCCATGTAACACCAGCCGTTCACATTCACAGACATTCAGAACCCATACTATTCTTTTCCAACATTTTGCCCTAATTTGTTGGTTTTTTGTAAGCAACTAATTACATTTAAAAATGGCATTATTTTTCAGTACAACATCAGCTGAATTCTTTTACAGAAATAGAAGATATTTATAGAAGATATTTATATTGAAGTGCATACATTCGCTGTGTTTAAAAACAAGTCTTTTAAACCCAGCAATGTCATTTTTAAACAGTAGTAAAGAGTACCAAACAAGCATCACTGAAAATGTCAGCTCTCTGGAAAACAGGCAAGTGTCAACAAGGGGGATCTTCTCTCCCCTCTTACAAACTCCTTTCAGGTCACTTGGACAGATCTTTAAGAATAAAACCATCTCAGTGTGGACACTGGGAAGTCTGTGTACTTTACACCACAAACAAGCCTCCTCTTTCTCTCAGCAGCCTTTAGCCGGTGCATCTTCCTTAGTCCCCTCATTGATTACAAGGTTCTGCTTGTATCTTTGCACAGGGTCTACTACTATGCAGTGATTTTTATGCTCTCTTAGGCACTTTGCAAAGTACAGTCTACGTTTAGATGCCAACTGTATAACTTTCAAGACATGTATAGATTCGAAACACCTCATTCCCCCTCAAAACCCATTAATTAAAAACAACTGTCTGTATGTATATACAGGCATGTATGCACATGTATAACTATATACATATAGTTATGCTTCTCATCTTTTAAAACCCTTGTCCTTGTATGCATATATATAAACTCTAGACATGAAGCAGTGTCTTTTCAGTGCTAAAGCCTACTTTTCACTTGAGGGATTACTCCAATCAACTTCATTTTAAACTTCCACATACATAACAACTCTATTTTGACTTTGCTCACTCCCTCATCAGCTGTCAGGGTTCACATGGGTTTCACATTCTGCACTGTGATAAGGAAGATTTGTGGCTTATCAGAATGCTCTTCTGCCTGGCAGTCTTGTTTGCCCAACACACAGTATTGCTGTTACAAGGCATATTGCACAAAAAGTTTGAAACCCCAAACTGCCAAGGAAGAAATGCTGCAGTGATGTTTCAGGTTGTAAAGGCATCCCAGAAGCATAGAATTGTCTTGGCTGGAAAAGACCATAAAGGACCTAGCCACAATGTACTTGCATGGAACTGAAGGCTGAAGGGCAATACACATACAGCATTGGGACTGACTTAGAGACTAAGGCATTACACACACTAGAAGCACTGAGATCACCAACATCTTACAGTTCGGTGAACTAGTATGAAGGTAACAGAGTCTGAAAGGAAAGGCTTGTGATAAACTAACAGCTGATCTGAATGAAAGGCAGTAAAGCCAAGGCTCATCCCATTAAAAACAGCAAAACAGGTTTGTATGCATGCTAACACATACAATTACAAATATGCTCTTGCCAGTATTAAACCTATGGGTGTGTGGAGCTATGTTTTTATTCCAGGAGCAGTAAATAATAGGTCATTAAAAAGTGGCCAATATGAACTTCTTGAGGAAGGCTTTGAGATCAAAATGCTACCCCTCTATTTAAAGAAGAGTAATTCTTTCTCCTCACCTAAATGAGTCATTATGTGACAAAAACCTATCCTGCCTACTTGTATTTTTGAAGCAGAATTAACACTTTGCACAAGCAAAGACTGTTCTTCCTTCTGCCACAGGAACTACTGACCTGGGTTGCACTCTGCCTTGCAGATGTTCTGCTGAGAGGAGTAACAATTGACAACTCATTCCGTTTGTTAATTTAGGGGAATATATTTTCTTTTAATTACTAGATCTTGAATGTGCAGAGTTGCAGTGACAGTTTCCTGTCATGTCTGTCTCAATCAAGAAAAGTTAGTCTATTTGGAATATGGATTACATTAAGCCTCTGAAAGAATATCTGTCTTTGCCTGGGTCTGTTCCAGAAAAGCCTACCCACCAACTTCACTGTAAAAACCATCTATTCAAAAGTGTCAGATGGGGAATCAGGAATAATTACTATGAGCCAACAACATTTAGTTATTTATTTTTTAACTGTAAACGTTACTGTTTTACATCAATTTCATCCACTCTTTTGCAGATCTCTGAAGCAATAGCTGTTTTGGTGAACAAGAGTTTGGAGAATGTCATTTTTATTAACTTCTTTCAAGCCTCCTGATTGCCCCACTAACACAATATACTTATTTTTTAAAGCTGTTTTATTAATATGAATAATAACTGGACAAGACATAAGAAGTACCAAGTGCTCTGTGCTATTGTACCATACATTTTAATTTCCTAGAGACGAGGTTGCCATTCCTCAATGGTCTCCTTTTTTTTATTAAGGATCAGTTATTACTTTCACTGAAGTACTTTTGTATTGGGGATGGCAGGTCTGGCCAAATTAGAGACTTCCAGTCACAGTGAGGTTTTCAAAATGAGTAAAAAGAACAGAATTCTTCTTATGCCGTACTTGAAGTTACCTGGTTGTGATTCAGCTGTATTAAAATAAACCTGAAATCATTAAGGTTAATGATTAAGTTAGCACCATGTCATAGGACAACTCTACAGGTCTTTCCTGCTGATATGTAAGAAATTTTGACATAAAGCTTAACCTCAAAACTTAAATAGTTCGAGGCCCAGATATCTTCTCTGATATGTTATTCTAAACCTAAAGTCGATACGCTCTAGAGGCCACTTTGAACCTACGGACAAACTGAGAGCAGTATTTCTCTTCAGTCCTTCATGGCTGAAAAATACCTAATCTAAATATTTTGAACTATGTTGCTGGTCTCCCAACACAAAGACAAGTTTCAACTCCCTGCTCTTGGTAACTTGAAGTAGTTGGTTTCTCTGTTGTCATGGGGAGTGTACCTTAAAAAAGAACAATTAATGCAGAGTTTATTTCCCAAGACTTCTTTAAATGAAAGCTATTTCACTTCTGCAGAATGTATATGGATAAGGAAAGAAAATCTGAGAATAATCACAAACTATTCTAGTTACCCCCAAAATGACCTGATTCTGAACCCTTCTGAACCCTTCTGAACCCTTGGGTCCTTCGTTAAGAAAATGGACCATAGTTACTCACCAGAAGCAGAAAAGGATCACCCAGAAGAGCTTTCATAACTAAACTTAAAAACTTTGAGGCACTTATTGCTGAAAAAAATCTCTCACACACCAGCATAGAAACTTCATGGTAATTAGGCAAGTAAAGGATGTCGTGACAGCAAACTGAATTCCACTAGATGTATTTCAAAGGAACAGCCTGCATTTTTAGTTTCATCCTACCAGCAAGGCAAAGCACCCTAGCAAAAGACAAGGACTAGTTTTTGGTTAGCTGGAATACACAATTCCTTACAATGCATGCTCTATCTCATTAATCAAGACAGCATGGAAAACAGAGATAGGTCTTTGTAAGATAAGACTTTTGACTATCTATGGATAGAAGAGATAAGAAGACAGCTAAATTGATGGTAAAATGGTATCATTATTGCATATGTGGGTGTCCTTCTGGGTCCTGTAAAATCTGCTAGAAAACACTTCATATGGCCAAGAAGTGCACCATACAGAATCTATCTCTGATTATTAAGAGGGGGGAAAAGGACCTCATGAGTAATTTCTGGGCAGATCATAGCATTTCACTGCCCTAATTAGGCAGAGCAGGTTTGAGTGTCCACCCTATTTCTTGCCCCTGTGCAATGAATCCACATCAAGTACAGCACAGCTTTTACTCCCATGAAACAGCTCTAGTCTTGCCCTTGAATCACTTCCAGGCCACATCTAGATCACATCACAGAGCAACCACTATGGTGTTAACATCTTCAAATATCTATAAATAAGAGGCACGTGTAGGATGTCTGACAGCTAGAACCTCACCTTTCTTTTCAAACCTGATGTATCTGTCCTTCTCCATTATGGCCTGAGCTAAATTAGCAGATCCCCACCTCAGTAAGGAGAAGGACTGATCCCCTCTCAGTTCTTGCCCCATGTGCTCCAGCCACTTGTTGCTGTTAATACTCACCTGGTAGCACTCCAGGCCAGCTCTCATTGCTTTGCAAACAGTTAACCAAGCCTCTAGATGAAATAAGTGTGTGGAGATTCAGCTCAGTGAGCTGAATTAGCTCATTGTGTGATTAGACTAAAGCTGCAGAGTGCCTGAGAGTTGTGACAGTGAGTGAAAGAGAACAGGAGGGGATGCACATTTCAGCTCTCCTGATATTCATTGATAACACAGAGCAGCATCCTCAGAACAGTAAAAACAGAAGACACTGGGAAATGATGCTTCTTGTTCACTCTGTTCTATGGCACTGTTCTGGGTGCTTTTGGTTTCAAATAAAAGCAGCATTTGAGCTGCTCAATTTTCTTTTAAATCAGACACTTGGGTTTAATTTTCAGCAATAAAAGATGATCCAAATATATCACTGCAGTTTTAAACACTCAGCTGAGTGCTGAACAGAATGCAAGAGCCTTCTGGAGGAGCTATTCTCTTCAGCTGACACGCAGGTACTGCCAGGTGGAGGAAAAAGCTGCTGTTAATTGTGCTGGTGACAGGAGTAAGAAGGAAAAAGGAAAGACATTATTTAAGCTGGAGAGAAAACTACCTTTGTGGCTTTCCACAGTACACTGCACCTGCACCAGGGACAACTGGAGAAGTTCTCAAAGGATACTCAGCAGCTCCACTCCTTTTGTATACACTATAGTTACTAAAACTAACAGTTATTAGAAAGCAAAGCCCTCTTATGTATAATAATGTGAGGTTCAAGAAAATTCACCTTCAAAGTTATATACATATTATGAAATATTTACACTTTCTATTTTATAGTTCAATACAATCACTTAGTTAGAGGTCAACAACCCAAATGGGAGAGAGACTTGTCCACTGCAGACTTTTTCCTCAAGCCACCTGATAACAGTAATTATGGCTCTCAGGTCGGGGGGTATTTTTTGTCTCTTTCACTCTCTTGAAAAGAGGACACATGTAAGGGAGCTGTGTGTATCCTGCCATGAAAAAATCACTTTTACTTTCTTGTCCTAGAAAAGTCTACACCAAGGGTTTGCTCCCATCACACAACAAATTTGAGCCACAGTAAGCAATCACTCATGACCAGTCTTATTAGTAAACAGTCAGGAAACAAACATGATTTGGGCTGCCTTTCCTTATCTACTAGAGGCCTAGCTCTCTGAAAAAGCAAGAGTATTTCAAAGTTCACTGGACATTGCAACTTCTCCAGCTCCACTGTGGTAGGAAATGTTTTACACGGCTGTGCATCGGAACAAGCACGGCAGAGGTGACCCACTGCCTGGTTCTCCTGGCCAAGCACAGTCTGAATATCACCAGAATATGACCAGGCAGCTCTGCTTGGCCCTGAACCAACCCCTAGCTTATCACCGCCAAGCCTGACCTGTGACAGTGCTGAAACTGGAACCTGCTCCAGCCTGAGCATCCTCCAGGAGGTGAACCAATGGCCAGCACCCGCCCCAGCAAAACTAGAAAAATGGATCACACAGGAACAATCCAAGCTGAAGAGGAAGTTCAAAGGACTAAGTCCAGACTTTGCCTCTCAGATTCATCTTTTTTTGCTCTTTGCATGAATCAGAGTAACTGTCCTAAGCAACTGCACGCAATGCAGGGAAGCAGGAGACTTCATCAAAGGGGTTGAAGATGTACCGGGGCCACCTCGGACCTACCAGCAGAAGATACTGAAGGCCAAGTGACCCTCTTCTCCATGGCACTTCGGACCCCCCTCCCTAGCCGAGCTCCCCCGGTCCCTTCTGCCTGCAGCGGATGAGCCGTCGGACCGGGACGTGCTCCGCATCTCCGGGGGTCCCTTCGCGGCGACTCTTACCTCCGTGCCGGGAAGCGGCGAAGAGTCGAGGGGGTGGCGGGGCAAGTGCTGGGGGCGAGCGGGGATCGGTCGCGGAGGCTCCGGGGCCGCTGTACCGCCGAGAGATGAGCCGGTCCCTGCGCGGCGGGCGGGGGGGTAACTGGCGGCCGCCGTCGCCCAGAGCTTGCAAGAGGATGTCAAGGAGGGTGCCCCGATCGGTCCCCGAGGCGGGCACGTCCCTGCCCTCGGCACCGGGAGGCGGCGGGGCCGCGGCCAGCAGCAGCAGCACGATGGCGGGCAGCGCCCGGCGTCTCTTCGTCCCTCGCATCTCCACGGCGCTGGGAGGAGGCAGAGCGCGAAGGCGGTCAGCGAAGGGACCGGCCCGCATCATCATCCGCGCCCGCCCCCCATCCCGCACCCGGGGGCATTCCCGTAGGCTCCGAGACGGTCGGGGCGCGCCCTCACGTCGGTCCCACAACGCGCAGCCCCGTGGAGCGGAGACCCAGAGTTAAGTTTGGGAAGAGTTACACCGGGAACGGCTGCAAATCAGTGTGGAAAGAGTAGAAACGAAGCTGGGGCTTGGAAAGCAGCTCTTAATGCCCCTAAGTAAGCTATTCTAATTATAGCGAACGGTTAGGATTAAATTCTGTTATTTACAAACTGTTTTGTACTCGGCGTCCCTCACAAATCCTCTTGGGCGAAAGAGTTACTCGGAGCTGTACAGTAGCCGGGTCTCCCCGACGGCTCCAGATTCTCCATCCCTTGACTCTCCATCCCTCCCTCTATCGGGGCGCACTACAAAGCCAGGGAGCTTCCGAAGGGGAAGCGGGCTTGGCTGAGGGGTAGGGAAACCCCTCCTCATTGCTTCTTACCTTCAAGCAGACGCAAGACTCACAGGGCTTAGGAAGGGAGATCCGAAAGGGTCTTTGCCACCTCAGCACAGCCCGGGACCCTGCTGAGGTTCCGATGGGCGCGGAGCAGGGCGGTCGGTTATGAGCCCAGTGAGGGGAGGATGAGCCCTCCAGGGCCATGCGCTTCTCTTATATAGTCCGCACCGACGTACTCACTTGAGTAGTATCGACTTTAGGTGGGTGGCAGTCGATGGAGGAGACACCTCTGGTAATCACTCTTGGGCTCAGAGGTCTCTTTTTTTTCCCCCTGACAAACTCCCTCCGCCCGGTTTGTCCCCCGGTGGATGGCAACGGAAAGCTGCGGTTTGAAGTGGCTTCCGATTCATTTGTGAAATTAGATTTCCCCGAAGACTGAGCAAAGCTTCCTAATAAAGCTGCCGGCTCAAGAGATTAAAATGTGCTTTAACTTAGAGGGATCCCCTTGGGAATACAGCAAAATCACTACTCCCCCCTCTCTTTTTCTTATTGAACAAAGAAGTTGTGAGCAAAGTCTCAAGCATGTATAAATTTGATTCTGCATTGACGGCAAGGAAAGTGACAGACTGGGTTTGGTTTGTGATGAGCTCACAAACTAAGGACCTGGTACAAGTTTATTCCTCCAGAACAGTTTTTTAAAAGCTTTTCCTAACAAGACTTCATGAAAAAAACTCCTGAGCTAAAACAATTATTAGATCCAAAGGTTATAAAACTTAACTGAATGAGATCTGAACTTCCAGAGAGCAGAGCTTCCCCGTCGTCTGGGTACATTGAACAACAACATACATTTTTAAAACTATACCAGACAATATTCATGTTATGAGAGAATTTGTCAGTATAACTCTGTCAAAAAGTACCAGAGAGAAACTTACTTAATAAAAGAAAAAAGAATTTGAGACAGCCTTGAAGATACAAAATAGGTAATTTAGAAAGAGATTTAAATTACTCTGCACTTGTCCAATATATGGTATTTCCCTACAAAATTCTGTTGTTTCTATCCTTCTCTTGTTGCCTCAGGGTTGGATCATCACTGGTGATAGGGAAACACTTTCTTCTCTTCTTGCGTTCTAGCGCCATCCTCACTTAAGTTTGGTTTTTTCCTCAGACACCTACTGCCACCACAGTATGGCACTGAATTCTGCTCTAAAAGTGACTGAAGCATCAACGTGACTTGAGCTCCTATGCCCTTCCTAACAAGTCATGGCTTAGGTTAACATCTTATTCCAGCTCAGGCAGCAGGTCACAAGGGAAGAAAAACTGTGTGCACACACTATATCAATAATTTCTCTGCTCATAAAAAACTCAGTCTGTACCAGGTGTCTGATGCTGGTAGCAGAATACTCACAAGAACTAAAAGTGATATTGCAGAAGTTAAGCGATTGGCCGCTCTTCTGACCACGACATCCCAAAAGAACTCTAAGTCTGCAAACTACCCTCACAGATGATGCAATCTTGATGGACCACATCGCCTGTGACTCCTTGAACGAAGATCATCAAATACATCACCCATATTCAACGGGTTTCTAAGATACTGTTACAAAGACTAAGGTCACCAAGGTTTTTTGTTATCTTATATGTGAGGATTTAGGGTTTTAAAGCTTTGTGTCAGAACCTAGCTAGGCCCTTTACTATTGTGAGCCACCTAGTTTTACCCTTAATACTCTTCTGGAAGAATTGCATTCTTCTTTCCTGGGATCACCATTCTATTCATCCAAAGGACAATAAAGTTTGGAGGTTTTTGCTTTAATTATTGTTTTGAATTAAACCAGATCAACAGGTTGTTTGCTTCACTTGTTACTAAGACTTCTTTTTGCTTTTTAAAAATGTTTTCCTTTGTGTATTTTTGGAAGAATAAACAAGAAGCCAAGGAAACAAGAGTGGGTGTCCCCGCAGAGCAGCTTGTGAGGCAGTTCTGAGTTACTCCAGTAACTGCTGTGGGACTTGGAGCGACCCTTAGAATGAAAAGAACCAATTAGAGCCACAGCGCATCTAAATCACAAGGTTTAAGTAGCTTTTTCAGAGTCTTTTTATGCCCAACCACCTTAGAAACTTATTTAAAAACAAAAGAGCAAAAAAGAGACTTGTTTTCCATGACTGTGCAAAGCCCTGTCCCTTTCTAAATTGTTTTAATATTTAAATTCCTCAGTGTTTGGAAGAGTGGCAACCAGAGAGCAGCCAAAGACAGATGACTCTTTGCTAATCCTGATCAGTTCTTGCAGCTTGAAAACCCATTCCCAGGTCACATAACATCGGCCCTTTTGTTAGGAGCTCAAATGTGCCTCTTCCTCCTCATTATATAGAGAAAGAAACTCAGCATGAGATTTACATCAAAGAAAGCATCTTAAGAGGGCACTCGGTATCTTTACTTACTAACTGAAAACCTGTTCATGGTTTAAATAACTCTGATGATTTGATTTTTGTAGCCAATGGGTGTAAACAAGGACTTGACATTTCCCCCCCCCCTGTGGCATGTTCTTCTTTTCGGATCTGTCTTAGCCACAAGTCAATGCCTGACTGAAGTTAAAAGCAAACTAGTTAAATTAAAGTATCATTGGGCTGACAGGGACTTGGAGAGATGATCTAGTGCTTTGCATTGCCCAAGGCAGAGCCAACTGTACTTATGTCATCAGGACTCAGGAAGATGCCTGACTTTTCCCGTCAAACTCAACACTTCAGCCCAAATCCATTAAATGAACCCTTGGTAAGTGTTGGTTTAGTAGTGACATTTTACCTGGGGATTTACACTGAAACATAAAAATTATCTAAACGTATTCCCAAAGCACACACTCAAACAAAAGACGGGCTAAAGCAAGATTTAGTATTTCGGTGTCTCCTTGTCTCTAAATAAATCTGTCAGCCAAAGATTTCCATGGCCACTCAGCTAAATCAAGAAGAAAAACAGAAAAACCTGGTTCTGTTGAAGTCCATGGGAATTTTCCTGTTGACTTTGTTGAGCCGGGATTTAATGCAGGATTGTTACTAAAGAAGAGGCGAGGAAGTGAAAAATCACCTCCAGAAAAGTGAGTGTATTAGCCAGGCTGCAACTTATAGCTGCCTGCTGTGATTTCTGATAAGTAATAGAGTATTCCAGCTGCTTTCAGATCACATTGTTATTGCCTTAAAAAGAGAGGTTTTGAACAGCTGTGCATACATATATATATATACACACACTATATATACACGTGCATGCCTGTTGAGGATGATATACTGGATCCTGTCAGTGCAGAGAACTTGATCAGATGGTCTCTTGGTTGCCTTTTGCAGGCCTCTACTTCTATGAATCCATAGGCTATATATTTTTAAGCAGCTTTTAAGGCACAGAACGTGTTGCTGAGCTGGGTGACACTGAAGCCTATACAGCTAAAGACATCAAGCAGTATTAAAAGACACATGAGAATCAGTGTGCACTATATCTATCATGACTGAAAACCCAAAGCATCTCATAACTTGAGGCTGTTTTTCATAATTATATGTCTTTTGTAGAAATAGTACAGCAGAGAATTATGGGATGTTCTTATCTCAAATTTTAGGTAGCAGCTTCAATTTTAAGTCCATAAAATAAAGATCATAGTCTTTAAAATTAAAAATAAGCTATTAGATTAGAATTTACTACAAACCTATCTAAGTGTTTTGGCCTACAGAGCTGCAATGATTTTTACTGGGTTTTTTCTACCCTGCAGTCACCCTCATTTGTGTTTGGGAGTCACTTTGCATCTGCAGCTATGACATAAGGAGTCATTTGGGGTGGGGACTATGGCTCCCATGGGTTCTGGAAGACTCAGCTGGAAACATGAGGTGGGTTCTGACCAAGATATTCCAAGAACAAAAGTAAAAAAAAGTACCCCAACCTGCAAGTGGTTCAATAAGAAACAAAGAGGGGATGGGGCAGAAAACCAGTAGGAGCAGAGTCCGATAGAACTGTAGAATAAAACCAAACATACTAAAGCCTGAGGACCTTACAGGAATAGGGAATTTTAAATTAACTGTCCTGTGGAAGCAGGTCATCCCCTTACTATGAGTGTGAAAATGCTGCTGCCTACCTGACCTAGAGGAAAAATTTAATGATGACTCCAGCCCTAGTGACTGATTTATATCTGAGCCTGTGATTATGATACACTAGTCAAGCAGCTGAGAACCTAATGACTTGCTAACGGATCTTTTTGACATAGTCTCCAGTGACTCAAAAGACAGGAAAAACAGCAATCCCTTCCTCCTCTTCCCCTTGAAGTCCAGCAAGCATCAAAGGAATGCCTAAGGAATGGTCCATGTTTTCATCAGGTGGCTACTGAAAACATGGGGTTAAAGCAATGGAAATGGGATGGGTGAGCAGTGATCTTACAACATTCATATTCACTATGTGGGGCACAATTCTGTTCATAGACACAGGGAGACAGGGAGCTTCACCTTTTTTTCTTTTTCCCGGGTGTTCTTATTAATTTTGCACAATTAAATAACACTTTCAAGGAATATTTTACAGCAGATTTTGCCTGTTTTTAAGATGGTCATCCTTTAACAAAAAATACTTTGTAAAGATCTGTAGCAAGTGTCAGGGAAAATCACATTAAAACAAATTATATCTGTCTTATCATAGAATCATAGAATCATTAGGGATTGGAAGAGACCTTGAAAGATCATCCAGTCCAATCTCCCTGACACAGCAAGATCACCTAGACCAAATTACACAGGAACACATCCAGGAGCACACACAGGAATGTCTCCAGAGAAGGAGACTCCACAACCCCCCTGGGCAGCCTGTTCCTTCTGATATTGATAGGGAACCTCCTCTGTTCCAGCTTGCACCCAGTGCCCCTTGTCCTGTCACCAGATGCCCTTGAGCAGAGCCAGGCTTCATCCTCCTGACACCCTCACAGATTTATAGGCATGAATGAGGTTCCCCCTCAGCCTCCTCTTCCCCAAGCTAAAGAGACCCAGCTCCCCCAGCCTTTCCTCATAAGAGAGGTGCTCTATTTCCTTCATAGTCTGTTCCTTTACACTGGACACCCTCCAGCAGCTCTGCATCCTTGAACTGAGGGGTCCAGAAGTGGACACAGTACTCCAGATGCGGCCTCACTAGAGGGGGAGAAGCTCTCTTGATCTGCTAACGACCCCTCTTCTGATTCCCCCAGGATGCTGTTGGCCCTCTTGGCCACAAGAGCACATTGCTGGCTCATAGTCATCCTGCTGTCCACTAGGACCCTCAGGTCCCTTTCTCCTCCACTGCTCTCCAACAGGTCAGTCCCCAACCTATCCTGGTCCCTGGGGTTGTTCTTGCCCAGATGCCAGACTCCACCCTGACCCTTGTTGTACCTCATTCCATTTCCGTCTGTCCATCTCTCCAGCCTGTCCAGGTCTTATAAACCAATGAAATAAATGGTTTAATTTGTTAATTAGGTTTGAAGTCCTTTTAAAGACACGGCTATATCCTCAGTCGCAGTGGAAGCTTTTAGCAGTACTAATAAATTGCCCGTTATGTAAACATAGAGTTTTTTCTGATAATTTTGAAAAGAATGAGCATTTCCATTTCACTTTCCTTTCTCCTGTGTGGCGAAGTTGGATCACTGCTGAACCCAGCATTAAAATAATACCAACAAATAAACCAAACCAAAATAACTAGATCTTCCTAACTCTTTTCAGCTGTGCCTCCTTTTCTATAGTTTTCTCACTCCCTTTCTGTCACGGCACTTCTACAGCTGAAATATTCACCTTATCCTATTCCTTCAAGAGCCACAGTTTCCCCTTAGTACACAGTGGTTGACCCTCTCTTCCTCTTTCCATCCCCTACACTGTTCTTCTCTCTTTTCATTTAAAAAGACCCATGAACTAGAGTTGAAATACTGAAGCCATTCACTCACACAGTTTTCTCCACATCCCTTGTCCTTTTAACTCACAGAAAGCCACTACTAAATTATTTACTACTAAGGCAAAGACCCACCCACATTAAACACATAAAATTTCTGTGAAACACTCGCTTCTTGGTGCCTGAACTATGACAATTTCATCCTCTAGATACCACTTCTCCTGTTTGTTATGTTTGATTTTTAATCGGGGGGTGTGTATTGTTATGGACAGTGTGTTTTCTGTGGGGTTCCTTTCTTTCAAACCTGGGCATTTTTAAAGGATCCAAGGTTGACTGAGGGAATCAAGCTGTGTTAATTAGATGCTGCATTGTTGTGGGAGATTATTTTCGGTTTAGCTGAAACCAATATTAAAGCTGGAAGTTGTGCTGAGGTTGCACATTCCTTGTTCTGAATTATCGCAGGTGGTTGCTTGCTGAACTGGGTCGAGTTCCTGATGTCTAGTTTCCCCATGCAGCCCACTGTACAGCTCACAGCTCCTTTTGCAGAGCAGCAGATGCCATGGAGATGTCAGCGAAGAGCTGGCAGCAAGGGAGACTCAGGACTGTGTCTTCCAGAAGCAATGCTGGTTTGTAGTGTTCACAAATATGTGGCTGCAGAGAAGACCGTGATGCCCTCTGCTCATCCTAACAGCATTTGGGTGCACTGGCTGTTCCAACCACACAGACAGATGTGCACCAGCAGATAAAGAGATCCTCGTATTTCTCTACATGTAAAAGCAAAAGGCAGAGGGAGAATTTCATTAGTGTATGGAGATGGAAAGGAACTAAAGTTCTTTACAAGAGGTCCCCTGGCCCTCTTTACCAGAAGGTTGATTCAGTGAGAGATGGGCCCAGCACCATGTTTGCTACTACTCTACATCTCTTGTCTCATCTCCTGTTTTCCCTCCCCCACAATTCTCCTTTTATTATCACTGAGGGGTTTGAATGCATTGCTGAGCAAACTNCTTATTGCTCCATCAGGTGACATTGCCTTTTTCAGGCCTATTCACTTCTTCATTGTCTCTATAATCTCTTTTTATACTGTTGACGGATTTGAATGCATTGCTGAGCAAACTGCACCAGGCCCCTGCAGCAGCTGTGGTAGATGCTCACCTGCTAGGCAGCACCAGGAGGTGCAAAACCTTCCACCAGGTTAGGCAAAAGCTTTATTTCCCAAGCCCTTTCTTCCCTCCTTTTCTGAATGAAAAAAATAGATTTCAGCTGCTAGACAGAATTCTTTAGAGAGTTTGTAAAATACTGTGACAAAATGAGCTAGTGGATCTAAGATAAGAAGATGATCTTGGCTCAGACAAAGACCTTCAGTTGTTTGAGGAGGAAGACTAAGAGCAGAGATAGCCTCACGCACTGCCTGCCTGCAACATATGGAGCTTCTCTAAATCTGATCCGAGCAGGTTAACTTCTTTACATGTAAGCCCCACCAGATATTTGAAAAGGAAATCAGATTTTAAACAACAAACACACACTCCCCATGCTTTTTCATCTGTACATTGGTGTCAGCTCTGTCAGTTCTGCAGACAATGCCAGAAAAGAAAGAATATAGATGTCTCTGACAAATGGCCGTGGTGACACAGTAGAAGCACTCCCACTCTACCATCCTAAACTGCTACCCATCTGAAACGAGCTTTGCAGGAACTGTAATCCCCAGCTCGATTTTCCTCTGGTGGACTACTTAACAAAATGATAGAGAACTAAACAACAAGGACTTCACTGCTCCGTCAGGTGACATTGCCTTTTTCAGGCCTATTCACTTCTTCATTGTCTCTATAATCTCTTTTTATACTGTTGACTGTAGCAGCAGAGACCTTCTCTTTTGCTCTATGCAGAAATCTGTTCTATCATTGTAATTATTGGCAATCATAAAGGTGAGTGAGTCAATAAGAAACTGTTAGTAGGAAAGATAACAAGCTGAGTGCAGGAGGTAGAAAAATTGTTGAAAGGATGGCTGAGTGAGTGCAGAAGCAGTGATGCAGGGAGAAGGAGAGATTCTGGGCACAGAAGGGTTAAGAGAAGAGGAAAACAAAGTCTGAGTCAATGCAGAGTAGGAGGAGGTGATTAAGAAGAAATCAAAAACTTGAATGTTAAAAGGAAGGAAGAATTTCATTACAGTGAAATCAGAAGGGTGAGGAGAAAGAAATGGAAAGATGGAGAAAAACCTGAATAGGTTGAAGGAAGGAAATTGTATTCCACATATTTTCTATAATGTGAAGGAGCTAAAGCAAATGAAGAAGAAATGAATCAATTGAGCTGGACTAGGCAGAGAAGAAAGAGAGAGTGAGCTGGGGTATGAGAGGAAATTAGAAGAGGTAAAAAAATAATGTGTTTGGTATATGGAGTGGAAAAAGCTGAGGGATGTAAGTATCGGTCTAAATACATATTGACCTTATTTTCTTAGAAGATTAAGAGATCTTTCCACAAGAAAATTTAAGCTGAATAACAGAAAAGGAAAAAAAACCTCACCATATTTTTTATAAAGCAGAGCAGGGGCATTCACACAAGTAATACATATTTAAATGTCATCATTTCTGGAAAAAAGCCTATTTGCCACCAGATACATACCTGCATCACATACAGATAATGCAGATACATGCTCATCCAACATGAATTGTCTTAATAGAGCTTGCTTGGTATATCAGTTGGATTTTATGTTACGTACTAGATGAAAAAACCCCAAAGCACAACATTTTCTCTGGTGTGGGGCATTGCATTGGCACTTGGCTCACTATTGATGGAAGTGAAAGATGATGAACTTGGCTCTGGGCTCTGCTGTTGCACAGTTATGATGTTCTTTAGCTATTATCTACTTGTGCAATAATCCTGAACTTCTTTGTAAGTGGAGCCTGAGCATTTCTGAAGCATGACTCGTTCATAACTAAAAGCTAAAGACACTGGCTCACTAGGAATTCTCCACAAATTCCCCCCATTCTTTCAGATCATTCCTATCCTTCCAAAATGCCCTGCTTGCTCATTTTTGTGTAATACCTGAGCATCTTTCACTGCCATGAGGGTGTCATGGTTATCATCTTCCTTGAATACTGTTATGGTACACCTGCACATGTTGAAAGCACATGCAACACTAGTGCAGTTATAGCTAAAGGACACATCTGTGAAGAACACCTCTTCATGCAAGAGAAACACAGAGCCTCATTAGATTTTGTCTCTGAAGAACTAAAGGCACATGAATTCTTCAGAAGGCCACCAGGAATCCAACAGAAATAATTAGGGTTCCTAGGCAGCCTGCCTTGATCAGGCACTAGCCAATTGGCTGACAGCGGGTTGGGTAGGTTGCCAACATCCCGGGATGCTCCATCTACCTGTGAGAGCAGCTGGTTCCTGGGGCAGCCAACAACCCAGCACAGCAGATGGGCAGTTGAGCATCCAAGAAACCAGAGGAGTGGGAAGCAAAGGAGTTTGACAGCTGGCAAATCAAGAGAGAGGTTAGAGATCACATTCCCATGCAGAGGGTCAAGTTTCTGACTTTTCATCCTGATAGTTGTGTGTGTGTGTGTGTGTGTGTTAGACACTAAACCAGTTAATATTTGTGTGTGCCTACAGATGCATACACCTATTTCAAAACCCTTGTAATGTAATGCACTGTCAGTGTCTTCTACCATAAAGTTTCTAAGTAGAGGCCAAACTTAGGGAAGATCATTTCAGGGAGCCCAGCTGATTACAGGAAACATCCTGACACTGTCACTACACATTATGACAATTAAATACGATCAGAGAGATGGGGATAAACTGACAGAGTGTAGTTTCTTTTAGTCCTGGATTAAACAATTGCTGCTGAATGTTTCTTAAAGCTGAAATAAATATGAGCAAAATAGGAAGGGAAGAGGAAATAAATATAGACTATGTATATATATATATATATATTCTATTTACAAGCGTATGTGTATTTGAAGTAGGGCTTCCGTGTTATATATTTGTTCTTACATTTGTTGCTATATTTGTTCTTACATGTTTTCCTGAACTTCTTGTTTCTAAGAAAAAGAAATAAAACCTCAGTTTGGTAGTCTTCAGAAAGAAAGATAAAGCATGAACTAAGGTATGATCTTGAGTTCTGAGGAATTTCTGATCCTGGTTCTCTAAACCCAAGGGCAAATGAAAGGAAGTTTAATGAAAAGAAAGCAAAGCCAGCAAACACTGTGGTCTGTCTCTCTATATGGACACAACTGCTTCAAAGAAAAGAGCAAGAGCCTCACCTTCACGGCTGCTGAAGGAGGGGACCAGCAGAGCCATGAGCTGTTGAGGATGTTTCTTTCAGCTGATCAAAAGCTCAAGTAGTGTTTTGAGGGATACAGCCCTGGCTGGCTGGAACAACCTGTTCAGTATAGGAGAGAATAGGGGAGAGAGGGAAGACCGAGACCAAGGCCAAGGCAGAGGCCACTCCTTTCCCTAAATACTTTTTACAGAAAAGATTAACATGTGGTGTTTTTGTAAACAATTAGCATTTCAAAGCTTATTTATTAGACAGTGGCAACTTAAAGAGGCTCTTCTGAAAAAAACAAACAACCCACCAAACAAAAACCAACCAAGCAAATCTAAAGTAAAGTTAGTAATGTAATATTTCTTGCATTGCTGGTGAAATCTTTCTTCTCTTCTAAAGTACTCAAGGGATTTAATACAGCAAACCTGCAACATAAATAGAGCTATGGATGGCAGCATGCGTCGATCTTCTTAATTCTGGCAGGCCTCCGTTGCCTCCCACTCTCGGTTTTGTTAACAGTAATCTAAGCAGCCTCTTTCCTTTGGAGATAAAAGGATTACAACTTGATGAAAATATTCTCTCCCGCAAAATTCAACCGTTCACAAAGCTCGTCAGGCACTTGTGCTCACCTCACAATTCATGGTGCTCGGCTCTGAAGTCCTTGGGCAGTGCTGAGCAGTTTCCTCACAGGAGCCCGTTCCTGGGTACGCACTGAGGCTTATGAGGTGACAATCTATAGGACAAGAGGAAACGACCTCAAGTTGCAGCAGGGGAAGTCTAGGATAGACATTAGGAAAAATGTTTTTGAAAGGTTCATCAGGCACTGGCACAGCTGCCCAGGAGGGGGTTAAATCACCATCCCTGGATGTGTTTAAAAGTTATGTAGTTCTGGAGCTTAGGGAACAGGGTTTAGTGGTGGTCTTGGTACAGTTGGGTTAATGGTTGGACTTGATGACCTTGAAAGTGTTTTCTAACCTAAATATTTCCATGATTCTTTGATGACAAAATCTGTTCCTTTGCTAAACTCTGTGATGTTACCTCCTGCCCTTGTTTTTACCTCTGTGGATGCACAAGTCCTGTTCACCCTTAACTCTAGCAAGTGTCTGTGTTCCCATCCCTGGGCTGACCATGATTCCTGAGGTCAGTGTAGGACCTTAGCATGCGTCTGTCTGAATGCAAGGAAAGGTCAGACATGCCCCAAATACATTGAAGTAAAGTATTAGTTGTCTTGGAAGAGACCTGCCTATATAAAAAACAATAAAATACATTGTTCCTAATTGGTTTTATGTTCTTATGTCACACAGCTGCTTAACAACTGCTTGAAACAACTTTCTGCATCCACTTGGGTTTTTTGAACTGTATCATAGAATCATAGAAGAGACCTCAAAAGATCATCCAGTCCAATCCCCCTGCCACAGCAGGATCACCCAGACCAAGTTGCACAGGAACACATTCAGGTGGGTCTGGAACATCTCCAGAGAAGGAGACTCCATGACACCCTGGGCAGCCTGTTCCAGTGCTCTGGCACCCTCACTGGGAAGAAATTCCTTCTGATATTGATGCGAAACCTCCGCTGTTTCAGCTGGCACCCATTGCCCCTTGTCCTATCACCAGATGACCTTGAGCAGAGCCTGGCTCCATCCTCCTGACACCCACCCCTCACAAATTTAGAGACATGAATGAGGTCCCCTCTCAGCCTCCTCTTCTCCAAACTCAAGAGACCCAGCTCCCTCAGCCTTTCCTCATCAGGAGCTGTTCTACTTCCTTCATCATCTTTGTTGCCCTATGCTGGACACCCTCCAGCAGCTCGGTGTCCTTGAACTGAGGGGCCCAGAACTGGACACAATACTCCAGATGAGTTCTCACTAGTGCAGAGGGGGAGAAGAGCCTCCCTTGATCTGGTAACTACCCCCTTCTGATGCACCCCAGCTGGTGTAAAGTGTATTACTTCACTCTTCATGTGAAATAACACACTCATTTACAATGATCATCATGAGGTTTAGCAGACTGACAGGATATATCATCAGCTTTCCCAGTGCAGGTAAATGATGTCATTTCTAGTGAGGTACCTTCGAGGGACAGCAATGTTAGCTTATCTGTCACCAATAGATGGCAGTGATCCCTCAGTTTCCTGCAGGAGTCAATCTCAGGTGTTTAAATAGACTGGTAGTATTCAGGAAGATGCTTCTGTGAATCCTGGAGTTGTCATTATTGCGCTTTTCACCAGAACATTACCTTATTTTCATGTGTTCCAGGTAGTCCTTGAATTAAGGAAACATCTTTTGACACCTTCTTTGAAACCAATTCCATGCCCTGGTATCAGCCTACTGGACTGAAGCCTTCTCAATGAGTTCTTCATCCCTTCTTAGGAAACAAGTGGACTGGTGTTCTTCCTTGGTACCTCATATTACGTGGCTTGTAGGCATCGCTTCTCTGCAGTCTTCCCTGTCTGCTTTCCAATGTGTCTTTCATGCTCAACAGGCAGCTGCCAAGGGTGGCTCAGGAGGCAGATGGTCACAGTTCTCTTTGAAAAAGCAGCATGGCTGGGCAGTCAGATTTAGGGATGAGAATGTCATGTTGTCCGATTCTATGGGTTTGTGGCACTGGTGATGCGAAGAATCCCCTCGGGTGGTGTATGAGATAGATTCAAATTTCTCCCTTTGCTTCCTGTGAGCAAATCAGCAGAAATCATCTGTGATTGCTGAGCTATCAGCACAGAAAAGCAACAGAACAGAAAAGCAAATCTTCATCAAGTTGCCATTAGTCTTCTGATCCAGATGCTACTTCCTGGCTTGGACTCCTCCGTAGCTCTCAGCAGGATGCATTTTCCCAAGTGACTCAGAACATGAAAATAATCCCTGTTCACTCCTCACAAAGATCAGCCAGCTCCCTGAAATGTCTGAGTATGCAAGTGGTAAAATATGCCACGTGCCCAAAGTTTTATCTTCTAGTACTTGCACGTCTTGCTGAGACACAAGATGACTTCAGCTCAAGTCTTATGACTGGCAGTTACAGCTTCCCCAACATATTTCAGTCCATAATGAACCAGCTCAGAGTTTTGGTAAAGGGCTTTGGTAAAGTTTTAACTGCTTCCATGGCCATGTCAGAGAATCACTTCCCACTAGATTAAAGGAAAACAGACCCTTCCCAACTATTCCTTAAGTCTTCAGGAGTCTTTGAATTGACTAATCACCACAGATCCATTAAAGGACTTCGACGTTTAACTCCTGCTTTAAATGCCTAAACCCAAACTGTAGACACTCAAAATGTCACAGGTATCTACCACCCAACTGAGGTTCCATCTGTGGTCTGAAGGAACTTCTGTTTCTATAGAGCCTTATAAATTACCATCAGCCAGGCATCAGTACTGCACCAAAGCTGCAGCAAGACTGACAAATGAAGGCTTTCCCTGCTAAAGCGACTCCCAGAAGACTATTTACACACACACCAAGGGAGAAACAACAGCCCGGTTTTACTCATTAGCACAGTGGTTGCAGATTTCCCCGGAACAGAGAAAATCAAGACTAGTTCCCTTTTCTACCTGAGAACTGTTCATAGTTCTGAAGAGATGGCTGAACTCCAGGCTGTAAAGGTTTTGAAGTGTTCCAGCTGCCCCAATCTGTTTAGCTGAATCCATAGGAACAGAGGCTGAGCCCACTCTTCTCCTTCTGCAGAACTTCCAAGCCACTAGCTTGTCTTTCCATTTGCAGACTTTCATACCACAACAGACGGGTGTTACAGGACTTACATACACCATGATGCTTTACTCTGACTGCTGAAGTTGGTAGCTCAATGCCTTGCCCTAAGGAATGCTTTCATTAACCCCTATTCTTGTGCTTTCACTACCACTATCTTAGAAACTTTCTGCCCTGGCTGAGGCAACTGTATGACTTGTTCATACCATCATGGGGTCATTAGGAATCGGCAGGGATCTCGAAAGATCATCCAGTCTGATCCCCCTGCCACAGCAGGATCACCTAGACCAAGTCACACAGGAACACAGCCAGGTAGGTCTGGAACATCTCCAGAGAAGACTCCACAACCCCCCTGGGCAGCCTGTTCCAATGCTCCAGTACCCTCCCTGGGAAGAAGTTCCATCTGATATTGACAGAGAACCTCCTGTGTTCCAGCTGGCACCCTTTGCCCCTTGTCATTACTGCTTAACTCAAGCTTGCGTGAGGCTTTCACTTCAGAAACAAGAATTCACCTCTTTTTGTTCCTCTTGGTTACAGTACTTCTGAAACATTTAAGCTCTGAATCTATTTGACTTGGTACTTCGTCCATAGTTCGCAGCAGTTGCATGGGCTCTGTTCTGGAATTGTCATCTCAGTGACAACAAAGATTTGCTAAATCATGACAGATCCTCAGTGATTTCTTTCCTGGGTTCTGGCTATCTTGATATGACACTAATTAGTACAAATGGTTTAGCAAAATCCAAACATTTCATAATAACACAGAAGTATTAAAATGCAACCTAATCCCTCAGTAAATAGGAGTTAAATCTTAGAAGAATAAGTATGTTTTCAGGCATATAAATAGGGGCTACACAGTCAAAGTACTTTCTTCTATTAAAACACTGTGCAAAGTTCTGCCCACAGAGTTTGCAAAGGATGAGTGTAGTAAAATGCCAACTACCAGGGCAGATTCTCAGGTGAGAAAGAGAATTCATTAGCCGCTCCAACTAAATTCTGTAATTACTATACCTGGTGCTAACCAAGTTACTAGGAGTACGACTATGAAGAGATAAAAGCTGCTCAAGAAAGTAATTCTACAGACCAAGACCACGTTGATATACAACTTAAATGCTTTACATGGCTCACATACCAACATTCACTTGAGAAGCCAAATGCCCTAAATAGGATGCTGGGAGAAAAAGTAGTTCCCTAGTAGGCAATGTGTATTCCCTTTGAGACACAACATCCCCTATCCACATCCTTTTCAACTTCATCCTGGTCTGACCAAGAAGATGGTCAAATCAGATGGTATTTGTTTCAGGAAAGAGATGCTGGGAAAGTAAGTTTCAGAACCCTCCCATTGCCTCTGACTCACTTCTCTTGCCACTTTGCTTTCTAAAGGGAACTGTAGCAGGTTTTTCTCAGCAGTTGTCCACAGTAGTCAGAAGCAGCAATTAAAATTCAAGAGCAGGAAGGGCATTACACCCATTTAACTACCTCTTGCCCTGACTGTGAGGCATAGAGGTAGCACAGGCAGATGAAACAAAGGTTGAAGTCGTGTTTAATATCTGTAATGATTATTTGGACAAGGGGATTGAGCTAGTTAGTTTGCAGATGGCATCAAGTTGGGTGGGTGTGTTGATCTGCTTGAGGGTAGAGAGGCCTCATAGAGAGATCTTAAGGACCTTTTACAACCAAAATGATTCTGTGAATCTGTGATTCAATGAAGGGATCTGCAGCAAGGTCCAAGTTAATTTGCGCCAATTTGCGCCAATGGAAACTTAACTTCAGACCAGACTCGGAGTGAATTTTTCTGTTGCAGCAAAAGCTTTTAATGCAGCTCTATTTTAAAGGTGTCATTAATCTTAATTTACATGTTTTACTAGATGAAGTCCCTCATAGTTAATCTAAATTATTCTAGTGGACATGGATCAAGGTAGTGAGGGACCAGTGGATTGCACAGGGGTAGAAGTCTGGCTGTGAAACATTCTTGCACCAATTTAAATCTCTCAAAATTATAGCATCATCACTCTGCTGTGCTCAGTACTTACTAAAATAAAACTGCCTGTTTTCTCTGGTGTTATTATGCTTCCGTTGCTGGTGTACACACACCTTGGGAGAATGAGATTACATCAGCATTTTGTTCAGTGCTGTAACTTTTGACAGAGTGGAAGTCTACGTCCATTTCTATAACATTTCAGCCAACAGGATCCTTGACACAACAAGAGAATACATTTCCATGGGCTTGAAAAATGGCTTTGCAAATTAATTTACCCTTCTAAAGAACTCTCAAAGTTGAAGTCCTAAAGGGTTTGAGGGTGTCCTGGGAACACAGTACCTGTCCATTCAGCGGTACAGACAGTCAGCTTAGAACTGCTCACCAAACTCCTGTTGTACCTAAGGCTGGCAGGAAGCTCCAAGTACCTGATTGCCTTTATGTGATCTTGAACCACCTGTCAGCCACTCCATGAGCCATTTTCTTTATCTGTGAAATGGGGTAGAATTGTTTAAGTAACACCCAAAGATTCTCGGCTCAGATCTTATCTAAGTGCAGTAGTGCATTTCTTGTATCCTCTGAACAAGCAGTTAACTGCTGAAAGCCCATAGCAATAGCTGAGCTCTCAGAACCTGGTGCCTTCAGGAACCAGATGCCTGCCTCTAAGGGAAATGTGCCAGAGTCTTCTCTGCATTATTGCCTGCAGCTACTAAATGCTTCCCCTTCCATTATCAAAAGCAGAGTGAATTTACGCCTTGCAGGCAGGACATAGAGAGAATGGCACTGCCTGCCCCATCACCTTTCCATTACAGGTCATGTTGCTACTCTCCTATTAGTCTCATATTTGGGTTGCTGGTGCAGCATTGGCACCGTGGGAAGCAACTCTCTACTGTCTGCTTTTAGGGGAGATCAGAACTACTTCCTCTTAGAAAGGAAAGCAAACCTGGAGCAATTATCACACAACATTGTTTCTCACCCTGCTCCAAAACACACCACTGAGGTTTCTGACAGATGCCTGTCTGGTTTATGTCTACAGGGGCAGAAGATTCTCCCATCTTTATGAGCAAACTATTTCAATGCTCCAAGAACATTTTCTTCCCATTCAAATGATTGGCATGTATTATGACTTCAGTCCTTTATTTATTGTCCCACTTAAAACAGGGGGAGTGTGCTGTCTACCTGTAGCACAATTAAAAACTCTTAGCAAAGCTTCCTCTAGCTTCTAACTGCTTAAGTAGCAACCATCTCTGGAGAAGACTAGTGACTGCTACGGTTATTTGCTTTCTGGAAGCCAGTGGCATAACAGCTAAGAGCCCACTAGAAGCCTTTTTATTGTTTTTATTTCTGCAAGAGGATTGTCCTGAGCATTGCTGTGGTTATGGCTGGTACAACAGCAAACCTGCATCATCTCCTGAAATATATAGTTCTTTCACATTTTAAAGGCAAAAGCTATGGTCTGGAAATATTAAATCCTGTCACTAAGAATTACCTAACCCTTGAACCAGGCTGTAAACTGTGATTCGTTGAAGACATCGATCAGTGGTAGGAAAAAGCATTTTTTCCAGGAAGGTTGAAACCCTTTAATAGAAGACTAAAGCAAATAAAGAAAGATCTGTCCCCTAAATCACAGTCCACCTGAGAGAAAAGCCAAGAGTCTATACCATTACTGAAATTGGCAATTAGTGTCCTTGGAGAATTTCCCTTAAGACTCCAGAAACATCCCGACTGAGAAAGGGACGAGGAAGGAAACTACATTTGATTTTCATCTTGTGTTATTTAACTTGAAAGCAGAGATAAATTGAGGCAGAGAATTCAGCTGGAGGCATTAGTTTTTCAAGGATGTATTTACTTGAAATATTCTGACAGCAATACTTAGGGAAAAAGGGAATTCGACTGTAAAAGCATCAGCATTTTCACAGATCTAGGGCTCCAGTTAGTGTTGCTTTGCCTTAGTTTAGCAAGTCTGGCTCTAGCTTCATGAAGAGGCATCTCAAAAGTGTTCATCTGAAAACTGAACGCCTCAGAATCCCCTTCCCTCTCCTTGCCTCTTCTATCCAAACTGTACTACATGTCAATCCCAAGAACAACTCCTTCAGTACATCTACATCTACAAACAAAACACTTGGATAGCAAAAGGGTTGGAAAAAGAGCGTGGTAGTGACTGTACCCCCGTTGTGTTCCACTGTGGAAAAACACAGACTAAAAGCGGGGTCATCTCTCCAGAAATCCTCAGCTGACACATCTGTCACTGGAAGAAGAAAGGGATTGAGGTCTTGCCACAGAAATGGTATCTCCCTGTTCATGTGGGCCAAAGAGAAATGAAAGATTGCCATCACTGTCTACATGATGTACTGCCCACAGAGCTTGGATTTTCTTTCTTTTACTTACTAAATACTCGTAACTCTGCAGAGAAAGCTGATATGACCACGACAATAAATTGTACAGCTCTTTTGCTCTGGTTCTCTGTCTGGGGACTGTAAATCACTTCTAAAATAGAAGCTTATCACACAGGAAAATGCAGTGCCTGTTGGTACCCCTCTGTGATCTGACAGATTATGGAGTGGTCTCACGGAACAAATTTGTGTAATCTGTCTAGAAAAGGCATTTGGTTGCATGGTATAAATTTCTGGGGGATAACTGGTAAGACTAAACCCCTTTAATCCCTCAGTGAACTTCTTAAGCCTACTCACGAAAAAGCACTGGGCAGGCAGGACAGAGGTGTGACTTTCCGCAGCCGTCATCTTACCCTGTTTATGAAACAGCCCAAACTCTTTACAAAAAGCCTGCTGATTCACCAGGCTTCTTCCTTTCCCTGAGACAGAGTGGTGAAATACCTGGCTGCCACCATCTTCCTACATCCTGCTAGGAAGCAGAATGCAGCTCCTGCATGCCTTGTTCTTCAATGGCAGAAGGCCAGTCCAGGGATATTATTGCTGGCCCTTCTGAAAAACATTTGCAATCTTTTCTTAACCAGCTAGGAACTGGAAAAGTGTTTTCTCACAGGCTGTTTATAACACAAAGTACTAACTGGGGAAATGAAAATACTGGGATTATAAAAAAGAGTAGTTAAAGCAAGCTGAATTTTATCTTCTATCCTGACCTGCTCAAAACCTCATGCCCATATCCTGAAGCCAAGTGTTCCATGGATGTTCCGTACAAGTGGATAAGAAAAGTTATGCTAAGGTACCTGCAATCAAGCAGGGGCTTGGGGCCCCATCCCTGGAGGTGTTTAAGGCCAGGCTGGATGAGGCTCTGGCCCGCCTGCTCTAGAGTGGGGTGTCCCTGCCCATGGCAGGGGGGGTGGAACTGGATGATCCTGTAGTCCCTTCCAACCTTGACTGATTCTATAACTTCTTCCCAGGGAGGGTGATGGGGCACTGCAGGGGGCTGCCCAGGGGGGTTTGTGGAGTCTCCTTCTCTGGAGACTTTTGAAGCCCACCTGGACTTGGTCTGGGTGATCCTGCTGTGGCAGGGGGGTTGGACTGATGATCTTTCGAGGTCCCTTCTGATCCCTGATGACTCTATGATCCTGTGATAAGCTAAATGCTCAATAAATCTGGAAAGAGAACATTTCAGTCAGTAGATAGGCAACCAAGTTTGCAAATTCTGCATTATAACTCTTGCATTCTACAGTCTCAAAAAAGCACTACTGCACTCACCAAATTTATCTTTACTCACTACAACTTCTGAAATATTTTCTGATCTTAAACATTTGGCAAAGAATGCCTGAAACACAATAAAAACTCTACTTGTATTCTATGTTATTTAAATCACAGAAGTGCCAGCTGAAGCAGAGAGAAAAGGGTATGCCAGGCATTATATGGATGCCTGTAATGTGTCTCCCCTCCTTGAAAAGCTCTCTTGCTTCATTTATACCCCACTGCTTCATTTCCACAGATTTATATTAATCATATATAATTATCAGATACGTTTTCAAAGGAAACTCCCCAAAAGTGAACCAGTTCAGTTCATATAAATGACAGATTTATCAGTGCAAGAGTGAAGGTTTAAATCAACTCAAATGTGGAAAGCAGGCTGCATGTCCATAACAAACAGGATCTTCAAAGGCTAACGCTGATACCGCTCTAATTTGTGCCCAAGGACCTGCTGAGGGAAGCCTTTTCGGAAGAACACTTCTCTTCAAGCAACAATGTTCCCGTTCTGTACGGCAGATTCCATTTTCTGTGACTAACAAGTTAATTCAATCTCAAAGATTCATTCAGCAGTGCTAACCATCACAACTCAACAGCAACATGGGCTGTGATGAAGCCCTTCAACGTGACAGTCGGAATTTTTTAAGCTCGTCAACAAACACTCAATTGCATAAGATAGGGACGGGAGCTGGGTAAAAGTGTAACTTGGTGACTCATTTCATTGACTCATTTTAATTATTTTAATGACTCATTGTGATGACTGCAGCAACATAAATACAGTTTGTGTTGTCAGCAACATGCAGATATCAGCTAAATGGTCCAGAGAGAATCAAATCACATAAGCACCTGAAATGAAATAAAAGCCTTTTTTCCCCAGGGTACCAGCCCTGATGACAAACACGTAAACCTAGTTTTACTTACGATAACCTGGATTTGCTTAGGACGTTCTCTCCAGAAGAAAGTGGCTGTTCATTTGCTGAGCAGTGTTTTGCAAATCATACTCTGCATTTCTGTTGACCTTGATTGATGAAGGCAAGGCTCTGAAAGGTCTAGGCCACTACAGCTTTGCTACTGTGACTCTTGGCATGGAATTTCAAAGTTACAGATGATGTCTTCATGTTAGTACATCTTTGCTCTGCTGAATACACTACTTGTCCTCTCTCTTTGGGAGAGGGGTGATGGGATAGAAAGGGAGAACAAATCACTACCTCTCCCTTCTGCAGTCTCTCTTGGAAGCTGCCAGACATAGAATCATAGAGTCATCAGGGATCGGAAGGGAACTCAAAAGATCATCCAGGATCACCCAGACCAGGTCCAGGTGGGTTTCAAACATGTCCAGAGAAGGAGACTCCACAACCCCCACTGGGCTGCCCCCTCCAGTGTTACTTAAACTATACACCGCTATTTAGTGGGAGAGAGATGACATCCTCAACAAAGGCAGAGACAAGTAATTCTTAAATCATATGTGGGCTACCAAGCAGCTTAGGTATCCACACATAGATTCACCTGTAAGTACTGACAAACCAAAAACTTACAGACAAAACAAAGAATGAAATTAAAGCCACAAAGGTCTGAGTTAAAATCATCTTTAAATCTACCTTTGAAGAATTAAGCTAGTTATTGTAAAGTATTCTCAGACATTTACCCTCTCTGGTAGACATCAGCATCTGAGCAAAAGGAAAACTCTCCAAAGCCCAGCAAAATTGCAGTAGTTATGGCAAAATAGACCAAAAGGCATGACAGGCAATTGTTTTATTTAGCACTGGGATGCATGGGGTCTACCTGAACGTGTATGCACCTACTCTATTGATTTGTTACTGGGGTTGGCAAGTTGTCAAATCACTGCTGTTTCAATGACACAGGCAGCAGAGTGACACAAGAGCCAAAGGCTCTGCCATAAAACAGTTTTTTAAACTTCTTCTCCTGCTTTATTTGCTGTAAACTCAAAAAAGCAGCATCATCACATGAGGATTAGTTAATACTGTGAGTACCTAGATGGTTTACTACTGCTGCTTTTTTGCTGTGGTTGCACTCCCGAATCAGCTGGAAAATTGTGTATAATTCAGGATGAGCACACACACCTTCCAGAAAGCAAACACCGTGTCAGGGATCTGTGACTGTCCTTCAATCCCATTACCACCCAACTACTCTTGGTAAACTATTTCTTCATGAGTTGAAGGCTCTAATGTTTCTATTAGTTTTCCTTGATAAAAGTCAACCATGCATTTTCCTGTGCTTATCCGTCCATGAACCAGACAAACAGAAGTATTTAAATACATACTTGTTGATCTTGGACATTGGCAGAACCTGCACATATTCTTCACTGGTAATTTACCCAAGATCAATTTATTTCTCATATTTAAGTCAAACTACTTCCTGGTTTCTATTCCTTGTCTTTTCTGTGGCCAGACCAATGTTATTAAATTCTTCATCAAACAGGATGCTGGGCTGCATTAACAAGGGCATCACTTGTGGTGGTGTCAGAGATGTGGCCACATATAGGAAGTCTGAGAGATACCCTAAGAATGATGAATGAAATGATTGCAAAAAGTAACCAGAAAAGAAGATGAGAACGTGGTGCTGTGATGACAGCACACAAACTAACTCTATTTGATCTCCTGGAGCCTCCAGAGAATGCAGACCATAATGTCCCTGACAGAACTAAGCTGTTTGCACCCCAAGTGCAAGGAAGCTGTGGATAATATGCTGCCATGAAAAGCTGCAAAGGTCAAGAAATCTGCCAAGTTGGAGGAGAGTGTTCGTTTCTCCACAGCCTGGAGGATCTAAGTCAGTTTCAAATGGTCACAACTCAGAATAAGCTTTCAAATGTCTGTGGAGGAGCAAAGGCCACTGCAATGCTGTTTTCAGCTGAGGAGTATGACACTAATCATCGCTGAATACATGGTTTGGGATGAGGTGGGTTTCAGACCTGATCCAGGGTGGTGTTGCCTACCTGCCTGCTCAGCTCTACCATTAGCTTTTCTGCTAACCCGCCTTCACAGTGCCCAGAAGCAAAACTACTGTTGCCTGGACTTGTCTTAGCTTCCAGCCTTGAGTCTAAAGTGCTCTCAAAGACACAGTAAGAAGCAGTGCATCGCATAAGGGTTAGGAAATTAATTCTTCTCCCCAGGGAAGACATACTATCAAAACATTACCTGATTTCCATAATTCTGAGCACTGCAAAGAGAGAAGAAAACATTCAGGGCAAACACAGATGGAAGCAAAATGTTTTAGCAGTTCCAATGCATTGTCTGAACTGAACATTTCTATTTAAGCTTTGCTTCTCAATGCTGCTTTTTTCATGCTGGATTCGGATGGAGAGGACAAAGGCCTTCAGCCAACTTCTGTGGAGTCAAGAGGTTGTTTTGAAATACATTAAGATTTAAGAAACCTGGGGAGATCCAGGACTGGCTATTCCAAGCATTCTAGTACTACAGGTCAGATCCCAAAGCATCACTTCACAAGCATAAAACCATCATCTTTTTGTTAGTCATTAACATTCGACCTATGTGTCTGCTGAGATTCAAACTCTTTGCAAAGCTGTTTTTCCAGCTTTGCACGTAACACACAAAGCACTGAACTCCATGGTTCAAGGCTAATGAAAAAATAAAAGCAGACGATTACAAGAGCTGGGAGTTCTCAGTTCTAATGCTGCTGTGACAGCCAGCACACCAGCACCTCTGTCCTTTTTCCTCTGCTCTGATCAAGCTGTGAAAAGAATGAAAAAACAAGGGAAAGTCCTGATATCAAATAAAACCCCCTATTTGATCTCCTGGAGCCAGACTTTCATCTTGTGAATTGCTACAACATGGCTGAGAATCTTACCCAGCTGTTGTTCAACTAATACAACATCCCCCTGATAGCAAACCCGGAGATTCTGTATAAATCAGCAGGCAGACTCGGACAGGATACCTGGGAAATCCTAAAGTCACCAACTCTGTTGTAAATAAGGAATGTGATTAAAGGAAACAAAAGCACAAGTAGGCATTCACAACATTGCACTTTTCTTCCTGGAGCTTTTCTTTATTGTTCCAAATTAAACACCACACATGGGATCGTTTTCCCCTCTTGCACAGCCTATTCGCAGGCACACATTGCATGGATCTTCTCTTCCAGTTTATTTACTGCCTCTGGAGCTGCCGAAGGTTCATCTTCACCTTTTTTGATATATCCTGACTGCTAGTACACTTCACACATCTGTTTTTGCAGAGTAACAGATGTTGTTCCTCAACACAACAACAACAGTCTATGTTTAGGCTAGGAAGTGTAGAAAAAGCATTTAGATCTAGTTTCTGCTGCTTCTCAGGAGATGCTTCAACACTCTAAATCGTGTAAATAAAGTGCATTCCCAGTACACGTGCCCAGGCCTTACAGAGCACACAAACCGCAGTGAACCTAGAACATTGCAGCTCAAGAGGACAAAAGGCAGCAGCATCTGCTGATATACAGAAATAAGGCTTTAGCCCTCAAACTGTTATTAACTGCATGCAAGTAAATCCACTGAAAGACTTTCATTTTGAACAAGAAGTTAACATATGATGTATTCTTGCATACTAATTGTACTCGTTCATTTCTTGTCTATTCTTTCATGATCTTTTGGTTTGGTTTTGTTTTACTTCACTTTTAACTGTGAAAACTATAGCTGCTAGATAGACACATATACAATACGTAAATCCTCCTCATCATGGGCATACTGGTTAGAAACCTCTTCCAGAGGACCCAGGTCCCTCTTTCCTCACAAGGGAGCTGTTCTACTTCCTTCATCATCTTTGTTGCTCTATGCTGGACACCCTCCAGCAGCTCTGTGTCCTTGAACTGAGGGCCCAGAACTGGACACAGTACTCCAGATGTGGTCTCACTAGTGCAGAGGAATGAGGGTGAAGCAGACTGGAGTTCCCCTTATCCCCTTGCTTCCCCCAGAATGCTTTCAAGCACTCAAAGATCCCACCCCAGATGCCTTCTGCCTGCTGCTTGGAGCACACTGCACATTCAACAGGTTTTATTACATGGCCTACTGTCCTACATAGCACAGCTGTCTCTTAAGTAGAGGTATCAAAATTATATAAATGATAGAAATATAGTAAAAAGCCCTTTAAGACTTCCTTAGAAGGAGAATCTGTTATCCTATAGCTTAACTTTTTCTTAGAGCCTTGCTGTTTGCCATTTGAACTGGTGTGTTCTTGGAACAACTGTGTGTTTGGGTTTTTCTACAGCTATAATAAGAAGTTCCTGAATTCCTGCACTCCTTCTGTGGAAAAGGTGTCCCAGCACTCTTCTGCAAATAAAAATATATCTAGGTGGTTGTGAATTTTTTCCCCTTTACAGAGCCTTGCTGATTTTCTCATTAGGAAGGCTGCTAGCCTTTTTCTTATAACAAGTTTTGGGAAACATTCCCCTCACCTCTGACACCTCTAACTCCTTCTGCTAAGTGCCCTTCTTTAAGACTATTGTTCCAACTTTAGTCTCACCACCCTCCTTAACTTAGGGGACTATGAACTACTTACTTTGATTATTATTAAGGCTACATTTTTTTACAGGTTAGTTGCTGCAGCTCTGCTTTTTTAAACTACCCGTGGTTTAGGTATGATTCTGTCAAACTTCGTTTGTCTATCCCTCCCAGTTTCAAGAAGGGATAAAAATGCTCAGAAAGGTACACAATAAGGACCAAAAAGGTGCACGTTTCATTCTGGCAGAAGGTCACATTGCTACTTCAAATCCCTTCAGCACATGGAATCATTGAATTGTTCAGACTGAAAAAGACCTTCAAGATCGTAGTGTCCGCAACCAGTAACTGAATTGTACTAATTCCCTCCCCCCCAGACTATGTCCTTGAGCACTGTACCTACACAAGATATAAACATATCCAGGGATGGTGATTCTGCCTGAGCAGCCTGTTCCAGTGCTGGTTTACACAAGGCCTCAACATCAGATTCTATTTAACTCCCTTATACTCGTTTATAAGGATTATCATTATAGGAGAGATGGGATTTTGAACTATCAACCAATGCTGTCTGTGACATAGACACACAGAATCATGGAATCATTAGGGATTGGAAGGGACCCTGAAAGATCATCCAGTCCAATCCCCCTGCCACAGCAGGATCACCCAGACCAAGTCACACAGGAACACAGCCAGGTGG
>VZRI01006838.1:53499-82407 GCA_013397515.1 Upupa epops
TAGAGGGGGAGAAGAACCTCTCTCGATTTGTTAACCACCCCCCTTCTGATCTCCCCAGGATGCTGCTGGCCCTCTTGACCACAAGAGCACATTGCTGGCTCATAGCCATCCTGCTGTTCACTAGGACCCCCAGGTCCCTTTCTCCCCCACTGCTCTCCAACAGGTCAGTACACATTCTGCTGCACCTTCGTGTTGCTTACTAATCTATAATCTGTTACACTTATGAACAATGCCAGACAGCAGACATCTCTAAATTCATTATGCCATTGTCTGAACACAGGTCCTTACGCCTGCAGTGGTCTACAAGCTGCACCTTTCACCCAAAAATAATAACATGAAGCATGGCACCTCTCTCCTCCCACAACCTCCCATTGCTTCCAGTGGAGCATGGACCTGTGCTGTTAGAGCCCATGTTTCTAACATTACCAAAGGCTGCAGGAGTAAAAGGCTGTTACAAGGGCAGGTGGTGTGTGCACTGCGATGCACTGCGCCACTGCACTTGTCTCTATTTCAATAAAACTATCAAAGCTTGAAGTTTCCTGCAGACAGTTTACATATTGTGATGACATCGCCTTGAATCCTTCTTGTTTGTGGGCTCGGAGCTCTCATCTGGGAATGGAAACATTAGCTACTGATGAAAATATTCGGGAACTCTTTGTCACGCTGTTTTTATAGGAAGAAATTCCATCTATATCATGATCCTGAACTGACAACTAAACTAATCTTCGCTCTGAGGTATTAGTCAGATTTTCCCTCGTGCTCTTTGGAAAGCAAGCGGCACACGCGATCTTAATTTAATTCCATACGAATATTCAGCTGAGCCTTTATCCTATCACCCTGATAGCTCCTTTAGGCCAAGAGCATTTAGCCTTAGAGCCAGGAAACCAAAGTTTTACACAGAATATGACAGCATGTGCTATTTATCAGCTCTTGGCCTTGCTGAGTGGATACTGACAGAGGAATAACTAAGCCTAAATCTGTTTGTTTTATTAAAGGACTGGCCAATGACTACCAGGACCTCCACATTATCTTTCACTTCCAGTTAGATCCATTTATCTGCAGACTTTATCCTTTACAATGGGGAAGCATTAAAGGAAAAAGCTTCCAAGAAATGATGCACTTGAGTTCTCCAGCTGACATACTGTGTTTCTGCATTTTAGTAGATGCTTAATAGTGGAGAATATAGAGAACAGACAGATTCTAAATACAAGGGTGATTATTATTTCATATGCAGAACAACTTTGCAAAACAAGTCAAATAAACCCTCTCTACCATGCTTACTCTAACTTCATGAAGGGATCTGTGGTTTCAGCTCACCAAAGATCCCCTGAGAAATTGCCCTGGGTTTTTCCCTTTTGTATGTCTAACGTTCAGCACCTGGCACTTTGCTGCAGCACTATCAGCATCACATTTGCCCTTAAAAGTGCAGGACAAGTGCCTTCACTGGATGCAGCTCTATGGTTTTTCGAGGAAGAGATGGGGGGAAGTTTCCCCAGCTAATATGCCTCTTCTGTAGAGGATATGCCCGGCAGTGGCCCCTCAGACTGCAACAACAAACAGGGTTGGGAGGCAAAACAGTCATGACCACACAGCTGCACTGGTTGTGTGTTGGATGGGGCACAGAGAAGTAGCCTAGGAGCTCTGTGCATGAACTCCAAATCCCTGGCTCTGCTCCTGCTTACTGTTGCCAGTATTACATCATTCCACCAGGACAGCCAGACCAGTTCTCAAGCTGTCATTGAACTGGAGGACAAGTGAGTTCATCTGTCCCACCTGTACTATTTATACACAAGATTTTCAGGAAAAGTATAATGCGCGCTGCTCTATTTTGGACCCAACCATATGCTTCCAAGGCAGCCTACATCACATACAGCTGAGAAACACAGCGGGACGTAGGAAGGGAAAAATTCTTACATAAGTTCCAGCATCACTTACACTGTAAAACCATCTTCATTGACCCTACAAGCCACTGACAGGGAGGTCAGAGCTCTCGTTGGAAAAGTCAGCCATTCGAGGAATGCGCTCGGGCAGATGATTTCCGTGATCACATATTATGCTCCACAATGTCTGTCTTACGTGAGATGATGCTCCAGCGGGTCATCTCACTGGAATGTGTTTTGCAAATGCTTGAATAAGTTATGACCCTACTTGTCTATGCAATGCAGTTCCTCAAATACTTCAGCCGTGCTCTTCCCCTCTCAGCTGTTTAAGCTGCAAATTCCATAATGCCTGCGGTGTTTAGGAAAAAGGGAAGTTTATACCTTGCTAAATAGGGCTGTTGCTATCCCAGTGACAAAGTCTCTGGCTGGATTAATATCTGAGAGGGTTTTTTTTTAAAGCATGTTTATAATCTTTCATAACTCCTGGGAAGCCTTCAGGTTGTGTTGAACATTTTCCACCTCCCACTGCGTGTGTGTTGCAGGAGACGTAACCTGCTTGCAGATCTCTCCACATCTGGCAGCCAGGGCAGCTGAGGAATGCTCACAGCGAGCTCAGTACCATCTTGCTTACCTGCTTGTTCCCAGCACTTTGGCACAAATCGTGAGGTGTGGGAAGCTTTGTCCTTCATGGGTTATCAAGGGGCTTCTGTGTCTGGCAGCTGCTGGCAGAAAGACCAAAAGGCCAAAAGTGGTTTCAAACAGAGTCACAGAATCATTCAGGTTGGAAAAGACCCTTTGGATCATCAAGTCCAACCATTAAATGAAAGAATCCAACACATATCATGCTCTCACATGTCAAGAAGGCATTAAAAGTGCCTTTAAAGATGCATTAAATTCATTAGGTCTACACGGATGCTGAAAGTGGTGATACCAACCATTAATGGTTACTGCCTGGAGTGGTTTGATCCCTCCTGTGTTTTCCCCCTTGCTAAGGCCTTGAGAGACTGCACATACTGCTTTTCATATGATGTGAAACACTGTTCTTCCCTCTTCTGAGCAACGCAGAGTCTCATTCACAAAATATCATCCAGGCCTCCAGTCCCTGCAGCTTTCAGACAGCAGCAGTCCCATCACAGCACTTTGCTGCAAACGAGATGCCAGTGTGGGACACAGAAGCAAGATTTGCCAGTAGTTACCTAGGTTCTCAAAAGGACTTCTCTGGCAGACGGAAGAATCAGTCAGCTGGCTGAATGTGCAGTTATTGCAAAGCCTTTCTTCAGCACTGGAGAAACCAGACTTAAAGAAAAATTATTTACTTTTAAATAATATAAGCACTTTCTACTTAATTACTTAAAATAAATCCATATTTATCTATAACTGAAACACTTCCTCACTATGAAAAATACTCAAAGAACATACTTGCTAGCTGAGGTTTGCAGCTCAATGGGTGTTTTTGTTTTCTAAGGCACTTCAGCTAATTAACTTGTAGTGGAAAATCATTCCAAGGGGCCAACTCCCAAAATAGTTAGCTGGACAGTTAAGCTCATTGTAATGAATTTACATTTGCTTAGTCTCGCAGCACAATGCCAGGAGATTTTTTTACATGAATGTTTTAGTTTTCCCAAGATAAATTACCATCAGCTTTTTTATTTCAGCACATTCAAAACATGACAGTCACAGGTATACACACAGCAACACTCTATTGCTGCTTTCACGCTAGACAAGCCCAGGTTAGAGGCAGAGCACGAAGAGGTCAGGCACACTGCCTTAGTCAATTCGAAACACAGAAGGAAGAAAAAAAATCATTTAATGGCTGAATCACCATCCCTCGACTTGTTGTAAAGTCCTGTAGATACAGAGTTTAGGGACACGGTTTAGCCCTCATTTGGTAGATTTGGGTTAATGGCTGCCTCAAAATCAGTCTTCTCCAACCTAAACAATTCTATAAATCCATTGTAGCTGTTACCGTATGTGAACAGTAAAAGTAGAGAATAAATAAACACACAAAAGTGTCTTAAAACCACAACCTGTTTAAAGCACCCTGCATACAAATGTGGATGTAGTTCAATGAAAGAGAACCTTGATTTAACTGTTTTATAAATAAGAAAGGGTCTATTCTGCATCTTTCAAGATAACTTAAATATGAGTTATGTCAAAGAATTGTAGCAGAACAACAGTTGACTTTTTGCCTTTTCATTGAAGCATCCCACAGGTTGTGTGTTATAAAAAGGCTCCCAGATTCCTGGGATACACTGAAAATAGCAACATCAAGACCCAGTCTATGCTTCCAAAATTTTAAATAGACCTCCCTTGCACTGGAATTTCATCACTTTTTTTCACATCTAGAATAAATTTTAAATGGCAATAACTACTAATTCAGCTACTTTAACTTTCATGTTATAATCACCTGCTTGTTTGAAAAGCAGGAACTACTCAAACAGAAATGGAATAGCTACTACTGCTCTGTCATTTGTCTATACATGTGGTCATAGACTTAAATATACCCTTGGAGAAAGAACCCAAAGGAGGTTATCCCGTGGTGATAGACATTGTCCTGCAAAAACTATTCCTCTGTTTTAAGAAGCTAAAAATGTGGAGATTGCATTAAAGAAATATAAATGCCACAACCACAAGTGGTTGGAAAAGGGAGTATTTGTGATTGGCAGTGTGACAGACTGCATTTTTGAGGGCGCCTATGAATAACTACCTCTTGCAACACCACACTTGGTAAAAGAGTGGGAAAGCTTCTGCCTTTAGTTTCTTTAGGAACAACATGTGTGGAACTGCTTCGCTACTGACCCTACAGGCACTCAGCTGGCCAAGGAGGTACGACCTGAACTAAAATGGATTGGACCACCTGGGTACCAATTCCTGAGATTTCTGTTAAGTGGAAACTTCAGTCAGGGCATCTTCCGTCTCCTCACTGTCCTACTCTTCCTCACACTGACATCCAGTGGTCCACACAGCAGCATGAGCCTGGCTCATTGCAAGGAAAGGCTCAAGGTAAACCAATACCCTAAAAAACCTGCCTGTTGATCCTCTATCACAAGCAGGGACACAGGCCACTGTCAGAGTCCAAGCTCTGGTCTCAGGGTGGTCTGCTGCTCCTGAGCATGTACTTACACATCCACTCCCTCTTCTGCCTCAGATAGGATGGAACTTGTAACATGGAAACCGACCAACACCAGACGCCACAAAGGTTTGCAAGCAGGTCAGCAATAAAGCATCACATGGGAAAGAATGTTTAATTAGAAACAAACGTTTAATTCACACAGCAGTAAAGTAGGTGACGAAATAACTGACCAAGACAAAACATCCTAAAAGCAGCACAAAGCGGCCCACAAACTGAGATCACTGTCTGGCGGTAAGACTTCCCTGTACTCCTTGGTATTGTGTGTGGCTGTTGTTAATGTGAGTGAATGTTAATACAGTGAGTACTGAAGTCACTGCTTCCACAATTTTCTATGCACTACGACTGTTTTAGGATGGAAAAATGGATTGTAAAGCCATTTAAAGACATCAGTGACTGAAATACCTCTCTGAAGTTTAATAGGCAAATATAGCTTCCAAAAGCAAGAGTCCTTGCTCAGTGAATGCTCTATTTCCAGCGGTATCAATTTGGTGTGAAGAAATCATCCCTGCATTACAACTTATTAATGATGCATTAGTAGGAATCAATAAACAAATAATCCAAGTTCCATTTAGTTTTTGCAATAACCATTTACAGCCAATCTGACTGCCTGGTCAAATCCTACCAAACCATGGAGAAAACCTCTCCCAAGTATCCAGATGGATGTTGCCTTCCAGGAACACAAAAACCCCAATCCCTTTAAATTATGTCATTTAGTGTCAAATCCACAAGATCACATTTGTTTTCAATCCAGCTTTCTCTAGCAGTCAAATTTCTTTTCGCACTTCAGACAACAATACTACCTAAAGCCAGGCTCCTGGGAATAAGCAGCTATTAGCAGTAGCACCAGAGACTTTTCTAGTAATCGGGACTTTCAAGAGGCAGCTGTACAAAACTATTAGAGGTATCTCAGACCATCAAATTTACCCTTCAACAACCTCCCCCCGATCCCCTCTGAACACGCTTCTTACCCACATTCTATAGCACGCTTTATCACGGAGCGAGATGAAGCACATAGGTGCTGCATGACAAGCATAGTTTCAAGAACGAATAAGGCTGTGACATACAAAAATATGTAAACTGCATTTTTCTCACTGACTGTTCAGAATCATTACCGAGTATGTTAGGAGCTTGTTTGACAGGATTTCCATTTTGAATACACATAAAGATTATAAAACAAAACACATGACAAGTATTCCTGAAAACCAAAGCCATTGCGGGTTATTTATATTATAACAATACAAAGTCATGTCATCCGGGTGTACTTTGAAGAGGCAGATATCAGCAGAGAAGGCCTTTTTCTTGCTGTATAGTTTGCATTAAAGCACTTAATTTTAATCATTTTATTTAGGTGCTTCACAAGTTCACTCTCACATATTGCTTAAGGTTTTGAGTTGGATAAACATCACTCACAGCTTGTCTGGCTTAAGCTAGATATCAAGCCAAGTCTCACAGCACAAATCATCATTGCTACTGTCCACATACAAGCACAAATATATATATATATATATATTTTAATCTGGGCACCAGGAATCCCAGGCTAGAAATCCAGGCTTTTTTTACCAAGAGGGAATTTATTTCTTCTTACAGTTTTCTTGGCTTGGATGTCTGTACTTCCCTCACTTCTACACTCATGACATCATCACAGAGCCTGCAAGCAACACCAACACGTCACCCACAAAGTCACAGGGTGCACAGGCCATAGTGCATAAGAGCATAGAGCTTAGAGCATCAGAAAACCAATTATGAGCATTTAAAAAACCACTAAGTGTACAGTCCCATAGGACCATCATCAAATCTGCAGTTTTATCCAGCCTTGAACCACTTGCCAAACACATCCTTCCTTCCATGGAAGGAGTTTAAGGGACCTTTTACAACCCTTTGAAGTACTCTTCTCAAAACAGAAAACAGTGGGCTTGTAGTGCTGGATTCTATGTTGCTACACAGAACCACTGCTGCTACTCAAGGAGTAACTGTTCTCCCAGAAACTGAAGGACTGTGTCTCTTAAGTCTGGTGGTTTCTGAGAGTCCCTGAAGTACAAGTAGGGAGATTACCTGTGAAAGCTTTGTCAGTGGGGTAGAACGTACTGAGGTTTCTAAACACTCTGCATATTAGAAGGGGTGAATTGTACCTTTTTACACCACTAGTGACAGGCAACTAAAGAAACAAGACTGCACCACATGGCAGACAGAACTGAATTAGGAGATTCCATATAAATGTCAGAAGGGACTCCTTCACAGCGAGGGTAACAGAGCATTGGAACAGGCTGCCCAGGGGGAGTCTCCTTCTCTGGAGACATTCAAGACCCGTCTGGATATGTTCTTGTGCAACTTGGTCTAGGTGATCCTGCTGTGGTGGAGGGATTGGACTGGATGATCCTTCAAGGACCCTTCCGATCCCTAATGAATCTATGATTTAGAAGGTCAAAAACTCAGCAATTAAAAAAAAAAAGCATGGTTTGTTTACTTCACACGTTTTACAACTGTATTTACAGTGCTATTTTCACTGAGCAATACTACAGTTTGACTTTTCCAAGCTCGATGATTCAGTGATTCTATGCTACCCAGCTGTTCTTGAAGAACGAGACACAGTTTTGGTCCGCAGTTTGAAGTCAGTACTGCAACTACCAAGTGCAACAGTCGGGTAAGAATGTGACTGGACAAAATGACATTGTTTTCCAGAGATCAACTGCCTTAGATTTATTTCATCAAAGGTGTGATACAATTACAAGCCCATGCATTTCATAAAAACCTGAACGTAAAGTTGTAATGGAACATAATTTTAAAGCATATACAGGAGTTTCTGGGTATTCTGGTTAGTCCGGAGGAACTGATTTGCAACATATGGGCAGAAGCACTGACATTTTCACACAATCATTTCTTTATCACTTTTCCTCCTCCACTCCACACCTGCTGAAGATAAATCACAGTTGAATAACTCCATGGATTAAAGTCCTAGACATAAGCTCATAGTTGAATCCAGAATTTCACTTTCCATTCACTACACATTTATAATACATCTGTTTATACTGGTATTAAAAACAAAATTAAGACTACATTTTAAAAACGTAGCCAGCATAGCTCTTTTGAAAAATGTCACATATCCCTTTAAATCGCTGACAAAAGTCATTTCCATCTACTTAAATTCTTTATCATTACAAGGCAAATCTTGTAATTCCTGATTTATTTTTTTTGCAGGATATTAATGTTTTTTTGTAGAAAATGTAGGTATTTCTACGTAATGAATCTGCTGGAGGAACCAGAGAGAAGCTGCAACAGATTAACATGAAATACAGATTATAGACAGTATTTAAAAGGCACACAAATACTGCAAAACACATACAGTTTCAAATCTTTATTGTTTTAAAATTCTACATGTCTTTTACAATTACAATAATTTGTTACTTAAATGACTCTTGTATGGTTAATGTACAATGAGTTTTTTCCTGAAACTCAACCATGAAATACAATTTCATCAATATGATTTTTTCTAAATAGATTAATACAAGATTTCTGTCTTGTTGGGAAGAAGTGCTCCACTTTGACCGAACGGCACAGGTGTCTTCCCTTCAGAATCTGTGTCATCAATCCATCGAAAGTGCTTTTGAAGATTGCAGATCTAACTGTGACCGATTTTCAAAAATCGGTCTATCAAATCTATCAAGGTTGTTTGTTTTTAACATTAAAGAGCATTTTCATGTCATGAAATAAGCTGCAGTAGTTATTTTTGTTCATCTACTGAGGCAAACTCATGTTGAAGAAAAATTATATGATTATCTGCATGCAATGAACACACTCCTCTTTAAATAGCTGATGAATTTTACACATATAAAGGATCTGTTAAAGAGTGCAAGTACTTTGATAATGATTTCACAAAAGGACGTATGCTGGTAATAATGGCAACTAACATTTAACATCTAAATACAAGCTAATGTATATTTAACAGGCAATTAACATGGCTCACCAACCATGTTTCATGTGGTTGCCCTTTGAGAAAACGAACTCATTTGGTCCACACTCCTAAAGTTATCTGGGTAAAAAAAACCTGGAACGGCTCGGGCCAGAGTTTTTGATGAAATTTTTGTTTCTAAAATGTGACCTGTTAAAAAGTAAAAGTAGTACATCAATGACGTATCTTGTCACACGACCTCAGTATAAAAAGATGGCCTGGTATTTGGAGTGATGAACGAGCACTGAAGGACAAGTCGAAAGAAAGAATGGAGACAGAACGAATGAAAATTTTCTTGCGTTATACTTTCTTGTTCCATGGTACTGCTTTCACTCTGTAGAACTTTGTACCCAAAGGAACTTTAAATCTGTTTTGTGCCTACAAAGAAAAAAAATAATTACTCAACTGATTTGTTGTATTTTTAAGCAGAAATCAAGACCTACTCCTCAGCATTTGCTAGTCCCTTTGGAGTCTGGCATGGTTCTGGGCAGTACTACCTAATCCACTGCTCACTTGTTCCCAGCTTCCCTTCTCTTGTTATTCACAGACCAGAAAAACAGCAAGAATGACAGAATCTAGCACAGTTTCCACTTACCAAGCAGAGAGCACTCTGCAAAACTGTTATAAACAAAGACTAATCTGATTTTCTTCTCTACATACTTTATCCAACAATTTTCCATTACTATTTCCTTACCTTTTTTGCTTGGCAATATTCTTTTTCCATCACTTTTCCTAGCACCCACGGTCTCCTAGATGCACCTGAAGCTAGAGAGACAACATATTATTTAAGATAATCAACCTCACATAAAAAGACATCACATTCAATGCGCTAAAGATTTTTATTAAAACCATTTCAGTGAAAACAGAAATTCTTCAACAAAATCTTCTTAAAAAAAGTAACAAAAATGTAGTTCAGATGTTAACACAGGTCGCCAGCATTTTCAAACACATAAACCTATTTTTCTGTTTAAATAGTTTAAAATAAAAAAACCCCTCACTTTCATTTAATGACTTGCAATTATGCTTGTCAACCAAGCTTGACTTTTTGGTCTGCTTCAAAATGAGAATTTCATGAAGTACTTGAAAGGATAGAAAGGCTTCTACACTCAGTACTGTTGCCCTTACTGAAACACCGGTTATTTCTCTGTATTAGTGACAAACATTTGCTATAAAAAGTGAATTTAAAGCCCTCCAAATCAGCTTGTTTGGGCTGCAGTCTTCTGAGAGTGCTTGATACTGTTTGGAAAAGAGAAAAGTGGAAAACTTCCACAATAAACTAAGAGGTCCAAAGAGCAGGTGAGCATATAAAAGCTTCCAGCTCACATCCATTTCTGTAACAGTAGTGAACCTTGTATTTGTCTGGTAGTCTAAACAATTACATCCTTTTAACTCACTTTGCACTTTCCTATACCTAACTGCAGTATGAAGAAACCACCACTAAAATCAATGCCTTTCTGAGCATCTATTTATAAAGTACTGTATCTAGTAACAAGAGCATGAGTCACTCAAGAACCAGTTTGAAATTTTAACCTTATCCTTCAAGATTAGTCTGACTTTTGATCATGGGGAACAGCTGCTGTTCTACTCCACACTGCTACAAGTCAGTGCAAAGCATTTATACCTGGCCTGAATGGTCTACAATAAATATTTAAGTAACAAAAAAACTTGACTATTTTTGAATTAGCTTGTCTGACAAGCTTCACTGATCTCATCAAGATGCAAATGGCAACTTCCATGTTACCAAAATAGAGGACAACACAGACGTGTTGTTACAAACCAGTTTCAGCGTTGTCTTATCTGAAGCTCAGAGACATGGTTCAGCATTTAGGTCTTTTCCAACACAAATGATTCCATGATTCTATAATCAAAGCATACAGAAACTGTTCCCTGAAAACTTAGAAGCCCTGCTAAACATCATTTCAATAGGATCAGCAAAAAACTCTACTTGCAAGTCATCATATACTGTGTTCCATTCTTGTGTTATTTCAGACATGGGTATGTGTTCACAGACTCCAGTCACTGTGCACTTGAGCTACAGTGAGAACAAATGGCATCCAATTTGAGCCAATGTTCAGACACCATAAATTCAGGCACTGAAAGCACAGAGTGAAGTTTTGGCAGACATGTTACCTTCAGAGCAATTATTCATTAAAACACACATTGAAAACATAAATCCACATAAAAATGGGCCCAAAAACTACACAGTTCTACATTATTCTTTGTGCTACTGTATAGCTGAGCAGCCTTAAGGCAGTATGTTTTGTCCACAGACAAGTTAAAAAACTGTGTGCCATTTTATGTGGATTCTTTTGTTGTTGTTGTTTTAGGTTTGTTTTGTTTGACTGGTACTTGTGGATTCTTTTTGGGTTATGTTTATTTTTAGTTTTTTATTTTTTATTATTTTAGAATCATTTTGACTGAAAGAGACCTTTGAGATCATCCAACCAAACCAGCGGTGTCAGATCACCACTAAATCATGTCCCTGAGCACCACATCTTCATAGCTTTTCAACTCTGCCAGGGATGGGGAACCCACCAGCACCCTGGGCCAGGCCTTGGCAACAGTTTCAGTAAAAAAATTGTTCCTAACATCCAACACAAATCTCCCCTGGTGCAACTTGAGGCTGTTTCCTCTTGTCCTACCACTCAGGAGAAGAGACCAACCACCAGGTTACTTTGAAGCTGCAGATATTTTTCCCAAGATACTAACATTTATAAATACTATAAAATCACTTACTAGGTGTTAGAAAAAGAAAAATAATTGGAAGTAAAGCGACACTTACCACACTCACCTGGTTTGAGATCCAGCGCAGTAAGAGATTCTGAGTGCAAGAAATACAAGGTTGGACTAACAGTAAACAACACATAGTTGTCATGCCTTTCGTCCAAAATGATGAGAACCAAGTCGCCAACCTGAAAACTGGAGGACAACATAAATAAATCAAGTTTCTTAACTAAAGAAACCAAACCCAGCCCAACCATACAAACTTCACACTACTTCATTACACTACATTGCTTTCCCAAGTATTACACAGACCAAGACTTAGTGGAAGAGCAGCACAGATGTTTCTACCTGTTATGCCAATACAGGTAGAATATTTAATATTCTCAACAAAACGCTCTACCTTTTAGGAATTGTTTTTCAAATGTTTTTCTACATTGATTGCCTCAAACTATCTTTTCCCTAAAATAACTGTCAGTTTTGCTTTACAAAATAAACAGAAGAACCTAATAAAATATTAACATGTCAATTTTGCATTATTTTTATTCACCAATACTTTTGGTAACCATCACTGCACCAGTGTTCACAAATACTCTTGTCACGGGTTAAACTGAAGCTGTCTCCAGCTTTTCCTTAAGAGTGCAAACATGTTGGAAATAATTGATTCTTTAATAAAATAAAGTCTGTAACAGCTACAAATTAAGCATTATAGCATCAGAAAGCAGATAATCTTCTCCATGAACGGAGACTGCAGATACATAATCAGAGACAAATAGGTACATGTAGAGAATCTTCTCTAAAGACTTCTTTAAATTCATATTAAATGAGCAGCACTCCAAGTTCTCCCTACATGTAAAATCATGACAGACTATAGTGACTTAAAGACCTCTCAATTGGACAGATGAATTCTTTCCGGTCATTTTCCCCAGCAAAGACTATCAAATGAGGTGTCAGAACATCTGGATACTCACAGCACAACCCAATTCTGCACATACTAACCTTGTTCCAATAAAAATGCTTTTTGGTGTTAAGTCGGGAAATATGAAATGAATAATCTGGGTTGGTTTTCTCTCAAAAAAGAACTCTTCTATTACCCAGTAGTCACCCCGATAACTTACTTGAGAACACTTGTCCGTAGTTCCCATATTTTGCAAGTGTTAGTATCTATTTTTCCCAGCAACAATTCTGCAGCTGCTAACAGACTGACAGTAGCTAAAGCAGTACTGGAGTTAATTTCATTCTGCCAAGGTAAGCCAAAAAACACTACAAGTACGTAAGGTGAACAGGATTTCTTGTGCTTTTTCTTAACATGATCTTGAAAAGGTTGCAGATAAACAAAAATAATCTAAAGTAACATTAAAAATCACCTCTGGGAGGATTGTAGAAATCCCATGATGTATTACCCCTCTGAGTCATGTAAAGAAAAGCACAGAATTCAGAAACACCTTATTTGAAAGAAGTTTATAAAATTTTACTGATAGCTATAGACCTGACCTATAGATCTTCTCAGCACAGAGCAAGAGCAGAACAGTGACATTTTTAAACTATACTTTTTATTGAAGACACACCCACCAGTTCATATGAAAATTAGCATGTACTTACTCTCTAATTGCTATTTTTTCTGAATGTCTTGATGATACTGATGACATACTCTGTGACATCTGTAAAAAAAGGGAAAAGCTATAAAGTTTTGGCAAGCTATGGTGAAGTGCATATTGCAATTAACAGTATGATTAAGATAAATAAATTGTTCTTGATTTCAAACAGTGTTTATTCCTGCAGATACTATTCACCTACATTCACTCAAGAAATCAGCCTTTTGGTCGTCCTGACTCTAGCAAGTTCAGTAGCTTGTTTGCTTTTTGGCAAATGTTTTGGCAAGTCCCAGCTAAACTACCAAAGGACATGTCTGCTGCCCATACAAATGGCAATTGTTCAAGATTTAATGTTGAGACCTAATAGCAAGGATACATTTTAGATAAAAGGAGAAGGATTCACAGCACAGAAATCAAGGGAATTCTGTCACTGTATCCTTTATTCCTCCATACACATGGACTGTAACTTGAACTTTTAAGACAGTGACTGTCTTTATTTCTGTTTGCTAGGCAGAATTAAAGTTTTACATCTTGTAAAAAAAGACAGTTGATAGCTGAAGTATTTCTCCTAGCTTGTCATGTTACCCATTTGCCACTTGCCTCAACAACTTAAGACATTTTTGAAGTTAATAAAACCATCTATTTATATTTTAACAAACTTATCATTGGAAAGCTGCTCTCTTTTTTTACAAGACTTGAAACAAGCAAGGCATGAATACTCACCAATCTCTGATTCAATCTCTTGTTTTCCTCTTCTTTCAATTGCAAAGTCTGAAAGAAAAATCTGATTACTAATTAATCACCTTCTTTACTATAAACTTCTATAAAAAAAGCTTTGACATGAGCAGAGCCAGACTAGTAAACATATATACAGTATATACTAATACATCACACTATATATATATTTACTACAGCTTTCCATCTAACAGCAATATCAAATTATCTTTTAACAGACATATAAAGAATGGGAAACTAGCAACTAAAATATTAGTAATATATTGATGTTTTATAGCTTCTGCCCATAACAAATTGTTTTCATAACAAATGTTTTGTAAGCAGGTGACTGAACAAAGCATTTAGGTGCTCTTTTGCATTATACAGAACCATAATCCATTAACATTGCAGATTTTAGTCTAAGTGAGCCTAGAAAACTGAAAGCTAAAAAAAGATAAGATGTCTTGGGGTCTTTAAGTTCAACTTTGAAAAGTGAAAAAAAAAGCTGAATAGTTAACAATTACCAGGAAACTAAGTAAATGTACTCAGTACGTGGAAAGCCACGCTTAAAACAGAAGTTGTATGCTGTTAAGGTATGTTTTTGGGAGAAGCAGGGTGGTGAGGTCTAAGCTTACAATCCTAGCCTCTAAGTGTGACATTTACTTCAGAGAGTCATCATTTTTAGCACATTCATAACAAATGCCATTTCACCTTTTACAGAAGCAATATTGTGACGATATAATGCTCTCCAGGTAGAATTACTTCTGTAGTAGTAGCAGCCTAAGAGGAGAAACTAGCAATTTCCAAGACAAACAGGAAAAGCTTTCTTTATTCTTGTCTAGCTGCTCTAGATGTCTTAATTTGAAATAGCAATCAACCCTTGTTTTTTTAGTAGAGCAATTCCCTAGATCAATGACCTGTCAACTCCCAAGAAAAAATACTACACCTGACTTACTCATTACTGAAGCCTACAGATTCAGAACAAACACATTTTAAGATGGGCTAAGCATAATGTATTAATACTTATTTTAAACTACTTCCAGGAATCCTAATGATCCAAAATGATTACAGTAATTTAACTGACAACAGCATACTTTTGCACGCACATGTATGTATATATATATATTCACAAGTACTTCGTTGGGATGCTTAACCTTACAAACAACCTACTCACCCTTTCTAACAACATTATTCTCTGTTTTTCTTCAGACATGTGGACATTTTCACTAAAAAGAAAAACCAAGTTGAAATGTGAATATTTTATCATCAGAAATTATTTTCCCCTTCCCACATTTGCTCAGCAATGAGTGCCATGTTGTTGCTAGCACACTTTAAATCTTGTGTTCATTTCTGGGCTGCTCACTATAACAACATACAAGTGGCTTGAAAAGTATCCAGAGAAAGGCAACAAGGCTCATGAAGGGTCTGGTGCACAAGTCCTATGAGGGAGCTGGGGCTACTGAGTGTGGAAAAAAAAAAACAGGCTGAGGGGAGACCTTATAAGCTCTCTACACTCACCTGAAAAGGGGTTGGAGCAAGGAGGAAGACAGCCTCTCCTCCCTGCCAGCATGCAACAGGACTAGAGAAAATGGCTGCAAGCAGGAAAGGTTTAGGATTGATGTCAGGAAGAATTTATTCACTGAAAGGGCTGGTGGGCATTGGAAGAGTCTTGCCCAAGGAAACAGCAGTCTCACCATCCCTGGAAGTATTAAAACAAGATGTGCATCTGGTGCTTAGGACATGGTTTAATGGAAGTTGGACAGTGCTGAGTCAAGCATCAGACTTGACATTAAAGGACTCTTCCTACCAAAGACATCCTGCCACTCTGTTTCTACTACAATGCCCCATACTTACTGTACAGCCATCATACTGGTTTCCATGGTGGAGTCCATTTTTCCTTCAGCCACAATGTCAGAAACCAATCTGTCCGTGTCAGTGGGAATATCAGCTGCACAGGCTCCACAAACTTCTGAGGTTGCTGCTGCTGCTGAGTAGGTTGATGGAGAAAACCCACTAATTCTGAGTTTATTAACTTCTTCTTCAAGCTTTTTCTTCTCTTCAAGTAAGCGAGCTCGATCTTCAGAAAGCGTTTCAATCAAATCTGTGACAGAAGTAAAAACTCTTTTAACAACAGCAGCACTAAGAATCAAAAAAATCAATTTGCAGTGGGATTTGCCCTGTTAAGAGAAATAAATATATCTTTAGATCTTTGCTCACCCTTATCTTTTTCTTGCTGCTGTGTAAGCACTTTTAATTTGTCACTAAGATCATTAATTATGCTTTCCTTTTTCATTTTCTCTCTTGCCAGAACAGTGTTAAAGTTGGTCTGAAATCAGAAAGAAGCAATACTGAAACAAGAAATGCACTGTATAAACACAAAGCGACATACATCACTAGAACAAAAGAGTGCAAAGGACACCATGCATTTCAGGTTCCTAGATTATAACTGAACAAGGACTTAAACTTGTTTACCTATCACTGCTGAAGAGACAACATGTCTGCACATCTGGTTTTGATGCTTCTCTAACATTTTTTATCCCTGTATTATACTACACAGGTAGTATAATTGTAAGGAAATTGTAATTAAAAGAATAATAACTTGCAAGCTGGGGATTTTTAAAAGCTCACGCCCAACATTCCAGTTAATGTATGACAGTTTTATGTTTTATATTGAAACCATTTACTGCAAGTATTAAGACAAAGCTGCAAGATATGGCACACATAAAAAAATATCATTATTATATATTCAAATCTGAATTAAAAATACATGAATTCCTAAGTGAACAATTAATTAATGCACAAGTCACAGAGGAATCCTGGCTAATAGTCTGAATAACTGAACATAAGAGAGCCTACACATATTCTTCTGTATCAGTCTGACAAATCTTTCGGCTTCCTTAACCCTTTCAATAACCATTAGGTCCTCATCCCTTCTGCTGTTTAGGTTGTGCTTAACGGGCCGACAAAAATTAATACCAGCTACCAATTAAAAAAATATTTTAAATTACAACTTCACTTTTACGGTGAATTTTCAGATTCTTTAGATCTGTACCTGTCAATTCCCAGTCTTACGACACAGTGCACAGCAGCCTGCAGGGTGTATGTGCACAGAACAAAATCAGCACACACCTCAGCATAAGGACCACCACTAAGGTAACATTAACAGGACAGGGGGGAAAAAAAAGACACTGAATGTGAGGTTAAATACCCAGAATAGTCAATGATTAGCAGAGGCAGGCCAGTAAGCTTTGAGCACTGATTCATTCAGAAGTTTTATGGGTTTGGGGGCTTTTTGTTGTTTGGTTTTACAGGCGTTTTTTGTTGTTGTTTTGTGCTTTTTTACTAAATGTTCTTTCTTTGGAGTTTGCTGCCCAAGAAACTTCCCTTCAAGCAAAATATGCTGCACAAATGAAGGACATTATTAGCTACTCAGAAAAATGGGATACTAAGGCATGTTCTGATGGAAAAAGAAATCTTGTGATTATTACATGAAATACTGCTTTGTGATTTACTATGTGAGGCTCACCTCAGTAGTAAGCTTCCATCTGAAAATCTCAAAAATATTCCTTTTCTTTATAACCATCTGCAATTTTCCGTGCTCTGTTCCAGCCCGGTGTTCACTCACCAAGCAGACTGATCACTTCACTGTCTCTTTGTCCTTATTTGACCCTACCATAGCTAAATTAGAGGCACTTAAACCAGAAAATCCTTTTAAAGTGCTTAAATGCAAAGCTTCAGATAATAGTTGTTACTAACAGAGACGTAAGAACTGAAGACTCACCTACAAAAATCTGAGAGACTCAAGATGCTTTGAAAGGAAAATATGTGTGAATACAGATTTAATCACAATATAGTGCAATAAGATTTTGTTTCCAGGTGTGGAGTACATCAAGATGCTTCTAAGTTTAAGTAAAATGCAATACTTGCTTTGAACTTCAAATGCCACCTGCCCAGACTACTAAAGATTAGCATTTCAAATCAATCAGTTTTTGAACAAAATAGTTTTGTGCTATCCACAAGTCTTGTGTTATTAACTTAAACTATACTTGACCAGTATGTTCCTGGATTTCAAGAGACACATGAATAAAAATTTACAGTACTAGCGTAACAACATAAACAGAGTCTGGATTGCCCAGGTCAGAGATTTGAGGTGAACATACAAGTGTCATGGAGCCAAAGCAATAAAGAATCAGATTTACCTGCTGTTCTGCAGTGAGGGATGTTCTGATGTTCTGCATTTCTTCATTCTTTCTTTTCTCTTGCTCTTCAAGTTGCTCCAAGAACTTCATTTTTTCTTCCTGAAGTTTCTCTTGAAGCTCAGCAACCAAAGTTGATTCAGCAGATGATTCAGTGGGTGGACTTCAAAGAAAACATTGAGACTTTTAAGTTTGCAACATACAAAGTCCCAGAATACACAAAATAAGCAGACACAGAAGAAGTGATTTCTTTTTGATACACTCTTCCTGAAGTACTTAGCAAAAACTGGATTCTAATGAAGTCATTACATCATTATTCAATTCTACATTTTAATCATGAGCATCTCATTGAAATTTTACTCTTGGCCATCCAAGCTCTTTAGTGTACTACACCTTGGCTTTAATTTTGAAGTTTTATTGAGGGAAGCAGCTTTGGGTTTTGCTCTAATGTAGCAGAAGCTGTGGAAAGCAGTAAAGAAAGAAAAGATGAAGATCAAGTCCCTGAATGTCAAATGCACAGCCTCCGTAACAATCACATTATTAAAGCAGTTCAGCAATAAAACGACGACACCAAACCAGACATCAAACTCCGGAGGACAGTAGTACTGATCATAAATCAAGGAAAGACCAACAATCAAGACAGGAATGACAGCAACCCTCAATGGCTCTTAACACTAGAAACGTAGAAATGCTATACAGGACAAACAAAGGTCAGCATTGAAGCAAACACATTCAATACACTCATTCTGTGTTTGGCTTGGGTTATCACCACCACTGAAGAATGCTGACATAGGAGAAATCCCTTTGTCAGAGAGCATTTATAAAACCTTCCTATTACCAACAATAACCCCCAATGCTAACTGGCCATTTACACACGTGTCAATTGTGTTGCCAAGAGGAACAGCCTGGAAATAAAGTGTCCTGACCGACAGTAAGCTGTGCTGAATACAAAACATCACGGGCTAATATATAACCACTCATAAGCACAACTCCTCATTGCAGAGGTGCTCAATGAGGACAGTCTGAGGGAACAGGGGCTATTCAGTCTGGAAAAGAAAAGGCTCTAGAGGGATCTTGTAAGCAGCCTTCAAGTACTTGAAGGGGCACTACAGGAAAGCTGGAGGAAAGCTGTCCTACTTTAGCGATAGGACAAAAGGGAAAGGTTTCAAATTACAAGACAGGAAATCTATATTAGATCTTAGGGAGAAATTCCTTACTATGAGGGTGGTGAGGCATTAGAAGCAGGTGGCCCACAGAGGAAAAATTTCAGGTTGGACAGGGCTCTGGGCAATCTGGTCTAGTGGAAGGTGTCCCTGCACTTGGCCAGGGGGTTAGAACTAGCTACCTCTAAGGTCCTTGCCAACTTAAGTCATTCTGTAATTCTAAAAATGCTCCAAGAACTCTTCAGGCCTCATAAGGAAAAGCTTCTCTGACAAGACTAAGGGATGCAAAACTTCAGAGACACCAGTAAGACCAAAGTTGTCAGAGTGGCCAAACCACCTCGGACATTGCAGAAGACAGAAGCAAAAATCAGCAGAGGACAAAAGCAGCTCATGAGACATTCTGAAAGTTACTAATTTTTTTTGGTGCCACTAAGAAAGTATCTTCATGCTGCATTAAACTTCAATTTATTTCTAAATTAAGTCTAGTTGTGAGAAAGAACATGCTCTACAGAGCAACTTCACTAGTGGTGTTCTGATGGCTGGACAATACCAAGGCTGGAAGACAAAGATACAATTAAGCTTTCAAAGCAGTTAGAATTCCAATTCTATCTTTAACATTCTTTATAATTCATACATCTTTAACTAACCAACAAGGTTCTTAACAACAGAAGTCATTACAGAAATTATGTTTCTCAGTTACTCTTGGCTACTACATAGAGATGAAGGGTTACACTTGAGACTTACAGATGCCTTGCAGTCTTACTGTCTTTCATAATCTAAGTAACTTGATTTGAAGCACATTTTAACCAACACACATTACTATTCATATATTAGGAATGCATGGGTCACAAACATTTCTTCGTCACATCTAAATGTTTTCATCTAAATTCAAAAACTACCTTTCTGATACTAGGGCAACGTTCAGGTCAAGTGAAAGCCTTTATCAACCTGTCCTTGACAGCTAATGCAACATGGCTCTTGCAGAAAAGGACTCTTATTTGCCAAGTGCCAACTAAAAACTTGCTTCTACCATTACAAGTTAATCATTAAACGACAACTATGTGAGGATAACAAGTCAACTCAAATTACTGGCAGTTTGGGGTTTTAGGAACTTAAAATCCAAACAGCTAGACAGTGACCCTTTAGTGGTTCCATATAAAACACAGCAAGTCCTTAGTCCTAGAGAAAAAACCCTAACAGCAGATTAAAGGCATAAGGAGGAGCCTTCGCACACAACGCCCATTTCAATGACACACTGAAATTAAGTTACTTAGCAGAGCTAAAACATTAATGCTTTTTTTTAGGCTGAAGCAGATAATACTACTTTCAAATACTGTACTATATCTTTTACCCAGCTTGTATAAGACTTCAAAAAGCTGTGTTCTGCAGGTGTCCATGTAGTGTAGATGAGGTATTCTTAAGAAAATTATAACACAGCTACAACCTCTACCTGATGAGTCAAGTTTTTAATATTAATAGCATACGAATAGTGTATTACTTCTCATTTCACCTTTTGTCATTAAAAAAATCCTTTGTTCTTGATCTCACTACATGCCAATCTGAAATAAACCCCCATAATATTTATTTCCATATATGTTTTCTATACTGACATATAAAACACAGAGACTGATACAATTTCATGATGGATGTATCAACATCCTGAGCTAACAGGACTGAAAATTGAAGTGAAATGAATATTCAGATATCCCTTGCACTCCACAAATGAATCAGTTGTGTTTAATTATCTGAATAAAATCATTCTTCTCCTTTATTTTCTTTTTTAAAATCACACTGATTTTCAAAAGGTGAATGCTAACTTGTGTTCCACGGTATCCTTCTGGATTTTTTGCCCTTCTGTTCATTTTGTAGGTCTTTTCCTATTTCACAGACTTGGTAAATCATAATACCTACAAAAAAAATGCTCTGCCTAGTTATTGTTCAGATAAGATCTCTCTGCTGCCTGCCTTCACGCCACATGAAGGTAAAGGACAAATTGTAGCATTTCAAAATAGAATAATGCTCCTAAATAATAGCCACAGAGAAAATCTCCATTATTTCTATTTTATAACATCATAATCTACTCTGGTGATGGGCATTATGAACTCACAAGAAGATATGATATGAGAAGTTAGAGAGAGTAATTCTAGGCATTTATGGCAAAGGAAAACAATTTTTTTTTCTGTTCAAAATGCAACAACACTGCAGAACTTAACAATCAAGAACCATAACCTAAGGATGTCCTTTAAAATGATGTTGCCTATGTATGTTTCCGTTTAAATCTCCTGAAGTACCTGTGGTAGCTGAAGCCAGTGGAAGTTCAGGTGGTCACGAGGCAGTCAATTTAATAAAAATTAAATGTTTATATATATATAATATGTGTAATTTTATAAGAGTGCATAGTCAGCCAAAGAACATCCTGTCACCACGCTCACACAGTGCTTATCCCAAAGAAAAAGGTAGGAGAGAGGCTGAGCCATTAACATTGGAATTTCAGTAGCCGTACTACTCAGGAAACACTCCTTTCTTTACACAGTATTTACACCAATATTACAAGACTGAAATATAAAACCGTCATAGCTGTCTGGAAATAACATTGTGTAAATTATTTTACAATCTTTGAGATTAACTAGAGACGATGTTAGTAACTTGAATATAAAAGCCAATACAGATAAACACTATCACAAATGCGCAGATATCGTACTTACTGCACAGCACAACTACACCTTAACTACTACAAAATACCAGTAAAGCACAGTAACAATTCTTACAGTACCTCTGATTTACTTGCATCTCAAGTTGTTGTATTTTTTCCAAAAGCCCTTTTTCAGCAGCTTCCCTCTGCAATTCAATCTCTTTACAAGCAGTTTGTACTGCATCCTCTTTTTCACTAGTGAGCTTCTGGATGAGCAACTGCCTGTCTTGCTCTTGGTTAGATACTAACAGCGCCTTCTCTTCATTAAGCTTACGGATAACAGCTTCATACTTTTCCTGCTGCTCAGACAGAGACATTTTTTCTGTTTTTGCCTTTTCTAGGGCATTTGCTTCCAACTCTAACTTCCTTTGTAGTTCCGTTATTTGCTCTGAAAGTCTTTTTTCTGCCTCTGAAGTTTTCTGATGAAGAAGCGTTACTTTATTTAACTCAGTTCTAAGCGTATTGGATTCTTCTTCATATCTGTCTACCAGCTCAGAAATGCACTGATCTTTCTCCATTGTCATCAGAGTCCTTAGTTCCAACAAGCCCACTTGATATTCTTCACTGTTAAGTTGGATTGTGTTGTTTAATTTATCTATCTCCTTTCTCAGGCTTTCAGTTTCTTTATCAATCTGAGATTTTAAGGTCTCTTGTTGCTGGCTTCTGCTTTCTTCCAAAAGAAGCTTCATTTCGTCAGTTTCTGCCTCTTTCAGGGCAAGTTCAACTTCTAATTTACACCTCAAATCAGACAGATCTGAAACCTTGAGTTGTAATTCTTCTACTTGTTGTTGTTTCTCTTGCACAACTACCGCATGAGACTCCTGCATTTGTTCAAGTCTATGCTGGCTCTCTTTCTCTAATTTATCTAAACATTCCTTGTGCTCTGCTAGCACCTTCTCAAACTCCTGTAAGTGCCTGGCTTCTAGTTTGTTTTCCAGTTCTTTTAAATGGCTTTGCTCTAAACCCTCAAGTTCTACCCTCAGCAGTCGCAGTTTTTCATCATTTTCAACATGAAGTTTTTTCAAGTCTTCAAGTACTATCTCACGTGACTGCCTCAGTTCCCTAATTTCACTATTTTGTGTCTCCATCTGGCATTCCAATTCAAGTAATTTCTGGTCTTTCTCATTCTGAAGGCAAACTACAGCTTCTTTCTCATTTTTCACCATTGCAAACTCATCGTTCTTATTCTGAAGAACTTCCTCAAGGCCTAATAAGTCACCCTTTAACTTTTTAATCTTGTTTTTACTTTCTTCATCATCCTCTAACAATTTATTAATTTTAGTTTCATATTCACTTTTCAAAGACTGCAATTCTTTTTGGTGCTTATCTGTTAGTGTTTTTTCAAGTGAAACTTTTACCTTCTCAATAGTATTTACTATTTCTAATGAAGTGCATTTTAAAGAATTTGAGAAGTCACACTGTTCTCTCTGTACAAGTGTTCTAAAGTGGCAAAGATCTTCTTTTATGTCTCTTAAATGTACCTTTGAGTCTTGGGCAATAACCCTACACTTCTCCATGCGAACACTGGGAGATGCATTTTCTACTGAAATGTCCTTTACACAAGAACTCGTATCTTGCATACGTCTACTATCTATTGCATTGATGACTGAGGAATAAAGGGATTCCACCATCATTTCTGGACTTTGTGGATCACTTATTACATTAGGAGATACCGGATTTTCTTCTATTACAAATTCATTTACTGCTGACATAAAGTCAGATTCTGGACTCTCTGCTAATGAATCCAAGTCCAATGATCCTTGCTTAAGAGCTTGCTCTAAGTTCGGATGGGCGATGGTTTCAAAATCAAATGTATGAGCATCAATACTGTCTGGAGACAATTCCTCTAGTGGAGCTGGGGGACACACAGAAGGACACAGGGGACCCTGAAGACTGAGTGATGGAGGAGTTCTGGACGAGGTAGCAATTGTGGCTCCTGTTGTACTTTCCATCCTTGGTGTGGTAGCAGATTGTGGCGATGCTTGACTGGTGGAGGCCTGCGATTTACAGAACAGGCAACACACAATTACTGTTAATATTTTATATAAATTAAAATTTACGAGATAACACAAGTCGGCCTTATTACCTGTAACAATCCAAAACACATATGGTGAAAATTTGATTATCAATTGCAGAAACTGACAGATTTTCCAGCGAGTTTCTAAAATGCACCATTAGTAAATACATAAATATTACATGCTCACCCACCTAAAAGACAAAATGCTTTAAAACTGCAAACAAATTTCATAGTGACAAACTGAACAAAAAAACATCAATGTTCCTTAACTACTCTGATATAACACTGAAAAGACACCATCACTAACATTCTATGAACACGAAAACTGAAATAAGAAGAATCACTGGGACACTTATAAAGAAGTGCTACTAACACCCCCAGTAAAGTACTGGATCTCCACTCTGGCTTTCTCTTTGCTTCCTGGTCTACAGCCACAGCTTTACTCTCCTGCCTAAAGCAACTACCGAAAGACCAGGTGCTGTGGGCTGATGTAGCGGAGTGAACTCGTACCACACGAAACTAAGCTGCTGCACGGCCAACAAGCCAGGGGAAGTATCCCAGTCCAGATTACAGAACCAGGTTTCTGCTGTCACCTGAATGGAAAGCAGGGTTAAGGTCAAGCGTCTCCTTGGGAGGGTACCATTCTGCTGTACAAGCAATACCCAACACCTTCACAGTTACCAACTCTGCACCAAAGCGGGACAGTATCTCACAGGTTGCCAACAGAATACACAGGTGCATGAAGCTGTAGGCATCTTCAGGTCTTACTAAATCTTTATTCAGCCTTTAACTACATACCACAATTTCCCAGCTCCCAGCAGTACTAAGGGTAAGAAATGAACATTTTCAAATTGTTTTTCAGTAATTCTGTGCAAAAAAACCAAACTACAGAGACAGAAGTACTACAGAAAACTACTTCTAGATCACCTGCAAAACAAAGCAATACAGAGAAAGACCAAGGATCTTTCATCACATGAAAACAAAAGCACAGTTGCTGAGAAAGAAAAAGCCTTGAACCATCTATTTGCTTCAATTCCAAAAAGAATTGAAATGAATCACTAAAATTACACACAGAAATGGGCATTTTCAAGATGACATCATGAATGGCCCAGACTCTGTGTACAATGCAATTTTCTCTAAGGGAAAAGACAATTAGACACATCTTTATAAGCACTTGACAATTCTGAGTCAGCCAAGAAACCCAACTGGTCAAAGCACTGCAAGAGAAAAGTAGGCGACACAGATTTTCCTAATTTGTCAAACATCTATTTTGTGCAGACAGATGCTGATAAAAATTTCTCAGATAAGCAAGTATGAACCAAAAGGACAAAGACAGGCACCCTTCCTCCTTATTATTATGACTATTGTTATGTGTATTTTGAATTGAAACTTAGTCCTTTGATTTATTTCACTCATGACACTGCATGCCTTTGGTTTTATGCTCTCTTGGAAAAGCATGTCCAGAAAACTCCCACATTTCACAAGTTTCATATCACTCCTAACCATTCCATTGCCTAACACAGTGGGCTCAGACCCTAACACCGTTATTCTTAATGGCTACATAAAGAGAAAAGAACTAAGACAAGACACAAATTACACACACACACCCCTTCTCTGTATTACAGAAAAAGAGCTGCCTAGATATAAGATTTTATATAAATTAATGACTTTCAGTCCAAATTCCAAAGGAATAAAGCAGAATGGCTTCATATTACCTGATTTAAGCAGAAATGTGTTAATTCACAACTGAACATGCCCTGAATCTTGGCAGTTAAAGACTCTTCTAGTCAGCAAAGCACAAACACATCACAGATGACAACATGGAGTCCCACAAACTTTACACCTTTTTCTATAGCAAAACCACTAAAGGAATCTAATTTGAAACAGACAACTATATATACAGTGTTAGGCATTGCTAAATTGGAGTTTCAGTGAGACAGGCTATAGTCAGAAGATAAAAAGACCCCATTCGGCGTATCTTGGGGTATTTTATATTTTCAGTGTATTTTTACGCTGAATGCACAGAAGCAAAAGTGATTGGCAGAAACCAAGTTTCTAGGCAAAAGAATATGCTTAACAGGCAGAGTGAAACTAGAGAAAGACCTTTCTGCCATCTGTTCCCTCTGTATTCAAAGAAAAATACTGCACATATTTCTTCTCTTCCCCCAAATGCAAGACTGCCACACAGGAGTAACTGACACCTCAGTATTCAGGCAAGTCACAAAATCATAGAATCATGCAGGCTGGAAAAAGACCTTTAGGATTGTTAGTCCAACTACTAACTGTAGTAACTAGTCCAACTAGTAACTGTCCCAAGCCTACTACTAACCCATTTCCTAAGCTCCATTTTAAACACATCACAGGATACCAATTCAGCTCAGCCCTTGGCAGATTCTTCCAAGACTTGATGCCCATTCCCATCCGGATGACTTGATGCCTATTTCCATTTTCCTCATGTCTCACCTAAAACTTCTGATACAATCTAAGGCCATTTCCTCTTGTCCTATTACTAGTTACTTGTGAGAAGAGACCAACACTCACTTCTCTACAACCTACCAAACAAGGCCCTAAACTCTCCTTAAATGGTTTGTGCCAAAAGGACTTGGGAAGGAACGTTAAAATCTAGAAGTAACAACTGCACAAAATACAAACTAGAGCAACAAAGAAATATATGATCTGTTTACAATGGATTGGAAAACATCAGATAACAGAAATATTAACAGACTAATTCTAAAATTTCTGTGAAATACAAGCATGTTACACAGTTAGAATAGTCAGAATATAGAATATCTTCTGACTCACAGAGTTCAAAATCATCTGAATATTTACCAGCAATGCTAGTATGCATACTGTATAAAAACAGTACAAACCAGCTAATCTTTACATCTGTGAAACCGGTTTCTTTATGAAGTGGCTGATTAAACAGCATTATATGTGCTTTTTTTAGAAAAGAAAACCAAGAAAAAATACCTTTTGTTCATTCAGCAGGTCTGTAATGGTTTGTGACATTTCATCCAAACTCTGTGCTGCCTTTACCAGGTTATGTAGAGCACGTACATGCTGGTGAAGAGGTTCAAAGTCACAAAGTATGGGGATCCTTAAAAACAGTATAGAATTAATTTTTTTCCACACTTATTATCTAATACTGAAATACATGAAATGATTATGTGTCTATTCCAACAAAACTAAGCTTCCCTCTGTTAACAGTTTGCACTTCTTTTATTTAACCTATTTTACATGGAAAATTCACAAAGACCATCTGGTATTTGTGTTTTAAACTAAAGAATTTGAGAGCTTTTAAGGAGTAAACACAATGATGCACAAGTAGTAAGTCCCTCCTTCTGCCTGAGGAAAACATTTACAAGTAGTATATAGATCACAGAATCATCAGGGATCAGAAGGGACCTCGAAAGATCATCTAGTCCGATCCCTCTGCCACAGCAGGACATCTAGACCAAGACACAGAACACTACGGATTGGAAGCTACCTGGAAAGATTATCCAGTCCAATACCCCTGCCACAGCAGGATCACCCAGACCAAGTCCAGGCAGGTTTCAAATGTCTCCAGAGAAGGAGACTTGACAAACCCCCCTGGCAGCCCCCTCCAGTGCCCCATCACTCTCACTGGGAAAAAGTTATGGAATCGGTCACAGTAATCAAAGAGAATTGATAGTAATTAAATCTGTAACTGAAACACTTTTTTTGCAAACTATTATTCTCTCCAATCCAGCTCTTTGTTTAATGTAGATATTAATTCTCTATTCTTTTGTTTTGAAGATAGGTAACCTAAACGAAAAGACTGCTTAACATGCCATGGGATAACATGTGATGCAAGATAAGCCTTCAACTACAAGTCTTCTAAACCTCTGGAAAAGAAACATTTAATTTTTCCTGAGTCTATGTATCCAGAGTTTTTAATCTGTTCAGAAATTGCTCCACTAAAAACATGAGGCAGGAGTTCATTTGGACAATACAATAAAAGCAGATTACCCTTTAATGAACTTTGTATTCTTAATTCAAAAATTGGGGCAAGCAGTACCTACTGTATTCCCACAGAACTAAGATTTTTAGCAATTGTTTAAACAATTTCTGAAGATTGAAACAACTACATAGAAGCATCATATTTAATTATGCAGGCCAGGGGTTCAGTGCTGATAGGAAAGAGCTCTGTGCTGAGTCTGACTGAAGCTTAGTATCTAGCAAAGTGTGTGTCAGTGTTGCAAATCCCTGACCATCATCAATATTTCCACCAAATGTAATCCTGAGCTCAGAGACCAGGAGCAAAGCGATATAATCCCACCTCTGTTGCCATCAAGTGGAAAGCCATGTCACTGCAACGCGGATGAACTAAACCAGTTTGGTTAGTGACTGGCAAGGCAAAACTCTTCCTGAACTCAATCCAAACCTTACAGAAGTTACAGAACCTCATAGACCTCCAAAATCAGGCAAGTATCAGTGATATGACAGTATAGTTTGCACTTCCCTTCCCCCTAGAATCACTGAGGAGCAAGCCTAAGAGTGTAGTGAGAAAAATTCAAGGGGTGTACCAGCTATAATACAATCTAGGACAAATCCTCTGTCAAGCAGACTAACTCACAATATTTATTATCAATTACAGCAGCAATATCAAGAAGAATGCTGGTACAAAATACAAGGGAAAATACTAGTCAAGTCAGCTCCTTCGGTGTGCATGAATAACAGCTATCATGCCAATATTGGTAGTACACCTGACAGATGACAGCAAAGCATCCTGCTTTTAGATTTACTGTATCATCCCTTGTGGGATTCTGGTCTCTATTAGAAGTAAAATTAGAAATTTCAGCAACTCTCTAACTGCAGATCTCTTCAGGA